>VZRW01001797.1:54034-220695 GCA_013398125.1 Aegotheles bennettii
TGCCGGCGCCAGCAGCGCTGCCTGGGGCCGGGCCGTGCGCCCCTCCCGCCGCACACCGCCTTGGCGGCCAGCGGGTCGGAGGGGGTGGTGTTGCGAGGTGAGGGTGATGTTTTTTCAGAACCAGAGGATTAATTTATTTCTCTTAAGCACACGGGCCCCTCTGGAGCTGAGCTGTACCTGCTGCTCCTCCGCCCTGAAATTTCAGCCCCTTGCAATGAAACCCGGAACACAGAATGGCCCGAATGCTTCTCGTGGTTTTGTGGTGATGATTGCTGGCTGGGGTGCCAAAGAAGTGAGTGTCTCAGCGCCGCCTGAACACAGCGGAATTCTTGGTGTAACGCTGACATTCTGCTGCGGGACGGATCAGCAGATGCCACCACTGCTTGGGCCCTTGGGTCGTGGTCCTGTGCTAAGGCACGTGGGCAGATCACCTTTTACATTGACTTTACAAGAGATTTTAATGGAATACAATAACATATGCACCAAAACATTGAAGAAATCGGTATAATGATTTTTTTTTTCCTCTGGCAAAAGTTTGTGCGCGTTCACTACTTGGAACACAAAAACTTGGGCTACAAGTTTAAAAAAACCCAAACAAGCAAAAACCAAAACAAAACGGAGGAGGGGGGTTTTCTGCTGAATCTGTGTGTAATGATTTTGCTAGAAGTCCATCTTCTGTGTTAGACACTTACAGCCTTGACTCCTTTGCAATATCTTTAACATTTTAATCCCTTTTTGCTGGTCCAGCACATCTCCCGATTCATGTTTTTATCGATGTACCTTTCTTCCTTCTAATTTCCACCCTGAGTACTACCTTTTCTCTATATGCTCCAGCTCTTTCATAAATAATCAGCAGATTTAGATGTGCCCTTTCCATCTCTCCCCTCCCCATGCTGTTCCTCAAAGAACAGATGTTAGGCTTTAATAATACTCAGTCCTGAGTATTTAACCACTCTGCCTTTTCTTGGTTCCTTGCTTCACATTTTATTTAGGGCTGTGCATGTGTTTTGCAACTCTTTTTTTGCAATTTCCATGCTGAGTCTGAAGATTTTGTACCATTTCATGTAGGGTCTTGCTGACTGGCTTCCTCATTTTTTGAAATCCCCTTTTTATCGTTTGGTTTCACATTCCTCTCATTTTCATGACTTTTCCCCATATGTTAATCCATAGGTAATTAAGTTATCCTTGCAGTTACTTACATCTTCTCCCTGTTACTTCAATAATTTCTTTTAAATTGGTCTTGTATCACCACATCCTTAGGAGTTCTGACTACTGCTGATTATTTATTGTCTACAAAAATATCTGAGCTGTGTAAAACCTAGGCACTGCAGTCTGCAGTGAGACTGCTTTCCCACTTGTCTTTGGTGCATCCAGTATTTAGTGACTGGAGAACATCAAGAAAGAGGGCAGGTACAATGCTGTTTCAGACTGTCCTTCCAGCCTCTGGGAATTGAGGATTCAATGCAGGACTGAGGCAGATGTGGAGCTTTTGCATTTTTTGGTCTTTAAAAATTTTCCAGTGAACGCACTAATCAACTTCTTTGAACTAATAAACTTTAACGAACAAGAACATCCAGGGTCAAAGAAGTCTATAACTTAATTACATGTTGTGTGCAAAACTACCTTACTTTGTTAACCTTGAACCTGCTGCTTCCTAGTTTTGTCTGATTCTGTCCAGTTCTTGTGTTAGAAGAGAGATGCACAGACACTCCCTGTTCATCTCCCACAGGGCAGTCCAGATTTCATAAATCTCTCTCTTTTCTGCCTTTTACTCCTGTTGTCCTTTTTCTAGGTTGCACATTCCTTATCCATTCACCCCTTTCTGGAAGCTCTTCCGCCTCTTTGATCAGCCCTGACATATTCCTCTGTATCCTTGTTGAATAGAGAGAGCTCAGAGATACTGAATAATTATTTCTGTTCCCCTGTATGCTTTTTGAAATGGGGTAAAGTGTTCATTGTTCTCTGTGCCCCCTTCACAGCTGCTGGAAAGCTGCAGGAAGGGCAGGGAAGTGTTTGTACTCACACACCTCGTTCTGCTTGTCTTCAGGCTTCCTGCCTAGTTGCTTCCTGCTGTCAGTGGGCTAATTTTTGCCCTTCAGACAATTAGGCTCTAACTGTATACGGGAACCTGGGAGTGCTTCCAAATTCTCAGGTCTGGCTGTGCCCTCTGGCTGCATCCCATCCTATATTGCAGTGAGATCCAGCATGCATCAACATGACTGCCCTCTTTGCTCTCATTTCCATGGGAGGTAAACCTTGGGCATATAGCCCGTACAGGAGCTGTATGGGCTGCTGAGTAGGCAATACAGGTAAGTGTTCACTGACCTAAGTGGGAAACAGCATTATGTTTCTGTGCACCATCTAGGAGGAAACCCTTGACCTTGAGGGCAAGGGCATTTGTAAGGCTTCCATTTTTGGCCCACAATAACAGGATCTCTTGACAAAAGATAGTACAGCAGAACTGAGGAGCAGGGAAGCCTGTAGGAAACATGGGCTTGTAGATACAAAACATCTAATAGATAATTCAATAACATTGAATAAAAGTTAATTTAGAAGAAGAATAAATAGAGACCTGGGATTCCATCTGTAAAAAAAACCAGACCACTTGCTGGAAAGGAGCTGTCTTAACGTGACGACCAAAACATCAGAAAGTTGAAAGTTAATGATCTGCTAAATTCAGTTGCAATACTCTCCAGCAAGCAAAAAACACATGGCATTTGGGTGAGTGATATTAGGTGTAAAATTTTAGATCTGCTTTGTCCGTGTTTCTTGTGTCTTTTCAGATGTAATATTCTCAAAAATTTTAAGGCTTTAAACCTTTGGTGTATATCAATAACATCTAAATTCAGCTTAATAAAATAAATTAGCATTAGTCAGTTCCTGTAGAGATGGGTCTTAAATGTAATCCTAAACTCACGGGGTCCCAGGATCCTGGGGCAGTTCATGTCTAGGTCTGGAGCAAGCATAATTTCATCTTCAATTATTTTTCAGCAGCTATGAAATAAGTCTGCATGTTGTTTTTAATTGTGTTGCTAGTAGAGAAAGAAGCACCTAAAAGAAATGGCTTTAATATGTATTTGCTGTGAAAAATGTTTATTTGCTGTAACTCTGACTCAAAAAAAAGTGTTTGCTTTGTTATACAAAGTTTAATATGTATTTATATTCACACAAAGGCTCCTTAGTTCACAAATGGGCTTCTTGGTTTTGTTTTATAGACAATGGGTTTTGTTCTCTGCTGCTTTTCTGGGCTGACAGTCTTCTCTTTTTATAGCACAGGTAGAGCACAAATACAGTCAGCATAAACTTCCTCACCCTTCCTTGTGCATGCATCTTGGCCTTGGCCTGAAAGGTCACTTCTGCAAGCACAAGCGGAGCACAGCCTCACTTAGCCACGCTCCTGAGTTTGTCAACGAGAGAAACACATTAATTAATTAAGGAAGAGCTCTGTTTTTTTTGTGTTTATTCCCTTCACTGACAGACAAACTTCAGCATTTTTGATGGCAAAGTGCTATTCTTAGCATTCTCTGGCTTTTCTTCACTTACTAATAAAATTCCTTTTTTTCTTCATTAACAGGATTCATAGATATTTTATTTCATATTCCCTGGTGCTGGGCAGTCAGCCAAACGCTGGGTTCCCTCTCTATCAGGCATACACATACCATCCCCGCTGGGTGGTTTTTGCTCTTTCTTATGCTGCTTTTTCTGCTCCACGGCAGTACGCAAGGCCTTAAGAATCAAGTCTTTATTGTTCTGAATGTTGTAGTAGCTTAGGTTCACCAGCTTGTCAAAATCTTCCTCTGAATAAGTCAGATTGTTTATGTAATATGGACCACGGGTATTGGCAACATCAACATCACCCTCTGCCATCTCTGAGGGACTACGTTTCACACCTAAGGGACAAACAATGATTTGGTTAATTAGCAAAAAAGTGATTAGGGTCTGAATGTTTCTCAGACATGCACACACAGCTGATCACAACCCAAAATTTCCCCTGCACAGGTATTTGATTGGCAGTGGGGGGCGGAGAAGCAGCTGGTGGTGAGGGAAGTAGAGGTTGTTCTGGGTACTCTTGGAAATGTCAAAACGAGTAGCTCCTCTTTTGAGCACAGGAGGGTGAGACTCCCTGCCTCTTCCACTAGATCTGGGTTGAGCTGTCAGCATGGTGCCCAAGTCCCCCCTCAGTGCTGATGCTCTCCTAGCCCTGGCCCCAACTTCCTGCTGTATCCCAGCCATTGCAGCACCCTACACTTCCAGTCAAGGTGCAAATAGATGGCAACTACCCTTTTTTCTTTCCTCCCCTTCTCCTAAAGCAGACAGCTATAGTGAGGACCTCATGACAGCATGGTTTCTTTCTGGGTAATGGGCCTAAAGCCACTGCCACTTTCTGTGCCTTCCATCTTCGATTCTACATAATTTTATTTTCCTCACTACTATGCTTTCATGCCTTGAGAATAAGGCTGCTGAAAATCCATGTACTTTCAGTGATTCAAGATTTCCAAAAACACACCTCCGTTCTCAGTGACCTGACAGATACTCTTTCATCAAGCACAACCTAGCACATCCCCTAGCACAATCTGCTACATCAACTCTTGGTTCCTACTGGGGAGAATTATCAAAAAATACAGAAAACAGACCTAAAAAACTAGATTCTGTTATCTAAACTGAAAGACTTCACAAAGCCATTATCTGGACGTATCCTGGAAGCAGATGGCACAAATATTTACTGTAATTTCCTTGAGCTTCTACTACTATAAAAAACTACAGGCTTTATGTAACTTCAACAGTAAGAGTGAACCTGATATTCCCTGAATCACTAAGATTTGGTAGGGATACTGAAAGCGTTTTTTCATGCACATTCCATCATTCCAGGATAATCAACATATGCATCACAGATCCAGGCAAAATAATAGGCAGGTAGTCCCACAAGTGTCATCCCTGGAAGTATTACATTCATCATATCTTATGATCTGAAGACAAATTAAATTAACATATTTATTTTAATTCATTTGATGGTAGAAACTAGATCCAAAGCTAATGTAAAAGTTTATTTGCAGGCTATCACAGAGAAAATATTCACAGGGACCTTCATAGTAGGTTGCTGGTACAGGGAGAAGAATACCCAATGCATACTGTGAAAATTGCAAATCTCAACATATTCGTGGGTGCAGAAGATGTAAAACACATCTCCACACTTGTTTTTCTAGGACCTTCATAAGTCACCTGTGATTCAAAATCATAGCTGATCTCAGCTTGGACCTGGTCATCTGCTCTAGACAGTGACATCATGAGTGTTTTTGATTTAGCTGCTGTTTTGGACAAACCGTCACTTTCTGAGTCGCTGGAAAAACAGCTGTACACTAAACTCAGTAGATGCAACATGTACCCTCTGAGCTGAGGGTGCATTTAAGTGCTATATTCAATGCACAGTAGGCAAACTTGCTCTTTCTGAACTCAGCAAAAGTGAGCACTCTTTGCCTGCACTCAGAGTGTAAGAAGCCCACTCAGCCATACTATTTTGGCTCAACTCAACACTGATAGGACACAGCATATGGGCAGGCTGGACTTGTATCTGCCTGTTAGTGCATAAAATAAACAGGTTTTTTTGTAGGGGTAGAGGCCAATTAATTTAGTTAAATTCTGCAGATTCCCGGGCTGCAGTATATGCCTTTGACTGCTAAAGGACAGCTGAGGCTTCCAGCCCTGGGCCGGAGACCTGAAGATATGGAGATTCACTGCTGTTGCACTAGCCTGTACTCCTGACATGAGAGCGCACACAGGTTTTTTTCCTCCCCCATCATCACCATAGACCGCTTGGTTTTCTAACAGCTGGCTTGAGGGAAAGAGAGCAGTAACAGCCCTGAAATGGGCAATAAAGGTAGTCTCTTCTCCCAAGTAACAAGTGATATGACAAGAGGAAATGGCCTCAAGTTGTGCCAGGGGAAGTTTAAACTGGATATTAGGAAAAATTCCTTCACTGAAAGGGTTGTCAGGCACTGGAACAGCCTGCCCAGGGAAGTGGCTAAGTCACCATCACTAGAGGTATTTAAAAGACGTGTAGATGTGGTGTTTAGAGACATGGTTTAGTTACCCTAGCAAAAAATCCATCTTCACAGTCACAGATACCTGCACAACCAGTACCAAAGCAGGACAGTAGGCTTTGTGAAAAGTCGGCATTTCTCTTATGGACAGAAGCACATACATTTGGGGGATCTTCTCTAACAACACTAGTCAAACAATATTGATCAAAGGGTTCTTATTTTCCTGGAAAGGTCTCTCCAAGTCTGATAGATGTAGTCCTGCCAGCTTTGCAGAGGGAGTTATAACCAACTGGTACTGTCTCAAGTGAAGCAGTCTAAGCCAGCTCACACAAAGGATTTCCCCTTTCTACTCCAGTTGTGGAATAGTCTAACCAGTGCAGGAGTTTGTATATGTCAGTTTTAATTATTTACTGCCCAGGCTGTTCCCTTCACTGAACAAGCTGATGGATGAGCTGACTACAGAAAGGCTGTCCATTCATGTAAATGAAATAATACTTCAGATCTGGGCTAGAACATCGTACTGAAACACTATAAATTAAGCTGATCTCTGCCTGTCACTAACAAAGAGCAGACATCCATCCCCAGCCTCCAGGCCTTTCTGGAGCATCTGTCCTGCCACATGGAGGTTGGCTCTCAGCTGAGAGGTCACAGCCCTCCCAAAAAACTGCATAGGCCAAGCCCTTCCATGTCAGCTCACCTGAAACTTCACCTGTGGTGGCCCCGCAAGGACCTGTTCTCGCGTTTTCTGTTTGGTCTCAGCTTACAGATGCCAGCTGTACCAGTTCGGCAGCACAGGCTTGCCTCAATATGCAGATATCATGCAGGTATTCATATACATCTTCTGCATACCTAATAACACCCCTTTTTAGATTCCCTGATAATTTATGTTGACATGTAGCATTTGCACATCATCTGATGTTCACCTGATACTAGATAGCTGAGTTAAGAATAATATCCCTGGGTTCTGGAAATTATTGAGAGGGAGAGGGGAGGCAAATTCCCTCACAGAACACTACAGAAGCTGATTCTCAGTTCCTGTTCTAGTTCTTTCTCTTTTTCTCCATTCTTTAGTTTTTTTTACAAAGGGCAACTACAAAACCCAACTTTTCGGTTATCATCTAATCTGTGTAGAAACTGTAGAATTCAGTTATCTGATCAGTAGAATGGCATGTGTGCCTGTGTACCTACTCTTAGATTATTTTTTAATCCTATTTAAAACTCCAGTTGCATGCCTCAAATGTGTATGATTTTTTATGACTGGCTTAAAAAAAAAAATGAAAACCCAATACAATTAGGACAGTTGTTTCTGCATTTGTTTGTTATTAAATTTAACGTACCATATAAAAGCCCAGAACTTTTGGTTTTCAGTATACTGTGGGGCTTTGAAGTGTTTAAGAAGATAAGTGTTCTTATAGCATGAGTTAGGAATTTTATCAGCTGGAGAAGGAGTAACTGAGACTTTTGGCACCAACAAAAGTAGTATGAAGTTGTGGGGTATAGTACCAGAACTTAGAAACCATCTGTTTTGAAGTGACTGGCAATGTTGCTATTGAAACTCTTCTTAAATTTCAAAGCAGGACTCACTGAAGTGAACAGAAGCTGGCAGCATGGCTCAGTATTAAGTTTTCATCACTTTGGTAGTTGACACTTGTTTTCAAGGTTATCTGCTTAACTGTAAGCCTGGAAATTATTTTAAACAATGAAATACCTAGATTCCCCAGAGCATTCCCTAATAGGAAAGGATGACAAGTAAGCGAGGAAATAACCCTGCTAACTTCTGCCACTGCAGATAAACAGAATATATTTTTCATCAGTAAACTCTACAATCTACCTATGAAAACCCCCTGAACAATCTGAAGAGGGGCATATGTGGCCAAGGGTTGATCCCAGCTGCTGCTCTACTTCTAGGAAAATTTACATATTTTAAGTTTCTTTATATGGTTTAGATCTAAGCAAAGGGAGTCTGAATCTCGGGTTACAGGGTGATCCAAAGAACAGATACTGCACAGTAAAAAAGAGGAAGAAGTCAGCCACTGCCTCTGTTAATGTGAGGCATACCTATAAACTTACCAGGTGCTTTGTAGTCTCTGAAGGTGTCATTTACTAGAGGGAAAAATACCACAATTGGAGTTTCTGACCTCTCCTTGTCACCAACAATGTAGCATTCCTTCAGATGTGGAGTTTCCTGATCATCTGGTATCTTTGTAGGGAAAGGAATTCCTTGTTTTGCAAAGTATTTAGAAGCTTCTTTCAGGGGCTGGTTGCCATGATAGGAAAACAAAACAAAACAAACCAAACCGCATCAGAACACGTGGGAAGCACTTGGATTGAATTGACCAAAACCCAGTTTCACTGGGAATGTTTGTGGTGTAAGGGCTGAGTTCTGACGGATTATGGCATGTACCAAGTTTAGGTGTTGTAGGCTGTATATGGAGCCAAGATCTGGAAGGCCAGAGTTAAACGAGATGGATCTGGGTCCACATGCCTGTCTTTGAAAATCTACATTCCACGTTTGAGTATTAAAAATGCTTTCTTTAGAGGACTTTTTATTTCAAATATAATTAAAGTTCCTCAATACAAACTGTACTTACATTTATTTGCATATCTGGCCTTCTGCATCAACCCTTCTATTGTTATGATTTTATTGCCCTGAATGTACATTTTCCCATGCATAAGAATATGTGTGATTGGATCAAGAAGTCTTAGACAATTTAAAAATGCATTTAGCTTCATTCATTCATTCACTCACTCATTCATTCATTCATTCATTCAATATCTGACTGCCTTCAAATCAGTTGAAACACATTTACACATAAAAATGGGCAGATTCAGCTTACTAAATGCTTGCTTACTGATAATACTCATACTGCTCAATGAAGATATGTGACCCTGGTAAACTGTTCAGTTATTTACACTTCCCAGATACTGGGAAAAAAAATATCCCATTCTGGGAAATCAGTGATGAAACAGAGATATCAGTAAAGGAGAATGTACAAGGCTCACCTCTGTCTGAGAACCTGAACTGTAGTTGAAATGCAAAATGACATCCACTTTCCTTTCTGGCCTCATAAGGGGTGGGTAACTGGTAGCAAAGGCAAATGCCGTATCAATCAGGATGAGGTAGTCTGTTGCTGCTGTCAGGTGGTTGGGCTGAGAATCAAGTTCACAATCTAGAAAAGAAGCGTTTTTTTTTCAGGAGTGGTGCTCAGTACAAGAGATGTGTTGAAGAAAGTAAATAAAAATAAATTTGTTAATAAAAAGAGAATTCAGCTTTTCTTGGGTCTTACACGTACCTATACAGCTGATAGCTGCAGTTCAGTCATTTCTCAGTTCCTTGTCTGGCTTCCTCTTTACACTATTTACTCTGCAATTTCTTTGGCTTTCATCTAATTAAGAGGGATTAATTTGGGGTTTGGGAGGATAGAGTTAATTCCATGCCCTGAGGTTTTGTGTGAGACTCTGATCAGGTTGACTTTTTTTTTT
The DNA here is from genome assembly GCA_013398125.1 of Aegotheles bennettii. Lineage (NCBI taxonomy): Eukaryota > Metazoa > Chordata > Aves > Caprimulgiformes > Aegothelidae > Aegotheles > Aegotheles bennettii. Next base: position 63,556 of record VZRW01001797.1, read on the forward strand.
TATCATGGAGAGAATTAAAATGACACCTCATTGTCTCAACATATTAAAGATTAAAGATTTTCAGTGCCTTGCACACTATGAGAACAGGCACACAGCTACTAAGACACACCCCCGAGCCAGGTGTAATACCTTGTGCAACATGGAAGACCTGGTACCAGACTGAACACTAATTCCCAAACTGTGTAACAGGAAATGCTGTTACAAAGATTAAATGTTGTAAGTTAAATGTTAACATGAAACAGGGCTCCTTTACACATCCCTGGAGTATTGGCCAGGCAAGAGACAGCATATGTCTCATATAACATGTAAGAGACACCAGTGCCATGCCACACACGTGCAGGCTGGCTGGCTGGCACATCAGGAAACCTATGCTGGTCTTTCTTATCTGTCAATTGCCAGTCTTCATGAAATTTTTAAGAACTTATTTTGAAGCCTCTTCTGCTAGCTGGTTTCAGCTTTTGGTAACAAACAGTTTCGAATATCATCAGAGGACAGGAATAGAATGGAAAGGCAATTGGCTTGATAATCTTTAAAGTTTTGTTTCTTTTTCATGAGGATATTTTAAAATGTAACTAAAACCAGGGTACTATTACCATACCTTTCCATTTGGAAAACTCGCTCTCTAGGTAGTTGTTGTTCATCTGGAGGCCCTTCAGGAAGTTATGGATTTCTGAAGCTGCTGGACGTAACATGGCAACATCTCGGAAAATGTCTGAAAAACTGTCCGTGGGACAAACCACTCGAGTATCCAGCTCATTCGGTCTTGTGGGGAATAGGGTTTCATCATCTGCAGAAGAAAGAAAATGGTTTTTGTATGTGGTCTCATTGTTGAGGTTAATCTGTGCAATCATATTTATTATTTTTTTTTTAACATGTTTGGCAAAACTTGGACCTCTTTCTATTTTTATTTTCAGGATCTCCACAAATCTCACAGTTTTTTAGCTAAGCTTTGAAAAAATCCATCTCTTCTTCTTACTGAAGTTCAACAAGCCCAAGTGCAAGGTCCTGCACATGGGTCAGGGCAATCCCAAGCAGGTTGGGAGGAGAATGGATTGAAAACATCCTTGAGGAGAAGGACTTGGGGGTGTTGGTTAATGAAAAGCTCAACATGAGCTGGCAGTGTGCACTTACAGCCAAGCAAGCCAACAGTGTCCTGGACTGTATCAAAAGTAGCATGACCAGCAGGTCGAGGGAGGTGATTCTCTCCCTCTACTTGGCTCTTGTGAGACCCCACCTGCAGTACTGTGTCCGGTTCTTGAGTCCCCAGCATAAGAAGGACATGGAGCTGTTGGAGTGACTCCAGAAGAGGGCCACAAATATGAACAGAGGGTTGGAGCACCTCTCCTATGAAGAGAGGTTGAGAGAGTTTGGGTTGTTCAGCCTGGAGAAGAGAAGGCTCCAGGGAGACCTCATAGCAGCCTTCCAGTACCTGAAGGTCCTACAGGAAAGCTGGAGAGGGACTTTTTACCAAGGGCATGGAGTGATAGGACAATGGGAAATGGTTTCAAATTGAAAGAGGGTAGATTTAGACTGGATATTAGGACAAAATTCTTTACTGTGAGAGTGGTGAGACACTGGCACAGGTTGCCCAGAGGAGTTGTGGCTGCCCCCTCCCTGGCAGTGTTCAAGGCCAGGCTGGATGGGGCTTGGAGCAACCTGGTCTAGTGGGAGGTGTCCCTGTCCATGGCAAGGGGGTTGGAACTAGATGGTCTCTAAGGTCCTCTCAAACCCAAACCATTGTATGATTCTATGATTCTTCTCAGACCACAGTGGTAAAGGCTTTGTTTGTAGTATAAATTAATCCATCTCATCTACTACAAATTTATTTGTTTTTCTATAATTTTATCCATTACAATATCCTGCACTTATCCTGTTTTCCTTTACTATCCCACATTACAGTTTATCTCTCAGCCGCACACTTAAAAAAACCACACAGTCACAACCTCTCTGCCACACAAACGTAATTAATATTCCTTACTAGCAATTGCAGGCTCCTTGTTTTGAAAATCAGAAACTACCCCCTACAAGTGCAAGAAGATAAAATAAAACACCCTTTTTGCTACATATTTATTCCTTCTCATCTCTTTTCTCTGTAGTGCATCTTGTGTATTTCTCCTTGAAATCCCTCCCAGCAGAACTTTCTTAATTTGGTAGTCTAGTTTGCACATCTCCTCCTTAGGACTAGTTTGAAATGACTTGCAATAGTACTGAAGTTTGTATCTGTGCTTTTTGTACTCCAGAGACACAAGGATGGTTATTGCTCTGATTGCACAGAAACATGTGAAGCCTCATGCTGTACTCCAACTTCCAAGAAAGGAACTGGAAGACTGTGGGTCGCTAGGAGAAGCCTCCAGCCTCTCCTGGTCTACAGGGATATATTTCTCCATTTTTAACCTTGTGCACTGAAAATGGCTCATATGAGGACCATTCTCTCTTTTTTTTCCCTGTGACAGGTCCCATGGATTCTTTCTTCACACAGTTGAAGTGATTGCCATACTGAAATACATGGCATGAATTTTCTCCTGGTTTCCATGTGGATTACAGGAAACCCTGAAGAGGGAATTCTAAAATGGCTTTGAAAAAAATCACCTAGAGAATAGCATTACAGAGGGAAAAAGAAAGAAACAAAAAGAGACAACAAAATAACGTAATGCCATAAGAATAACCCACCTACGTCAGTAATTTTGTCTCGGGTCCATTTGTGCCAGAAGTCTTCTGAATGTACAGATATATACCAAGCATCCATAAGATTCAAGGAAAATACACTGCTCCATATCCCTGTGGCATAGGATATATTTGACAGAAAGTGAACTGGTAAAGACCTGGAAGCATTTTCATTCACAATGACCTAAAGTGCCTTCTGCATTCTTCAGCAAACTTTATTAATTATATTATCTTAGTGCACAAAAAAAAAGGAATGATTTTATGAATTGGTATATAAATTCATAATATATACAAAGAATCTAATTTATAGGGATATATGAAGAAGACTGATAATATTTTCAGTATAGCTGCTAACACTTGTTTTTGTTATGTGCCAAATAATATTTTGTTAAGTACACCTTGATATTTTCCACCTATCCTCAACTTTTCTTATTCTGCAAGTTCTCAGCATTTGCAATTCTAAAGATTTTACTTATTTCTAGCATAATCCTGTTACAGGTATGCAGTTATCATGCAGCACTGTCAACCACAAAGCATTCAAAATTCATACATTAATACCCCTTAGAATGAGGAAGCTGACTTAATAGTTTTGAAAATAGAAAGTGTAAGTGTATGAATTTTTTGATTTGTCTTCTGGTTTTGGGGCATTTAAGGCATATCAGGGTTACATTTTCAAGTTCTTCTAGTAACAGATGAAGCAAACTTGATGGTACTCCAGACTGCCACCTGTCTGCAATCATCTTTCAGGCTGAGAAAACACCAATACCTGGTATGGTTAGATGTGCCAGGTGTGCAACGGTGCCTTCCTGAACCCTCAAAACTGCAGAACTAAACCTGTTGCCCTGGAGAGGAAGTGAGTGGTGGACAGAAGAGGTTGCACCTGAGCAGCCTGGTGATGGCCTGACCCAGCAATGCCAGCCTGCAGCCAGAGGGACAGGCTCGGCCGTGGCAGGAATGAGCTGCAGGACCTGTGTAGTCACTCTCTGTTCTGTTCGGGGCTGGGGTGCAGAGGAATTTTCTGAAAACCTTTCAAATGACTGTGCCACTGAAGTGAGTGACACTGCCTGAGTAACACTGAGGCAATTCTGGGCCATTGGCAGGGAACAGGGACACAAATGTCCCAGCATTGCTCTAGAGAATGGAAGAATAAAGTGCCAAGGTGGGAAGTGTAGGAAGGGGGCTGGTGACCTGCTGGCATTTATGACCGCAGAAAGGGAAACCTGGGTACCTTGTTTGACATTGCAGCTGGGGCCGGGGAGATTTTGTCTGCTTCCTACACCTTGCCACTAGCTGAAGTGAAATCTCCATACAGTCAAATAATCTCAAAAAAACCCTGAAACTTCCCTTATGCAGCTGGTGGAAGTAGGAAGAACAATGAGGCAAGAGACTGCTTTCACAAAGGAAAAAAATATTTCCTCACTGCTTTTGCTGTTCTTATGCAAGAGGGAAAAAAGTTAAATATTATGACCCATTTGCACTCCAAAATGGAAATGTTATCCTGGAGGTTTTATCAGGGTTAGCTGTGGCAGGGACATTGTAGATAAAAGGCTGTATTTTAGAGGTTCGAGTTGCAGAGAGACTGATGATTTAACTCAGTGGCAAAATTACACCATTTTTTTTGCTGACATATAAGTATTGCTAAGGCCTCTTGTCAGTAAGCATAACCACATATGAAATAAAATAAATCATTCAGCTGAACAAAATTCTAGAGACAATAAAAGATACTGCAGACAGTGACCTGTTTTAAGTTCTTATATTTTGCCATATACTCCTACTAGCACCTGCTAGTAAAAACCATACTAACTGCTTCATTTCAGAAGAGGGGCTTGTACAGGAGTGAATTATATTATATTATGCTACATTAAATTTCCGTGGAGCAACAAATCACCTTCCAAAAAGCAGATTCTGGATTCTGGGATTTTCTTCATCAGGCGACCCATGAAGAACTCACTACCAAAATCTTCTGCACGAATGTAGGCACCATATTTTGGGAATCCTACCTCGTAAGGGGTGAATTCCACCCATTCTGAAAGAAAAAGCACAAGACAGACTGATTACAGCAGCAGAGGCACAAATTAGTTGAATAAAACATATGATATTGGCCAGATTAAGGCAGTCTTGATTCTAACTAACACACTTTGCAAACAGACATTTATTCACTGTACATTTCAGTGTTGAAAATGAAGAGTGAATTGTCCTCTTACATCTAAATTTCTCTACAAACTTTAGGTTTCTGAGGTAATATAGCAGGTAATTTCATGATAATGACCTCCATCATCCTGCTTTTGAATCTGAATACAGCTGAATATACTAAGATGTTCAAAAATTTAACTATTAAAGTTCTATTCTTAGGTGGACTGGCCCTTTAGAGGATTTGTGCATTGAACTGATTTCTTTACCTAGCCCTAAATTTACCCCTTTCAGGATTAGCTGTTAAATGCAATTCTTGCGTATTATTACCTCTAAAATCCTGGTCGCTGATTTTATCCTTCACATTGAGAGAGAGGTAGATGGGCAGGGGATTCTGACCCTGATTTAGTGCCTGCTGCTGATCTGTGAGCTTATGGGAGTCCTCCTGTTTTGAAGAAGGACAGTAGCTGAGGACAGTTAGATGACACAAAAGGCCTCCCACTAAGCCTGGGCTCTGACAACACAGTGCATACTGGACTCCAACCAGGATGTTTCCCACCAGTTTAGTTCAGAGGTGCTATCATCTATATCTCTGACACTTCCCATCCCCAGCACTTTAGCATACAAATAGTCCTAGGTTAAATTCATATGCTGAAAAAAATTCTGAGATTTCAATGGTAGGAAGAAAATGTTATTCACATTATTTATTTCAGGAAAATGTCTGGAAATATCTGAAAAGCACACTTGGCATGAAATATTTCATTCAGAGACAGTAAGCCCTGCCCTGACTGCCCAGAAAATCATCTTTTCTTCAGACCTGTGACAGAGCCAAGCCTCAGGCAGAGTTAATATTCAGCAGGCCTTGACCCTTACTGCTTCTGCTGTGGAGCATCTTACATTGTCAGGCAGGGTTGAAAAGGCAGGATGGTTTGGGAGCTGTGCCAAGGCTTGATAGGGTGCTGAGTTCAGATCCTCCATGAAGGAGAGCTGCAGGTGCTCCCTCTTGCTGGAGCAGCCTTTGGAGGTATGGCTGTGCCACTGGGCTTCCCTGGGGTAGTGCCAGTCCAGCAGACAGAGCTGTGGCACTGCAGGGACACTCATAGCTCCCTGCTGAGCCACCCCCAGGGAGTCTCTCATGCTGTGCTGTGCTCAGGCAGTAGAAATTCGGATGTGTGTGGGGTTATTTGTTTTACAGGGGGAATGTTTTCTCTTTCTTAAGTAGAAATGGCCTATTGGCAAGGAAATATTCATGTATACTAAAATAGAGTCTGAATATTGCCTTTAGGTGGAAATGTTTATGGGGTGACATAATCCCGTTAACAACTCAGAGATACTGTCTTTGGGTTTGTGTCTGTGATTCTGCTTTGCCTTCTCATGCTGTGCAGCTCTTTCGAAACAACAGCAAGATTTTAATTTAAATATTTACATGTGAATTAATTCTACAGTTTTTCATAATATAAATTTCCTGTTATTTTTCTTTATCCCCACCCTTTCTGTACTAGGTGTGATGTTAACATCTGCATAATACAGCCAACAAACACAAAGAATGATACCACCAAGGCACATGCTTTAGGCATCTATCTGAAAACAAAAACAAAAACAAAAACAAAACAAACTCAAGCAAAACCCCCCTTTTCTTAAGGGTGATTAAACACTGACATATGTTGCCCAGAGAAGCTGTGAAGTTTTCACCTGTAGAGATATTTGAAAGTCCATGGTTCAAGGCAGTCGGCTCTAGCTGACTCTGCTTGAGCAGGGCTGTTGGATAAGTTGGCCTTCAGAGGTTCCTTCCAATCTCTACAATTTTCTGATTTAATGTCACCTCACCTCTATATCCACTAAATATGCATATTTGAAGAGAAAGGTGGTGCTATTGTACCTTTTCATGTAACATGGTTTCAATGATGAGTCCCCACAGATCTGTGAAACATATCCGATGGCCTTCCTGTTCCCTCTGGCACAATTCTTTCAAATAGTATTTCAGACGATCGAGAGCAAAACAAGTCAAGAACTTATTTTTGAGCACATGCTTTCGGGCATCATTGAGTGTTTCCTTAAGATTCTTTTGGGACCAGTCAGAATCTTTATACAGGTTTGACATGGTCCTAAAAAAAAAAAAAGAAACACAAGGAAAAATATGAGTTCTGAAGCAGAGCTTTAGGAAGTTATCATGCCTTGATTTACATGAAAAGCACATGTGTGTCTGATACCATCCACATGTTTAATCAGGACTGAATTAATTCCAAATGCTGGCAAATACCCACCAAAGGAAATAGAAAAAAACCACAGTAGAAAAAGAAAGTAATTTCTTGATAGTGAAGATGAATCAACTCTTCAGATCACTTCTTGACATCACATATAGAAATTTCCTATGAAGATTTTGCTTATCTTGGGCTTACCATGTTGTGCCAGATAAACCAGTGATGTATGAAACACAGTCCAAGACATTCAATTCCTGCAGGCTGAGAAGGTGAGCATACATGGCCGTCAGAGCTCTGGTTCCACCACCTGTTGTCATGATTGCCACCACAGGTACCTAGTCAATCCCAAAATACGTGCATTTAGTGACATGGTCTGAGAAGGGAAAGAGACATCATTGATTATAAAAAATAAAGTTACAGCACTTTTAAAGTAATAAAGATGCCGCATGCCACCTGTCTGCAAGGAGAAGAAAACCTGAATTAATAATGGGCATAGAAGGAGTAGAAAACACTTCACATTTCCTCTGTGAAGCAGCTGTGCATTAGGACATGAATTTAATAATCTCAAACATCACATTTCCAGTCCTATATTGCAAAACCTGTAACACAGACCAGCAAAAACACAGAGGGAATGGTACGTCCTGCCGTCTGAACCAGATTTTTATCAGATGCAATAGACCAGAAAACATAAGTGCTGTCTTCACAGTTCCATGCAAATCATCAGGAGACTCTAGGGAGATTGTTCTGCAGGGAAACATGGGTGCCTCTGTGTCTGAGGGGAAGGAAATGGCCCACAGCTTAGTGATGGGATTGAAGGGCAAGGTCTTGTGTGTGAAAGGTCCAGCTGTGCAAAAAACCTGCTGAGCTCAGTTAAGGGCAAAACAAGGAAAATTTGTCATCTTTGCATCTGACTTCAGGCTTCAAACAGCTGTCGTGGGAGTATAATTAAAGAAGAGAAAACAGATTTTTCCCTACCCTGGGCCCTCTGTTGTCATTCCCACTTGCCAAGCAAGCGCACGCTCTAGCTGCAGCAGATGATGAATGTCAGACTGGTAGTGTGTTGTGCTTACACAATGGGAGCCTAAATGCCTGCTCAAAAGGCACAATAAAATAAGGTCCAGCTTGAACCATTAGGGAAAGAAGTGCTCAATCAACGCTTTAGATCTGGCAGAGATGGCTGTGAGGCCTAAAAGAAGCTTCGGCTTTGGTACTGAGAGCACCTAGCCCTTCTCTGCATTATTGTGCAGACTTCTACTCAACACAAAGCTAGATTCTGTAGCAACAGGTCTACAGGTTTTTATTAATATTCCATATGAGTACTCATTTATTCACTAGAATAATGAAGTCAGCCGTAGCTTATGCATGAAACTTCACACCATTCCCAGGAAAATGGGAATTGAACACAAATGCTACACTTTGACACTCAGCTGTGGAGAAAGCAGAGAATAATTATGCCTCATATACCTCATTGTCCTGCAAGTCCTCCTCCAGCTGGAGAATGTCCTTCAGAGCGGCCGCAACCACCTTCTTCCTCTTGAGAATGAAATCCTGTTCCTGGGCACACAGGTCAAACCCCAGGCGTACATCTAGGTCTTCCTGGCTGGAACAGAGGATAAGGTATCTTACATCATGTTTATAGTCTAATCCAACATTCTAATTGCTTCTATTTCATAGGCATGCCTTCTCCATCAGGTCATAAAAAGCAAAGCAGGAAGAGGTTAAATGTTTCGGTTTGTTCCTGGAGAACAACAGTAGGTCTTCCTTTGGACTGAAAGGGTTTCTTTTTTTTCCTCCTTGCCAAAGATGCCTGAAATTATATGTAGCTACAAGTAACAGAATTGTTCCCTTTCAGACATAAAGCCAAAAGCCTGCAGAGGGCAGTGCTTTAAAGGTGGCTTTGGAACACACCTTCAAAAGTTGTGTAAAATTCCACTAATACCTGAGAATCATGGATTGAAGTTGTGGACTTTTGTGTGTGGACAGGTTTTTTTGGTGGTGGCGCATATAGTCATTTATAGATATTTATAAGCACTACAGTTGCAGTTTGTAAGCTGCTGTGAAAATCTGTGTGGTAAGGAAGAAGTTTTTAAATGACAATGATAAACTATATGTCTATCTCATAGCATATTTACTGCAAATAAACAGCATGATAGAAATGGACCTGCTTTTGTAAGGGAATAGAATGTCCTACATGTCCTACATAGTATGTCTCGTAAAGTTTTCTAAGGCCTTAACCAGATCTCAAAATACACAATGTTTCCTTGGTTTAGAAATAAGCAATCACTTGATTGACTTACATTTAACTCTTTGAATAAACATAAAAAAATAAATGCAGTTACATTTATTATTTCATTTTTTTTCATATCCTGGAGTGATGAGGACCTCTGACTTTGGTCTTTTATTTTTCACTCTGACCTCAGGAAGCAGAAAGGATTCTTTCAATCAGTTTTGAAATGCTGCTTTTGTTGAAAATCTGCATTTGGCAATAATTTATAGAGGTATCTAAGAGTGTCTGCTGTGGCCCTTAGCATGTAATTTTGATTGCAACAAAATATCAATAGAAAATTGGTATGTTTTTTATAAAACCTCTTCCTAGTTCACTGTATAGTCCCAATACACAAACTCACTACCGCTGAAAATCTCTGAATGGTGTACTGAGTTCATTTTATTTAATAGTCTGAAATGAGGATGAGCCAGCATTCAAGATGCAGGCAATAACAAAGGGACTCGAACTTAATTGACAACTATCCATATTCAAAGAAACAAGGGGAAAAACACAGAAGGAAGATAAATGAGATATCTTACCATTTTTTCACCTTAAAATGCAAATCAAATTTTCTGTGCTGTAAATTAAAAAGGTAAAATTATGAATATTAATATTTTGTTTAAAGCAGACCTTTTCCCCCAACTCAGAATGAGACATAGCTCTTTTGGGTCATCATTACATCTACAAAACTCTGAACTTCAGTAAACAAACTGTGGAATAGACTCTTCTCTCAATGTTTTGTTAGTATTCAGAGATGTGCACCAATTTAATAAATTAAGAATTCGGTATTATATATAGTCTGCATCTTCTCTTTGTTTTGAAACTCAGGTGTAGCTTACACTGGTACTACTTAGCTACAGAAATATATAGCAGAAGAACTGCAGAGCTACAGCTCACCTCCCTGGGAAGGTCCACCATCAAAGTTTGGGTCTCAAAACTAAAGCCTCTCCCACAACAGTGTGAGGTACAAGGGGAAGTCAAAGAAGCTGAGCACCCCATAAGTGTGGCACAGTTTTGAGTCCTGTGGCAGTGTGCCAGGCTGCAGCCTTACCCATCTGTCCTGGTGGCACCCAGTGATCTCCAGCCTGGCTAAAGACACAGACAATAGAAGGAGCATGAGCAACAGCTTAGATATTTTTCTGCTTTCTCCTTCTCCGCTGGATTTCCCATTTTATTTTGCTCCAAATAATTTACTTTATTATGCAGTGCCCTATATTAGAGGGAGGTTAGAAAACAGCTGTCTCAGTATAAAGAGAGTTGGCCTTTGGTTTCTACTTCTTGGAAACCAGTAGCAATTTTTAAAAACTTGCAAAGGATTCCCGATGGCCAGTGCACACTCACCTCACCAACGACTTCCTGCTCAGAGGGAAGCAAATGCAGAGGGAGAGTCAGGGGGACACCTCTGCTTCTTCTCGCTCCACATGACACACAAGCACACTGAAAAGGAGCATGGAGTGCTTTTTGGTTAAGACAGAAATGTTCTCCTCTTGCTGCCTACTCACATGCAAAGGTCAGATCATAGGACTATCTGTGTTGTCTACCATGTTCTGGGGTAACGTACAAAGGTGGGAAGCCTCCTCTTCTTTGTGAGTACAACATCCAGGGAGGGTTGCTTGTATTTGGCATAGTGGAAAAGGGTGGGATCTGGGAGAGGGGAGCAGGAGTCACAGTCCACTGAAACTCTCTGGGTTCCTTCAAAGGATCCTCTCACTGTAAATATTAGCTCCTTCTCTAAAACAGTAAGATAAAATGCACACAAAAAGTTACTTCTACTTGCGAAATAGAAAGGGAGAAAAAAGAAGCTAAAGGTAGCTTTGAACAAACCCCTTCTCCTCTTCCTTTGTATTTGGAAAGCTGTCTTCTGAAAGTGATTCAAGACCCAAACGTTACAGGTGGTTGTATCTTTATAATGGGTTGAACAAGAAGCCAGATGGGCATGTGATGTGAATGGCACTGAATTTTAGACTGCTGCATTTCTGTTGCAGTTGCATCATGACACAGTGAATGCAAGCAAGTACTTTGCATTGTAAATCATCCTCATCCTAGGCCAAATAATGAGCAACAGAAGTGCTCAGTCCCCTAAATAAAATCTGACCCTGCAGCAGATGACCCTATTTATATGAAGAGATCAGCTAATCCTGCCAGTGTGTGTTAAGCATGCTCTGAGATTGCCTACCAGATCCAGCCCCTCAGGGTATGTGGGCAGAGGAACTTCTACATTCTGGATCTTGATCAGGGTCAGGCAGGAGCCAGCTGCTGAGTGGCTAACGCCTGCAAAAGATGAGGTGTTTCTGTGCATATGCAGAAGTCAAACTGTCAGAGATCCCGAGGAAAATTAAAGCCATGGACTACTGTGCCCAAGGAAGTAAGATTCTCCAGGGTTTAGCAGTACTACAACAAAGGTTTTCAGGATCTCAGCTTGTGGTTTAGATGCCTTCTGTACAAGCATCTCATGTTGTTTCTAGTCTGGCACAAGGCTCCTTGTGAAGTCAGAACCCTGAACCTACACCTGCTGCAGAACAGGTGGCATTCCTTACTGCAAAGTTTTTACAAGACGCCTTAAATGTGATCAGTTAAAGCCTTAGTACTTGAATGATGCAATTTCTAGGCATTGCTAGAGAGGGAAAAATCACTAATATTCAGTTAAAGAATTAATAAACTTACCCAAAAAATGTTTCTTTTTCATCCTGCTGTCCGTATGAACTTCCAAGCAGGCTACTTCACGACACTAGAATAGATGCAATGGGGACAGAGAACTAGATTACTCATCCAGCCATCTCACCACCATACTGGCAGGTGTTGGAAGGGTCATTGTAGGAAGAGTCACTGCTTGAATGTGGGGTCAGCTGTGTTGGAGACTTCTGCTAGACCCGGTGAAAGTGAGAATTAACTTCATCATCATGTGGGAAGATGGTGATATGCTAAACACATTTTAATTTTCAATGAATACAGAAAAAGCAGTGGAAAATGATAACAGTGTTAAGGCTCCTCTGAGATCATGCTGGCCTCCTCAAGGATAAAGCTCCTAAGAGAAGTAGTATCACTAAAGAATGAAGACTTGCAGTGCTTCCCTCACTGCCATCTTAGTCAGCTAAGGTAAGAAATTATATGGGAAAGAACACAAGAGAATAAAGCAAATAATATTTTACCACTATTGCCCCATTTGTGAGGATGGTTTCAGGAGGACCCCGGCTAGAAAACAAGAACAAATAATATGCATTTATAACCAATATAATCTGGATACTGTCTTGAAGAGGACACATTTTTCTTTCTTATTTTTTTTTTCTATTTGCTCCTTCCTATTGTTTGTAAAGGTATGCTCTCTTTTCACTTGATGCCACATAACTACATAGCAGAAATTATTCAATTGCAATAAATCACCTGGAAAGTGCTTGTAACAGCCTTAATATCACAGATATATGACAGATTGGGTAGCAACATTCTCCTTAGCCATGAGCTGCCCATAGAATCCTCTCCAGAAAACTACAGACTTACTGCACTGCGATTCACTAGCCCTAGAAAACCAACTCTGAACTATATAAGTAATATATATATTTTAAGAGAAAATTGCAGAATTAAGATTTCTGAATTAATTTTCCACATCATGGCATTGTCCTTTCTTACAATGTTTTGCTGATGCACATGTTAAGTTTGGAAAAGGGTGAATCTGGCCATTAAGATAGAAAATTTTCCTGCATCAAGCTGTTGCTCCATGGGGTTTTACTCACATGCTCTCCAATACAAACTCAACTTCCAGTTCTTCCAGCTCCTCCCTCCTCTGAAAATGAAAGAAGAAAAAAAAAAAAGTGCAGTCTCAATTAGCATGTGCAGGGGTTTTGCAAAGTGACCTTCATTTTCACAGGCACAGTTTCCTTTATGCTTTACTAAGTAACAGTATTCTGTTTTGTGCGGTATTGTCTGCATTAGAGGCAGAAGCAGCTTTTTCTTCCCCAAGGAAAAGATCTCAATTGTACTAGCAGAACAAAGGGTGTTTGGTTCTTACAAGTCTCCCTAGCAAACTTTTATTTTTCATGCTTTATTCCCTGCCAGCTTCCATGTGCTGAACATGATATGCTAAGCCTTAGTGTTTAGTAAAATATTGTGGAAACAGGCTGTTTCCCTGTCCTTTTATTGGTTTTCTTTTTATAATCTTTGTGAGGATTAGATAAACTCTGTCACTTTATTAAAAGTGCAAAGCTTCCCTAAAACTGCATCTGCTCTGGAGCTTGGGAATTTAGCCGTAATTTGTGCCAGGGGGAACCAACAAGAATTTGAGAAGGCCATCTATTTTGTCATTGGTGTGCCATTTCAAAGATTTTAATAAATTTTGTTACCTTTTTATTACCAAACTTGTCCCGGTGATAAAAGACAGAAGAGACAGCATGCCTCTTTAATCAGAGGGGAGAGAATGGACATTAAGGTGTACTAAATGTTTGATCGAGCTCTTACCTGTGCATTTAGTGGGAATGCTGTAAACACTCTTTCTCCAAGAGGAATTTTAGCTACATCAAAAAGGACAACTGCATGGTCATCATCATGAATGATGTCATCATCAGATACAGTAATTTCCAGAATATTCTGGAAAAAAAAAATGAAAATTCCAATTCCTTAGCATGTACTCAAGAAATACAACATTCTGCAGCTCTTCCAGGTTCAGTGCCTGCTTTACAGAGAGGAAATAGAGAAGTATGAATGACAAATAGTCACAAGGAGACTCAGTAAGAAAATGAGTGTAATCTCCTTTATTAGAAACAGCTTCTAGACTTGTCAATTAAGGCCAAACTGAGATTTCTCTTGGATCACCTTTTATGCTTCTAAGTAGCTCTCACTAAAAAATGCAATCTTTAAGGAAGGAATATGGATAGCCAGAATTCCTATATTGCCCTTTGTCAACAAGGGCAATAGAGGTTACTTTGTATCAATAACCAACTTTCTATATCCTTGGGCTTTCTACTCTCAGCCACCTGTATTTGAGTGTAGTGTAATTATCAGCAGCAAACCGAGTAAAGTTCTCAATCATACTAGAATTTAGAAGCTTCCTGGCACTGATATGCCATTTCTTTGCTTTATATTTTCATTTCATAGTTTCTCTGCGTTGTCACTCTGTCATTGGTTCCACCAGCCTTCTCCAAGGAGGTCAGGCTCACATTACCGATACATAAATAATAACTATCTGTTAGGAGAGAGGTGGATTCCAGCTAAAGCCAAAAATGTTTTGCATCCACTTGTTAGGGGAATTTAAAGTAAGATCAGAAAGGCACTAGAAGACATGACATCCTGTTCTGGGCTAAACTGAAAGAAACTCCATAGAGATGAGATGGGATGAGACGACGAAGAGTTTTTTGTTTGCGTACCTTGACTTGTCTTTGTATCCGGAAGTAGAAGATTTCGTTCCACACAGGATTTCTGCAGTTTTTGATGGTTTTGGTGTGGAATTTTTCGTCTGAAGCAGTTGGCAACCAGAGGCTCACGTAGCAATCAGATTGGCTTACTATAGAAACATAGGCACAAAATATCTGGCAGTGGAAGCACAACAAAAGAAGTGGAGGCATTTGAATGCTCTGTAGCTTGAACATGGATGAGAGATGGCCAGTTCTTTCTGATATACATTGGCCAAACCAAGAAGATAGAAATCACACAGCCGGATAAAATTGTTTTGTTGTTGATCACAACACTGTTTTTAATAAGCAATGTGTTCCAATAACTACACACAATCTTAAACTTTTTTTAAAAAATACAGTCCTAATCAGTCAATAGAAAATATGAATAACCAGGAGTCTTATATTGCCCCTTATCAACATTTTTTCAGCTCTCTGCAAATTTGACAGGAGGAGAAACTGTGACCAATGCAGCAGAGAATGAGTCTCAGACCCTGAGAGAGAACAGCCATAAATTGTCTCTGTGGCACTTTAGATTCATGAGAAATCTTAAAAGAATCAGGTTTGAGTCTGATTCAGATAATATATGTCTGGTATACCTGGTTATTAACCCTTCATGATGGAAAATTAGATACTCTACTTGCTTAGAGCATTTTCTTCTTACGTGGGGTGGGAAGGGAGAGGCCTACCAGAAGTAAAACTGCTTCTTCAGGAAGTCACTAGGTAGCTGGAGCCTTTTCCCAGTGTTTGCCTGAAAGACCTGGAAGCTATTTCCTACTCTGCGTCTCTTCCCAGGAATATTGAAGTGGCAGAAGGGATTTGGATCTTGTGGACGAAGGGAGTGAGCCTGCACTTATTATGAGGAATCATTCCCATAGAACATGAATCAAGCAAACGCCAAAGAGATTTTAAGACCTTGAACGGGAACTTTTCCAGAGGCAACTGGAAGGGCTGATCCATCCTGTTGTGTAAACACAGGCTTTGGGGAGAGGAGGGAAGAGGAAAAGGGAGAGGAGTCTGGTCCTATGGCAGTCAAGTAGAGATAACTGCCCCATGAGCAGAGAGATGAACACTTACTATCCATAAACACAGCACAATTCTTGATCAGTTCCTCAAGTTAAAAGAGAGTTTGTCCTCGTGTCTTTGCTCAGGATATCAGATATATAGCTTGGAGATATTTTGCCTAAATATAAGGTGTTGTCTGAAATCCAGGGGCCTTGTGACTGGAACATCCCTGGAGGATGATGCCTGTAGGTCAGGGAGATTCCCAGGTAACTCTTCAAGCTGAATCTGAAGCAATTTCTTGACACTGCTGGGAGTTTTCCCTCACAAAGGATGTAGGTTGCCTTTCAGTCTTTGAAATTATTTCCACTGGCAATATTTCAGCATCTCAGATTTTTACATAATCGAAGTGACGGGATAATATATTGAATTTGGCAACAACCAGTGTAAGGTTCAATTTAAAATGTGTGGGAAGGCTGTGAACCCTACACATACTGTCTGTTATCAGACAGACATCTCCTCTCACTGTGCTGTCTGATGGCCTGCTGAATTGTAATGTACTCATCCTGATCAGTGGTATCGCTGGCTCTGACCTACCAACTTTCTCAAGAGCACACAGAAAGCCTGTACAAAAGCCAAGAACCAAATGTGCTTTCAGGCTGTCTAGACCACCCCTCCTCTCTTTATCACTGCTGATCTAAACTGTTTCAAGTACATGAGTCCAGCATCTCCAAAATCCCAAAAATGGCTGAGATGGGATGTACTTCAGGAATGTCAAACTGATCTGAGACATAATTTTTCTCCTTTTTGATTTCTGGCCATTGTAGGGTGCAGGAAAGACAGATTTCTTTATTTTTTCTGTAGCTACAAAGGCCATTTCTTTTCTTTTCCTTTCTTCTTCTTAATGAAAACGAAGATGCTTTATCCTTTTTTAAATTCCAGCTTTCAACCACAAAGTGTATAAAACAAGACTTACAATAGAACTGTGAAAGCTGGCAGTGCTAAAATTCTGAACCATGCATGAACAAACAGCCGTGGCATTTATGAATGTCTTTTTTTACTGTTTTGTCTGGAACTTACTGATTTACTGAAGAGTCTTCTTTGACATTTTCATGAGACTACTTCCTAAAATTATTTTTCTATATGTGTGTTGCTTTCATAAATATTTACTTAAAATAAGCTATTGACAATTCTTTGTCAAACTGATGAAGTACAGGAGACATAAATGGTCAGTGAGGTGCATTAAAAACTGGTTGAACTGCCAGGCTCAAAGGATTGTGATCAGCAGCGCAAAGTCCAGCTGGAGGCTAGTGACTAGCTGTGTACCCCAGAGACTGATACTAGGGCCAATGCTGTTTAATATCTTCATTAACAATGTGGGTGTATGAGGCAGAGTGTACCTTCAGCAAGTTTACAGGTGGTACAAAACTGGGAGGAGTGCTTGACACATAAGATGACCATACATTCTGAAGGACCTAAGCAGGCTGGAGAACTGGGCCAATGTGAGTTTCATGAACTTCAGCAAGGGAAATACAAAGTCCTGCACATGAGGAGAAATAACCCCATGCACCAGGACAGGCTGGAGGCTGACTGCCTGGAAAGCAGCTCTGCAGAGAAGAACCTGTGCATTTTGGTGAACACCAGGTTGAACACGAACCAGCACTGTGCCCTTGTGGCAAAGAAGGCCAACAGCCTCCTGGGCTGCACTAGGACTGTCACCAGCAAGTGGAGGGTGATCATTCCTCTCAGCACTGGCAAGGCCACATTTCTGAGTTCCCCAGTACAAGAGAGGTAAGGATGTACTGGAGTGAGTCTAGCAAAAGCCCATGAAGATGGGGGGATTGGAGCATCTGACATATGGGGAGGGGCTGAGAGAGCTGAGAATCTTCAGCCTAGGGCAGAGAAGGTACAGGGGGATCTTCTCAAGGTGTGTGAATACCTGATTTGGGGAAGAGAGAAAGAAACAAAGAAGTCAGAGTCTGACTCTTCTCAGTGGTGCCCAAGCGGAAGGTAAGAAGCACTGGACATAGACCAAAATATAGGATATGCCATTTAAACATAAGAAAAAACTTTTTTTACCATGAGATGGGTCAAGCCCTGACACAGGTTGCCCAGAGAGGTTGTGAAGTCTATCCCTGGAGAAGTTCAAAACCTGACTGGACATGTCTCTGAGCAAGCTGCTGTAACTGACCCTGCTTTGAACAGGGAGCTGGGCTAGGTGATCTCCAGAGGTGCCTTCATACCTCAGACACCTGTGTGATTCTGCAATATTAAGGCTAGTTGGTCACAGACAAATTACATATAATTGTTAGTAACTACTGAGTACAAATTTGACCCTGAAGATGAGGTGAGGTGAAACCACTAAGACAAAGCATGTCCTCTTCCCATGGAGAAAGGGAACTATGTCCTACGTCTTTTTGCCACAATTCATCTACAGTCCCTACTGATGAGAAGAGGTTATTGTGCCCCATTAAAATTCCTGTGGTATTCTATATTTTCCTTGAATGTACAGACAGTATCAGTTGTTCTCCATACTGTGACTCTAATTGAGCTAATGTATTTCTGTAGAGGTTTACTTGAAGCCAGGCTAAGCCATGAGGCAAACAGTGGGACAAATCAAAAATACCAGGATAGCTGGATGTCTGCTGAGTACTAAGAAGACTATGATACCCTCGTTATATGAGAGTGCCTGAAATGACTAACCAGCTTTGTTTGTTCCCTTTTATCCCTGAAAACAAGCGTACAAAAGAACTACTGAAAATCCTCCAGTTTATTCATTGCTACCTGTAAGCTAATACAAAAAAAATGTATTTGCATTTTATTCATGCTCTAATTTCAATGCAATTGCTGGGCATCATTAGCAATTTCATGCCATGTCAGGCCCTTACCTCAGTGCACGTGTTGCAACTTCATTCCCTGATGACATAATGTCACCCCATAAGGAAGCTGAGACATCTAAACTCACAGTCTCTTTGGAAGTCAGCACTAAGTAACCCTGATATGCTTTCCCAACTTTAACTTATTCTGATTCAATTGTATTTGTATGTTGGCGGGACTATTTCTCATCTCTGTCTTTAAGCTAAACATGAGCTAAAAATTCAGGATTGAACCAAGAACTGCAGCCAGCTATTCGCTGCTCTGTGAGAGTACATTCCTGTGACATGTTCTCTAAAATGAACCATCACATTCTAAAATCATTCATCTCCATCACAAGTCAGAAGAAAAGTACAGCACTGAAAACCAAAGCATATAAGAAAAACTAGTTTCATAAGAACAATGGATGTAAACTATAAAATCCCATCTGTCCTGTTACTTCATTTCATAACACCAAAAAGAAGAAATAATTTTCTCCTAGGGAATTCCTCTCCACTTGCACAGACAGGTTCTCCTTGAATCTGAGTTTACTGCAGTTCACCTAAAAGGAGGAGGAGAGCCGCTCCCATTTCTCAATCATCAGACCTGGTCTCAAGGGACATTTTCCCTCACCAGCATATTATGATGCAAATAATATTAAGAAGTTACCTCCAACTGCTGTCTAGCTGAAAGCTGATTTGAACTGAACTCTGTCCTCTAAAATACTCTATGCACCACTCATCTGTAAGCGTAATAATATTCCCTGTAGCTTGCTCATGGAAATAACAAATGGTTCACAGATCTACCGTGCTTAATCAGTGATGTCCTTTGACAGGAATGGAGAGAGTCCTGTGTGAATGAGCCCTCAACCCTGTCGGGCCATTTGAGTGGCAAAGCAGCATTTGGTCCCTGGAGCACAGACTCAATGGGTGCAGTACCTACTGCAGCCACAGAGCAAAGCTCTTGGGTTGCCTCTACCTCCTGTGCCAATGGCATCACTTGCATTCTTGGGGCAGAACCATGAGGATCACCTGCACTAGGTGTATTCTCTCTAATTTGCTTGCACTTATTTTCTGTAGAAAAATAACCTCTGATGTCTTCAGAGAACCAGTGTGTGTTGTCTACAGGCAAAGGTGTAACATCAGATTTCAGGATAACCTGGGACTCCATCCCAGGTTTACAAAATGCACATCCCATGGATCTTGAGGTGCATGTTTAGAAAACACCCAGGATCAAGCTGGTTGCACATGATAGTGAGGAAAGTGACATTTTCTGAAGCCAGGATTTGGCAAGTAAGTCAAGGAGAAATATAAAAAAGTCTCATGGCAAAAGGACCTAATGTGACTGCATTTGCAATGAACTGAAAGAAAATCAGGGAAATTGTGCATGTTTTATCCAAGTGGAGGTGAACAGAAACCTGAGTAAGCAGATAACAGTGTGTGCTTAGAAAGATACGAAGCCAGCATGAGGGCAGAAAAAGCAGGTCAGTGAAGCTGCTGCACTTGTTGGAAAGGTGGTTTGTTCCTGGATTTGATACTTGGAAGATGAAAATATAGGGAAATTTGGAATGTTATCAAAATTGTAAGCCTTCCGCTGATCTCTCACAGTCAGATGACCCCTGTATGAGCTGCTTATAGTTCATTTTCCAGGAGAAAAAATCATATTGCTGAGACAAGATTTGGTAAACATAATTTTCTAATTCTCATCAGCAGATGTTAGCATGTGTAACTATTTTAGTTTTCTAATACTTCAAATACTTTCAAATATTAAAACCAAAACATTAAGTTAAAATAGTATCAGTATCAGTGCAAAATCAAGCACTTAAAAATTACAAGGTATCTTTTTACATTGTACTGAAGTATTTAAATCACATGGTATCACACTATTTTTCCTGGAAGATTCCAGCTTCTTTGAGAGCAGAGGCATGTTGCTACTCTGTCAACAAAGAGCTGTTTAATATTTGTTTATCTTCCTTGTTTAACGGCATGCTGTTTACAGTGCTCCTTTATGGTATGACATTCTTAAGAAATGGGCCCAAAGTCACAGGGTATTTGGGGAATTACCAACAGAAAGGAGAGAAGTACATCCTTTTCTTCACCTGCTGATCCCCAAATCTTGTTTACTGGTAATTAACAAAAGATACTTCTTGCTGTTTGTAGGACCTACCTCACATCTTAAATTAGGATCCCTCTACATACGATAAGGGATAACCCCTTTCAAAATAAGCACATCGTCTAAATAGATTAGACAGAGAAAATATGTGGGAGAAGATATTCTGTTACCCATATTTTATAGATAGGGCAACAGAGGCAGAGTGTTTGGATGACTTGCCTAAACTTATATGAGTCTGTTGTCAGAGCTAAAAACTGAGTCCACATATCTTGACCCCTACTCCAGAGATGTATATTTTGCTGATAAAGGGAATTTACTAAATATCTGTAGCTCATTATGCAAGACTTCTTCTGAAATCCCACTGTCCTCAGGATGGAGGACAAGGTCATAACAGTAACATTATTTCCTGAGAATGCAGAATCATTTTACTTTGTGCAATCCCTTTGCATAAGCTGGTGAATCATGGTTCTTATCTTGTCATCCAATTTGCATTCTAGATGAAAGGTGATACTAAAAGAAATTAAATCAGCACTTCAAAGGAATGAAGGAGAGGTCTTGCACATATGTACAGTGTTTCATAGCTGTAAAAAACAATAGAAATTAATTTGACCTTCTTTGTTATCCTGTGATATTTCTTCTATTCTCTGCAACCCAGTATTACAGAATATGTGAACTGAACACTTGTGTCCATTTGGTTGGAAAATCCACAATGGTGACATTTATGTTCTTGAAACACCAAAGTGAGTGGAATACAAAGAGGTAGTGAGAAATTTTCTTTGTAGAATATTGTTCCATCAGAAGATGAAGATGTAAACAAATGGTAGTGTTTGAGGTGAAAATGTTGCCATCTCTAAGTGGATGTCAAGCAGTGGTCACTTGGAGAAAACAAGAAAGTATCCTGTCATATCTTTGCCCTTCCTCAAAGCCTGTCTGATGACTTGCTTCTTCATGGAAAGATGAACCTTTAGAGCTGCTTGTCTGCTAGTGAGGAGTCTAGTCCAAAGTAGTCTTCTGAAGCTAAACCTGTAAGGATTTCCAGGTCAAAGTAATCCGGAACAGAGCAGCTAGTTTACTGGCAGCATGGGATGCCTCATCATATTTATTTGGAAAAGTTGTACTTGTCTGAGTTTCTAACTTCAGAGAGTGTATCAAGACAATCTGAGAGTCCTTGACATGTGATGCACAGCCATTTCCTCTGGCAACTTTGGTAACTGCACAGAAACTACCACATTTTGGAGTATCATGGCTAAAAATTGACTCTTGGTCTGTGCAAACAGCAATTGTAAGTGACTTTTCACTTTGATTGGTCCTCTAGCTGTACTAAAAAAAACTCTTAAAAAGTGAGAAGATAGAGGAGTGAGGCAACATCATCTGTGAAATACTGGGCAGTGGAGAGACTGTGGCATTAGTGAGCTTTGGCACAATCTCCCCGAAAGGAAAGAAAATGCACAGCAAAAGAAGGAAGAACAACATGGTAAAGAGATATGCAAAACTGTAGTTATTACTGACCTACCAAGTTCATGAGGCAAATGTAGGAATGGCAGGAGAAAATTCTCCAGGGGCAAACCTCTGTGGAATTGGAGTACCAGGTAAGAGCTGGCCAAATACCACAGACTTTCAGAACACTTTGCATGTAAGCTGTAACATACCATGTGCTACAGTCCCCTAAAAGGTTTCTGTTATACATTTTTCAGTGGTGGGCAAGAGTCAGAAACATCCATAACAACATGGCTGCTCAGGACATGTACTCTATACACCTCACTGAACTTCTGAGATGTGGTGGGGCTCTTCAGAGCAAAGAATTAAGAGTGACTGATGTGTAAAGTTTTCAGCCCTATATTTTATGTATTTGTTATAGATATGGGATATAAACACCTGGTTATTAAAACTGGTGTTAGGATATTTTTACACCGCTGAAATAGCCAAGCACTGACCTGCTGCTGAATTCTTAAAAAAAAAATCCAAACAACAAAAACCCTCTGAAACTGTACATAGATATTCTGTGGCAGAAATTAGCTTTGATTGTGATTTCTTAGCTAGTATGATTTCTGCATTTTGCATTTGTGCAATTGTTAGTACAAGCAGGAGCTGATCCAGGAGTTTTAGAACCATATGTCAGTAAGAAAATCTATTACTTACAAAAATCTGCCTGATGAGCATTTCTCAACCTTATGATTCTTACAGTGAGCAGCGAGTAAGGTGACATCTCTTCCTGTTAAAAAAAAAATAACAAAGAAGTGCTTTGAAGTTTGGGATATATGTATTTCTTGTAATGACAACCAAACAATGAAATTAACCCAGGTTCTACTTAAGCCATCTCTTCCAGCTGGCATCACAGCAAAAACACAATAGGCAAATAAATGCTCTTTCTCCACAAACTTCATCAGCCCCTAAAGTCGGCAGTCACCTAAGCGTACAAACAGAAAGTGTGGAACAAGAGGATGAATAAGAAGGCGGAGACAGGAGGTAAATAAACTGATATAGTTCAGTTAGCCAGCTGCATTAAATCATACATGTGGTCATCAGCATCCAATAGGACAACACAAAATTCAGTGAATCAGAAATCATAAATGTTCTGATTTTGGTTGAAAAAAAAGGAGGGATCTTTTCAGATTTTCTCACTCGTTTTTAAAAGAATCATTTTCATGAAGGGGAGATGTCTAAGGATTAATATTAACACCTTAGGAACTGACTGTGGCTACCAGGGCAATACACTCCTAGTTTGCTTTGTGGGAACAGAAGTTAGCCTTCTTTCAGAAGGATTGCAGTCAAAATCATGTACTTTGATTATCTGATTGATAGACATGGAGTAGTGTAACACATTTGGTAAGGCAATTTCCAGTTCCTTGCTGAAGATGCCAGGTCTGACCAACTGGGTCTGTAGAAGTTGTGTCAGCCACACGTGCTTTAGGGTTTTTACATCTTTACATGTCCACCAGCAGCAGCTAGAGCAACTGGGATATCAGCAGAAAGATGCAGAAAATGGATAAAGCTTACTATGACTGCAGCACAGATGGCTGTCTGGAATCCCTGACTGTCGGAAAAGTTGTGGAAAATTTTTGAAAATTGCTGAAGTTTATAGAAAGGAAGGGGAACTAAATCATGGTTGTACATAAGAGACTGAATGAAAAGGGTGAATCAGCACTGGGGATGGCTGCCTGTATCGTAGTTTAGGAACAGAAACAGAAGAAAAGGAGAAATTTCAGACTATCATGAGTAATAAATTCCAAAGCTGATGTAGGATTATAATAGGAACATGTCTCATTAGATTGTTGGGATAACACAGTAAGACTGCAGTGAGTGCCAGGGGACAAGGGTCTGCACAGGAATAAAATACTCTTTCAAAGTCTGCCAAATGTTAAGGGCTGACTGCATACAAAGATGTTATCAGCAGATTCTGAATTGGCTATCTATAATAAGAAAGGAAGACATAAATAATATAAAAAATATTAAAAATTGACTTTGGGTCAGGTTGTAGAATAATAATGACTTTTTAAAGGACTTCCAAGTAAAACATCAATAAAACCAAAATGTTATAACATTAAACCGAGGTAGATTTGGGAATAGGATAGTGTCAGTTTACAGCTCTAAGATCAGGGGTCTGTGGAAGTTATAAAATCACCAAACTAATCATGATGACACTTGTAGATTTGCAGAAATATATTCAGCCAAATAATACTGAAGGCACAGTACGTACTGGGGTCAAGCAGTAGGTGGCCACTTCAGTGATGTGGAGGCCAGATAGAAGTCACTGATATTCAGAAAGAGCTCAAGGACTTGGGATAATGGCAGCAGGCAAATAGATCAGTAATTCTTGGTAAAATCACCTCATGAAACACTGACAACCACAAAAGGCAGCCAAAGTAAGAAGCAGTTGTGAAAGTTAGTAGCCAAAATTTTGAAAAAGATTATCTGAACTGAAAATGGAGGAATGCTGTTGGAAGATGATTAAATAATTAGGAGATATTATCTATTTTCTGAGAAACTTCAATTAAAATAACAGGGAGAAACTCTCAAGTGAAATAAGAGAAAGTGCACTCACAGGTGCTGCTACTGTGACAGAACTCAAAGACTGCTAAAAAGGTCAAAGTATAAGAAATCAGTGAGACAAGACAATATATCAGCAGAAGTACATAGAGCATTGGACCACAGGGAATTCATGTTGAAAAAATTTAGCTTAACCTCCCAAATAATTTCCATCTGTATGAGGATGAAAGACGTGACAGTCATAAAAAGAATTTGAAAAAATTGCAGTAATTCTCAAACTATGAAGTTGTCCAATGAAATAGCAAGAATAAATTTTTGAGAAAATGCTGGATAAATTTAAAGCCATATTAAACAAAAGTTGACCAGTTAAAAGTTAACCATGAGCTCAAGCTTATAACCAGGAATCATAATGTCAGAATGTTTTCAATAAGTTGACTAGTTAAAATACTAACACATTTTGCTGTGAGATACAGCAGCAGCACACCCAAAACAAGAAGGCTACTAAGTGCTGAAAAAATACATTCTCTTTATCAGGTTACAGGGAGTAGAAGATCTTGTCTTATGGGTGGATATATTCAAAAACTTTGTAGGAAATTAATCACTGTTTAAAGTCATATGTAGGGTACAGGATATTTCATAGGGCTGTTTGTTCCAAAAAGAGGAGGTAAGATCTCAGCGCTATTAGAATCTGGGCTGAGCCAGTTCTACACTACTGTCTCAACCATTATTGTCAGACCACTCTTTTTTCATCAGCAAGGAATAACTGTGTTTTCTTACACTGACTTGATTTGCTCTTAAAGAACAAACACTCATTGGATTTGTCCATTTGTTTCTATACCTTTCTCAAAAATAGTACTCAAATTAGAGAAATACATAAAAAACTTCAACAGACCTACTGCAGGACAAATAAAGGAAAGAGATAAAGGAATTGCATTTAGTGCTGGTGTTCTCTTAGCCTTATTTAATGGCACTAGTCCTTCAGCCAGCTTATTGCAACACATGTTTTTGAAGGTGGTCAGGCATGTATCATGGCTTCTTAAGAAGTAGGATGACAGAAGCAAGCGTGGGTTCTGCGAAAACGTGTTTATAGCAAGCACCGGTTGTGTGCTCATTCCTGAATGACATTGCAGCAGACTGGAGTAGGGATTATGTGAAGAATGCATTACAAGAACCTCTAACTTTTCATGTAAATGAAGGCAAATTGATAAGAGACTTAGAATATGGGAGGGCTATATTAAGAAGGAAAAAAACCACCCCAAAACAATAGAACACACCCAGTGTTTCCATAAAGAACAGTAAATTACTACACAGATTAGATAGCATCAAAGATTATACAAATCTTCGAGTACTTAATTTCATGTGGAATCATGGTGAGGAAGTGGATTACGATATTTGGTGTCACAGGAAGGTGGCTTGGTGCAAAGAGCAGGAGTTTATTTAAATTTGAAGAGCTTGTCAAGGGAACAATAGGGCAAAGTACTTGATCAGCCATAATGTACAGAATAGAAATTGGATTCAGTGAGAGGCAAGAATCATTTCTCATCTCCTGAAGAGCTCTGAGTAGGGGCTGTATAAGAGAAAAGCCAGTAAGCTGTGTATGGAAACTGAATACCAGGAGAAAATATCACCATATTGCCTGAGAAATCCAAGTCCTGTGAGACAGCAAGATACAGGCTGTGTCAGCCAGAGCACACCCAGCATTCAACCATGGAACAAAGACAACAGGAGGGAGACTGGAAAAAGAAACTCAAGGAATTAACAACAGAAGAAAGAGCTAGCGATGTGAACCTGAGAGATGCATTCAGCAAGTGTTTGGTGGCAGAGAACATGCAGCCAGGCAAGTCACATCTGAGTTTCCCTCAGCTTGAGCCTCACTCCCTCAGTCTATTCATTGGGTAAGCATGGTTTATTAGCAAAATTCTTTCTGGTGTTAGCCTGCCTTCAAGAATAATGATTACTTTAAATTTAAAGGAATAATGAAAATGCTAGTTTTATCTCAATATTGTCAACATTTTTGCTAGTTAGAAAAGGATTCTTACAGCACTCAGAACCAGTTTGTACTCTGAAACCCTCTCGCTTTCTCTCAATATAACACTCAGATGGCCTTATCACTCAAAACAAAGTCCTTCAGAAAAAAATTATCTGTTCTAGAAAACATTTTCAAACTCTCCTTAGGGCATCAAAGAAGGAACAATACTCAGTGATAGTCATCATCGTCATTTGAGACACCAATGCCTTTGAAGAGAACTGCTAACTGTCAAACTATAAAACAAATCTATGAGACAAATGAAAGGAGACTTATCCTCCTTCGAGAAAGTAGCTAATGCAAAATTACTTCTTGTAATACTTTTCTGATGGTCAAATGCCAGACATGGAAACTTCTCCAGAAAATTCAAAGAGCAAAATAACATCTGAAGCTCAAGTCCCTGGTGCCATCAATGGAAGCTACATAACTAATTGTCTTTTCCCTGTAGTCATCATTTCATTGCAATTATACATTCAACAATGCTAACAAACTAAAAGGCAAGTGTGTGGCTGCTGATGATTATCATTTGTATTGCATTAAAAGAATAGTTAGTTCAGAGAGGTGGTAATGTAATCGACTACCCATGAATGACTAATTATCATAAGCAGCCATTTTCAGCCCAAAATTTGCATTCCATATTAAGCCAGAAGCAATTCTGATACCTAGAATAAAGAAAGTATTACCAAAATTTGAGAATCCACAATACACAGATGAGCAAGTCCTCTTGCAGACCCCTCTAGCAAAGATAAATCTGTGTACCCTGAACCTCTGAACTTATCCCTGTAATGACAGAGTGATTGTGAGACTGAGCAGCCTTCCTTAAAGGCTCATTGTTACCCTGCAAAAGATAATTTTGCATGACACACTTCAATCACAGGTACTTTTTTAAGAAGGAAGGAGGACAGGGCCCTTGGTAATGTCGTGGCTTTTTCTAGCTTTGCAGCAAACCCTTAAGGGACATGCATCGCTTTACATGTATCACACAAATCAAAAACTGATAAAAATTCTCCTAGTTCTTCACTGGTTTCTGATTTCATGTCCATCAGAACACTTTGGAGAACCTCCCTGCCCCGTGTCAATACTACTAATCTTGAGCTGAGATAATGCTTGTTAGATTCTTGCTGTTTGTGTTAGTGTATATAAGTTCTCAGTATATTCACAGATGAGACAATAACTATTTTTCAAGCTGATCATTTGCCAAGGAAAGTATCATTTTTTTTTCATTTTTGGAAATAGCAAGCTATTCTTAATAAAATAATGCACTAACAAATAATATCCAGTGATAAATTTTCTAGTTTACTGTAATTATGGACTACCTTACCACTATTTATGATCTTCCTTTAGTATGTTTCATCTTTCCTGTATTCATGTGTAAGGTGCTAGAAGTCAAACTGCCAGCTTGGGACTCCCTGAAATGGCTAAAGAGATGCTCTCTTGATGCTCCTATCCATTTTAAAATATGGAGGAGGTTTCACAAGGTTATTACATTTACCTGAAAATTTAGCAGTGGGGCATATTTGGTTTTGAACTGCAGGTAGTGAACACAGCTAAATGTCATGCACAGCCCCTGGACATGTTTTTCTAAACCCAATCCTATAACTACTCAGTTTATCACACAGCTATGCAAAATTCTCAAAAAATTATGTGAGAACCTGGGCAAGTATTTGAGCATTAGAATTAAGGAAAGCTTTGCACCTATTTAATTGTTCTGGGGCTCAAGATCTGCTATAAGCATGTTATCCTTTGCAACACCTCTCTACTAATGATTATACTCCTGTTGCAGATGACAAGTTATGGCTTGCAAAAGTCAAGGGAGTTACCAAAATCTGCCCAGGAAACCTAATGTCAGTAAGACAGAAACTGGCCAGCTTGTGCAAGTCTGTGCCTTTAATGCCAGTTTTCTGTCAACCTTTATTACAGAGGAGAGAAGCCAGACGGCAAATAAAGAGTGTCTGAGAATATTTTGGTTGTTATGCACCTGTGGATAGCAAACAAAATGTTTGGAGATTTGATAAGGAGAAATGGTGACAAGAACAGCAAATTGAAGTGGTGGGAAGGATCTCATAGCCCCTATACACAGGGGTTTATGGCCACAGGATTTGTTTGTTATTACTTTATGTACATTCAAAAACATGTGCTGGATTCTAATAATCTTTATATACATGTAACTACTTTGGTGGTAGAGAAGGATTGAATGTTTAGCCAGGGATGTTCTAAACCAAAACATAACTTCAGTATAAATACAGTAAATCATTAGAAAAATCTCTCTCTATGGAGATCAGGTCATTGCACTGCCCAATAGTTGCTTTTCCTGCTTTAGTACACTCCCCTGCTGAGCTTTAACACACTCACACAGAGCAAATTATGAATACCTAAATGCCATGTCAGTTTTGGTTATGCTACTTTGCTATTTGCATCAAGTTCACACCCCACTGGTAGTTCGTCACTGTTTTTGTACACTGATTTCCCTCTGTAGGAGCTGCCAGAATGCTACTAACAAGAGATTAGTTTGATCAATCAGTCTGATAAGGTTGTGACATACACAAGTAAAATCATGTTTGTAGTTTTCTATTGATTTGGAACAAACAAGGTATTAAAGATGCAAGTTTCCTAGGAGCTATAGACACTTAAATCACACAACATTTAAGATATCATCAAAAGTGAGATAGTTTTGTCTGGAGTCACAGGGTTTTACTTTAACGCAGCTTGACACATAGTATCGTCAGCTGCAAGCTAACCAAGAGTGGAGACAAAAATCGTTACTAATACGGATGGTAGGTGTTTGATACAAATATATCTCTGTCACAGGCCCTGCAAAGGTTGCTAGAGTTGTTCTTTTGCTGGGATGAGTTGCCATGATCAAAGTGGGCATTTGTTCTGGAAACTGGTGTCGATGAGCAAACCCTAAAGGGCTGCCAACAATCACGGTCTAACTTTCCGACACCATTCATGCTGGGCTAAAACTCCATTAAACTCAATGACATAGATAGCATTAAAAGAAGACCAAGTCAGTCACATTTTATCAGCAAATTGAAAACATTTCCCCTAAGGAATTTCTCTAAGGAATAAAGCCATGAAAATAACACTCTTTGTGTAAGTATATAGAGGAATGGAATAAAAAAAAAACAATGGAATGCAGATTTTTCACCTAAAGAAAATTTTATTTCATTACATATTCATATTTTTAAATAGGCATAAGAATCTCTAATACCCAGATTTGAAAAAAAAAATATAGAAAAATCCTACTCTTCTCAAAAAAATATTGGTTTAGTCCCACTTATGTTTAGTTTGCTGAAGTTGGTACCTTAGCATCAACGTTGCTCGGGACTACACAGGGCATCATCCATTTTCTTTCTTCATTTTCCAAGGGGCTTGATTTGCTTCTTAGATGCTGTTGATGAAGGGAGAACAAGGGATGAAAAAGAGAGTAAAGACCAATTTTTCTACTTATTTCAACTCCTTAATGTGGAGTTGCAATGTGTAATGGGCAATTTGCATCTCCTTATTGTTTGTGGTGGATAAAGTGAACATGCCAGGAAAGAGGCAGCTGTTCCTGTGCCATATGGAAAGATACTGACTCCAGCTCCTCATAGCTGCAAATAACCAAGGAAGGACAATCTTGTTTTCTTGGAGATTTATGTCCTACAAGTAAGAGTATACTTGATCTGTTTATAGTCTGAGGACAAATCTGAAGCAAATCCTCAAAGACTCCTGCCAGGCTTGCTCTGTTTTCCACTTACCTGAGGAAAGGCAGAGGTTGATGCCATTGAGATTTCTGCTGCATTAAAAACAGGTGCTGCAAATGACTCCACAGTTCCCAGTGCCTCCTGAAACATATTTACAGCCTTCAAGAGTGTCAGGAGTTGCTGAACAGGTGTTTTATTACTTTGAGTCAGAGCTCCACCCCTTCATGATTTCTGAAAAAGGAAAATTTCCCAGCCACATTACTTGTCCAAAGAGCATGTCTGCTGTAAGATGTGAATGTTTATATCTGCAGGTCTTGTGACTGAGCAGAGCATGCTGAGAGACCAAATTGTTCTCGCCTGGGGGCTCACAGAAGTCTACTAATAGTGATAACATGACTGATGATCTGATAGAGATTGTCTATGAGAGGTACCCTTACAGCAGCAATCTAAAAGTGATTATAATAATAGCCTAGTAGACACATCTACCTATTGTCTCCATGCAAAGACTCTGAATTCCATGCACCATTGCCTCCATAATAAAAAATAATTAAAAAAAAGAGATGGGCATGATCATTAGAAGAAAGACATTTACATATGAAGATATTAAGAATTCTTCTGAAGAAATAGTTTTCCCCGAAAAGTGCTGTTGCATCATGATTTGTGCATATGTGTTTGTTTTTATTGTAGTGTTCTACTTCAAAATAAATGAAAGAAGGGAGAAATTTGATAAACAACATTTCTGTACTCCCTAAACCGCTGTGTATCACTTTTCCATTTTAAATGCTTATTTCTAGGCTTTACAGTTAATGCAGTATACATCTTAACAAATTCAAATGAGATTCAAATATTGAAAAATCATGAAACGTTTCAACAAACTAAACTAGTTCCATGTTTTAGGAGATTAAAATTCTTCATTTTTTTTTTTCCCCAGTTCAGAACTGTCATTTTCTGAGGCAAAAAACATTCAGATTTCTGAGTAACTTTATTCAGATCACCAGCTGGCTGGGCATTATTAGCAGATTATTGGAATTTAATGGACTGATCCTGTACATTTTGTGATTTTTTTTTTAATCTCATAAGGATCTGCATGTGTTCAACACACCTCTAGGAAGCTCGGTGATTAAATTTTCTAATCCATTATGCAAGCATTATTAGGTACACATACATTTGTATTGAAAGTCCTCCCAAATGATTAAAAGTAGTGCTTATGAAATGGCTTTAGATTAATAGGATGACAAAGCATGATGCTTCCTATTAGAGACAAGCATGAGTATGAAATCACAACCATTCTGTGATGATGAGTGTTGTACAAGGACCCTGACTGACAGAAACTTGACACAAACCCAATCACTTCCAGCACTCTCATTACATACTTTTCTCATATGCACAGAGGAATCAATATGAAAAGCTGGTGTCACAAGGAAAACAAGTTAAGACAGTTTGATCATCTTACCTGCAGTATTCCATCCTGGCAAAAGTTTGATTTCTTAGTTTTAATTGTATGCCTACATGTTCTGATTATTTTTTTTTTAATTAAAATAAGCACATTTATTTTATCACATCATCCAAGGGAAAGGTTTGCTGTGAACTTCCTTTATCATCTTCATCATATTGAAAAGATGTCCCTGCTCATGGCAGGGGGGTTGGAACTAAATGATCTTGGATGTCCTTTCCAGCCCAAACCATTCTATGATTTTATTAAGCTTTTTGATGGAACAGGAACAGCTTAATTGAAACCAGAATCAGATGAACTACAGCAATGGGCAAAGGATAGTCACAAGCCTTTCCCATGTTTTGGCCAATGCTTTGCTTAAAATGAGCACTTGCATTACTGTAAAAAAATATTTAGAATCTACCTTATTTTTCTGTAAAAATGGTGACTAGAAACAGTTTCAAGAAAAGTAACTGTACACACAAAAGCACACACATTTTCTATTTCTTCTGCTACAACCTATCTGCATCCTTGATAGAAGTGCCTAGGAGGGGTGTGGTACCACAACAGAGGAATGAGAACAATAGGTACAATTTCTCTGTAAATGTCCCCCATGAAGTTTATCAGCTCCAGATCCTATTTCTGCAATGTATGGAAGCTAATGGGTGTAAGTTTTTTGACTGAGAGACAGTATTCATTTACGTGTGTCATGTTGCACCTTTTTTTTTAGACAAAAGGAAACGGGGGTGGGGGTGGGGAGGGAGGTGGGGGTGATAGGGAGAAGCTGAAAGCAACCCTTAGGAAGGTGTCAAAGAGTTGCCTGTTTCCTAACAACTAACTCTTTTTTCATGAGTCAAGCTTTCCCAATATGAAATATCTGTTCTTAAGCTCAAGTCAGAGGCAGATAAGGGTACCTTTGACTCAAAGCTTGCACTGGTATTGAATTTCCTAAATTAGTTCAAAGTTCAAACTGCTTTTTGCTATGAAGCACTATTCCTTTTGAGGCAAACATGGCCTTTCCACAAGGCATGCACTTAGGATAGACTTGACCTCACCTAAGTGGTGCTCCTCAATGGTTGATATTGGGACCAGCACTTGTTTATCATCTTTATCAGCAATATGGACAGTGGGATAGAGTGCACCCTCAGTAAGTTTGCTGGTGACCTCAAGCTGTGTGGTGTGGTCGACATGCTGGAGGGAAGAGATGCCATCCAGAGGGACCCTGAGAGGTGGGCCACTGCAAACTACAAGAAGTTCAACAAGGCCAAGTGGAAGGTCCTGCAACTGGGTCAAGGCAATCCCAAGCACAAATACAGGCTGGAACAGGTTGCCCAGAGAAGCTGTGGATGCTTCCTTCCTGGAAGTGTTCAAGGCCAGGTTGGATTGGTCTTTGAGCAACCTGGCCTAGTGAAGGTATCTCTGTCCATGGCAGGGTGGGGTTGGAACTAGATGACCTTTAAGGTCCCTTCCAACTCAAACCATTCTAAGATTCTATAAAAATTAAGTCATCTAGAAGCTAGACTTCTAATCAAAGCTGGTTGCCTGTGTGTCCTGCTTACTCAATGGAGGAAAAAACAAGCATGGCAACAAAAACAAGTGTGACTAAACCACTCTATATTGGATTCTTCTGGAGAAGTCTAAATGTCCAGGTCATACTTGACACCTAAGTTCTGAATAGATGAAGCTGAGTGAGATAAATCCCACCTTGAGTAATCAGTATATCCTCTTTAATCACTTATTTCCAAAGCTATTGGTGCTGAGGGAACTTGACATTGAGGAACTTGGTTGTGTTGTTAACATGTGATTCACCCTGTTGAAATGTGAAGCTGCAAAACACCCTTGGGCAAAAGCTCTGTTAGCATACAAATGAAAAATCCTCTCATGGATTCACTCAAATAACAAAGAAGAGGTTTTGTGATAACCAGGTTGGCAGAGAATGAAAAATGCAATGCTGCAAGCGCCAGTATGAGTCCAAACTTCCTGCCATATTTCAGTTTGGGATCACCTCAGGCCCCTGTGGTCATGAATGGGACAGCTTGACTTGGGACTGCTGTTTATAAAGCACAGGCTGTGCAGTGGTAGCTCATACGCAGGTGTATTATGGGAGAAATACGAAGTTGGGTTTTCTGTGAAACCCCAGCTTGTGGAAGTTCAGCAGCTACTTCATAAGCATCTGAGATGTGTTTGGAACAAATGAGGAGCATCTGAGGGAAGGACAGAGAGGAGAGGACTGCTACAACTGCCTTAAGGCAATGCACTCCCAACCTGTGAGGCAAAACCCCAGAGGACATATGATACATTAAGTGCAGTTCAAGGAGCAGAAAAACTATACTGGGCCACCTTTCAATACCCACACTTAGGGCAATTTTGGGGTCTGTCTGTCAGGTGGTGGGCTAGTGCTGAGTTGCAGATCAGCCAAAGTTGCTCTGCCTTGAACACGTTGTCATTTGAGGCTTTTTTCTGTAATATTTTTCCTTTTTCCTGATTAGTTCAATGGTGTGTAAGACTACAATCAACATGATCTAAAACTGCAACCAATGACTGAGCTACACCAATGTTAACATTAATGCTCAAGGACATGGGTTGGATCAGATTTTATTGTTCAAAGATTTATTAAAGTGTCAGTTAAGGACAAATAAAAGATCAGCCAGATTTTAGGTTTTCTTTTGACCTTTCTCAAATATTCTCAATGATAACCCTCTTCAGCCTCTTTCCCATCCTTTCCAGCTCCTCTGCAGCCTACAGACTCTCCTTTATGTCTCGTATCTATATCATGGGCTTTTTCATATCATGCCCTAGCAATGTCATGAGCCCCTCTTGCTTCAGCACATCTTCTCCTCAGATTTCCCAGGCCACTTTTCTAAACGTAGAAGAAAGGGAGGGTCCAGCTTCCCTGAAAGTCCTTCTGATTTACTCCTGATTAGTATTTTTACTAGAAACAGCCATCTTCTACTCACCAGAGATAGAGGAAGATGCAACTAATGTGACTTATAACAGTATGATGCTTCAGACATATTAAAAATAATAATACATGATGGCCCATCTGAATAAAACCAAAAAAGTTCAAGTTCATGTCAGAAATCGAGAAATCATAGCAATCTCCATAACAGCAACACCAAATATAATTCACAAGAATCAGGCTTTAATATGGCAATAGCTGTCCAACTTTGCCTGATCCACATCATTGCTGCTGGTGACCCATATGTCTTTCATTTTAAAAAGTACATTGGTCATAATGGGAAAGGTAAATATATATTTATTCATAATTCAAATATGAACACACTAGAACAGAAAAAGTGAAATAGCTTGAGAAAATTCAGACAATAAAGTTAGATCAGCAGAAAAAGGGGTGTTTCTGTCCACCAGGAGTATGACATTGCTTTTAGGAGGGCTCTGTATGCTCCTCCCCATGACAAATATGGGGTATAGATATTTGTTGTTACATATATACTAACTTCACCCACTCATAGAAAACTTAAATTCAGAAAATATTTCAGAAACGGTCTGAGGAGTATTTAATGTCCCAGACAAATACTGACAGTAGCTCAGATTTGCAAGGTTATTTGGTCTGGTTTTTCTTACATAGAACATAAACTCTATTCTGATAGATCGGACTTGTAGGAGACCTGTGCATCTGCATAAGTTCTTAAATTAGTCTTTCTACTAATTTACTTACTAAAAGTAAGGCATGGCCTGCGTAGGATCCTAGTTCTTACCAGCATCATTGTAGTCTCCCATCAAACACTAGAAGACATTGGGACTGCTAAAGCAACTTATCCTGACATAAGTGGCTTCTAAACCTTCTTAGCTAGTAAGTTAATGGTATCTTCTTGTCTTAATAAAATCAGCAAGTGCTGGTGGAGTATAGCTTCAAGTTTCCTTTTGTTTTCTAACATATGGGACAACATATGCTATCTTCAACTTTACATTTCCAGTGTTCATTGCAGTTAGCTGCAAGGGATAAAGTACATTACAATAATCTAGTTCATGCATAATGCTGTTGGTCACCAGAGTGACCAGACTACAGACAGAGAAACATGGTTTCTCTTGAGGGCTGTTATTCAAGAGTCCCAGGATGGATCAGGGGACCCTAATGCAGGTGACAGGTTTGCCACTGATTTGGGCAGTTCCTCAAAGCGTTCTCCATTGCTAAGGAGGATTCCTTTTACTTCCCCAGTGTAAAGGTGAGCATGGCACCTTTATGAATATGGGTTTTTTTCAGCCAAGAATGGCATAGCCAGACAGTTTCAGCAGACATCAGGAGACTGCTTTTCTCAACATGGCAATGGTTCAGGTTTGGGTATGATGAAATTCTTAAATTTTCTATCATTTTCTATGTTACAGAGGAGAATAGGACAGTACACCCTGAGACCAGAGCCCACATCTGATGCAGGACTGCAAGAGAATGAAGTCCCTCCTTCCTAATTAATCAAGAAGGACAGAAACAGCCAAGAGATTCTGACCTGAAAGATGCAGCTCCCTTCTTCTCCACAACCTGGGGCAGGTGGCTGCCTCCAGTATGAGACTGCCAGTGAGAAAGCAGAAGCTATGGGAAAAGAAGATCCTTAGGAAAGGTGTGCCCAACCGTGGAAAGGCTGACAGGCCCTGTGGGCATTTCCCGACCCACTTGAAGAGGAAGAGGAAGCACAGGGTTAGGTGATGCACATGTTCCAGCTAATCTTGCAGTGCTGAAATTCCTGGTGCCTCTTTCTTGCGTGAGTGGGATGGTTTTGGCTGGGATAGAGTTGATTTTCTTCATGGTAGCTTGTATGGAGCTATGTTTTAGATCTGTGCTGAAAACAGTGTTGATATTGCAGAGACATTTTCATTATTGCTGAGCAGTGCTTACACAGAGTCAAGGCCTTTTCTGCTTCTCACCCCACCCCACCAGCAAGCAGCCTGGGGGGCAAGGACTTGGGAGGGGACACAGCTGGGACAGCTGACCCCAATTGACCAAAGGGATATTCCATACACATGATGTCATGCTCAGCTTATAACGCTGGGGGGAGAAGAAGGAAGGGGGGGACGTTTGATTTATGGTATTTGTCTTCCCAAGAATAAGTAACCATTACACTGTCCTGGAGATGGCTGAACACTTGCCTGCTGATTGGAAGTAGTGCATAAATTCCTTGTTTTGCTTTGCTTGTGCATGTATCTTTTGGTTTACCTATGAAACTGTCTTTATATCAAGCCATGAGCTTTCTCACTTTTACCCTTCCAATTCTTCTCCCATCCCACCAGAGAGGAGTGAGCAAGCAGCTGCATGGTGCTTAGTTGCTGGATGGGGTTAAACCACAACAATCAGAAAGGTCCAGCTGTTGCAGAAGCTCTTGCATCGGGTATCTCTCCACATGTGCAGAAGCTATGTTCCCATTGACATGTTGAATTCAAGCCTTGTGACCCATTGTGCAATCTGAAGAGGTGTGCATGGAAGTGTATCTTGCCCTATATAGAGAGTGTTCTCATGGGGAGGATGGAGTGTCAGCCTCTTCAGGGCACCTGGTAGCTCACGCAAGCAGTGCTTAACAAACCCAAGCTCTGTGGGGAGTCACACAGACATTCCATAAACCTGCAATCTGTGCCATCTGAGATCGAGCTAATACCCATAACTCATGCCAGCTGCCCTTGGGATGTGTTCTCAGTGATTTTATGTGTGTGACTCCGGATGGCTGCTAACAAAACAAAGCCATTTCTCAGGGAGTCCCAAAAGTCTTTGCAGTTGGGAGAATTTGGGGTTTGTAGGCAAAAGGGTCCAGCTATCATTCCACATGCTCCTGCTGAACAAAGTACAAACCTGTGCAGGAATCTAGTGCGGTCACTTACTCACAAAAGGGCTGATTACAGAGATAAAACTATTAACAGCTCCACATGGAAAGGCTTTAAAGAAACAATTGCAAAACATCTTAAGGAAGTGTTTTAGAAATGCATAAGGAAAGAAACATTCTCCAGCAGATCAAGATAGGCAACTATGTAAGTACATCTGATTACATGCTTAATTAAATCACCATTGCAAGATGATACTGTGCTAAAACTCACAGACTTCAAAGGCAAGTGTGACTCTTAGGTCAGCTCAAGAATACTTAGATTAAAGAAACACAAATTTATAGTGGCAAACATTACTGAATAACAATTATAGTAAATGTAAGGGAACCACATGTTACTAAAGCATGTGGAAACCTGTCCAAACAACTATTGCATGCAACTGTCACATGGTTTTGATATTTTGACCCCATGTGATATAATGATTAAAACCTACTCAATTAGATCACATTGCACAGATATGACGTGAAACGAAAATTAATTATTCCTTGTATTTCCTCAAGTTTAAGGCAATGATAAGGTCAGACTAGCTGTTGGTAAAAAACCTTGTGCGATTGACAAAGAAGAATCTGTATTACTTTGGAGGCTCAACATCGCAGCTTCATGCTAAGAAACAGTGGGAAATGTCAGGGTGGGTTAAAAGATGTCTTTGGTGGCATAAATATCTGTTCCTGGTGCAGTTGAGGAAATCTCAGCACTATGATATGAACTATCCCAATTTCACAATTTTGGCTGAAAGCCCAATCTCTTTCAGACGTGATAAGAAGGCAGCAGCTGGATGTGAAAAAGCAATGCTCATACAAAACTTTCAAAGTAAATAAAATCTAAAGAAGACAGAAAAAACATGATTTCCAAGGGTGACAACAGGAAATACATATATACATATGTATATAAGCAAATAGAAAGCAAATGTGTATGAGGACAAAGCAAAATCCTATCAAAGATCTAAACTTATTACTTCATAGAGGTAGCAAAATAATTACTAATAATGCAGTTAAAGCAGGAATGCTAATAAAACATTCGTGTTCTATGTTCACAGAATCACAGAATCACAGAATTCTAGGGGTTGGAAGGGACCTCAAAAGATCATCTAGTCCAACCCCCCTGCCAGAGCAGGGTCACCTAGAGTATTTGTTGGGAAAGAAGAAACTTTATGTGTTTCATTGAATATTATGAACTACTTTGCAACATATATTAAGAGAGAATAGAGATAATTCTTACCAATTAGTTCCAAAAAGTGTAGTCTAGGAAGATTTTGGCTGTCTACGGTTCAGCTATTTTAATTCTTGGCATACCGCAGAACTGCAGAAGATTGAAAAAAAACCCTATGCTGTGCCAGTTTTCAACAGTATCGAGAGGGATGTGGTAAGGTGCCAGTAGATTGGTTACCCTGGTTGCCATTGCAATAGTGAGCACAATATCTGATTAATGGAAAATTGATGATCATATATTGCTACACTTGGTTCTCTTGTTGTCCCTCAAAATGTAGGCTAGCAGTCATACATATCAAATGCTCCATCATCCCTGAGGTAGCTACTAGCAATGCTTATTTAGAGTCCAGAGTTAGTTTCAAGTTACATACATTCTTCTCATTTATGTTTTGTATAGCACATGGTAATATGCACATGTTTATCTGAAATACAAGTTTCAGCATACAAAACAATTATACACTCAAAGCTTCACTCCACCACACAAGGGAGTGTTTCCCCAGAAAATATTGATGATGTGTAATTAGTTAGCCTTAGGACAGTCTTTAACTAGTACAATTTACTTTCTGGACAGCAGGTGGTTCCACCCAGTCAAATTCCATATGTGTGTGTATGTATATATATATGTGTGTGTGTATAAAAGCATGAGATTTGGAGTAAAAATTATATCTGAAACACATACCATGAAGGCAGAAATAAGGGATGTACCTGTCTTGCATAAGAACTGAATGTCTAGCTATATGGTTCAGTAAAGAGCTTAAGAACTATATATGTGGGAAATAAATGGACAGGAAAGCTGTCGGGAGCTGATCTTAATAAAGGTAGATATAATTGTGCATTTATTTTCCTTTTAAAAAAAATCTATTTCTATTAAACTTTGAGAAAGTCTTACTTATATTTGGATTATGCACAGAAATATTTCTTTAATTTCCTTATCTTAAGTATATACTAGAGATGATGTCAATATACTGCCAAAACTGAAGTGTGCTGTTCCTATGGATACATCTCACAAACCAGGATACTGTAGCTGTCTTTCAGTAATCAGAGTGCAATAAAGCTGTAAAGGGTGTCAAAGGACTACAGCGTGCCCCACCAGTAAGGTGCATGGAATAGTAAAATGGTGATGTAGCGTGACTGCATGGAAAATAAATCTTTCAGGGGTTAGCATTAGCCGGAGGTTCCCTGTAGGGTGATGAACAGTTCTGGTAAGCCCTGAGCTACCTTCTGGAAGCCAGTCAGTATAAAATAGTCCATTTTTTAATAAGAAGAAACTGATTTTGTTCTACCCTGCAACTGCAGTTTATTAACTTATAGTCTATTGTGCAAAGATAATAAGATTTTGTTATGCAAAGATTGAAAAAAGTATGTATTACTAAGGTTAAGAATTTGTTAGCTAACTGATTTAAGAATTAGTGAGAAACACCACTGTAAAAAGTTTTCTTCTGCGGAATTTTTAAAGCTTACTGGTCTCAAACTCTATTCAACGTTTTGATGAGTGATTTGGAAATACGCATGACACCCTGACTGGCCAGATTTGCAGTAGAACAAAGATTGATGAACTGCTGAGTAATATTGAGGACAGGGCAATCATACAGAACAATCTGATCTGCTTGTTAAACTGGCCTGATTAACCACAGTTAATTCTAACACAACGGAGTGTGAAGTTATGACTAAAGGAATGACAAATGTATGTCACAATTTATTCCCTCTTACAAAAGGGAAGACTGTAGTGTGGAAAACTGCAACTCACCAGCTTACAGGAGACAAGCAACTCAGCAAAATTCTCTAATTGTGAATGAAGACAACTGGGTTCTCTATATAGAAACTGGCAAGTCATTTATATGTAAGAATATAAGAATAACAAGGCAATGTTTGTCTCCATATATAGCAATATTGGAAAATGTACTGGAGTCTGCATTTTATAAAAGGAAGATGAAGAGTTGGAGGGAGCACAAGAACAGAGCTACAGCTGGATCTAGCAAATAAAGATTTTTTTTATAATGAGAACTTGATGAGCTGAATCCACTAGTTTGGTGAAAAAGAAGATTGTGATGTAACCTTGGTATATTTTATAAAATTGATCCTGATGAATAAACAATGGTGATACAATGGCTTTTAAATTAATAGGAAAAGATTTAACAAGAACTAACGTCTGGGGTCTTGTCAAACTAAATGACACTGGAAACAAGGTGCATAATGCT
Organism: Aegotheles bennettii; assembly: GCA_013398125.1. Taxonomy (NCBI): domain Eukaryota; kingdom Metazoa; phylum Chordata; class Aves; order Caprimulgiformes; family Aegothelidae; genus Aegotheles; species Aegotheles bennettii. Next base: position 104,522 of record VZRW01001797.1, read on the forward strand.
GGAACATGATCACCCACCATCTATGAAATGTGACTTCATCATTTCTACTATCTTTAAAAGAAGTGACGTCATTTTTCTTCAAAATAGACTTTGGTTAGCCATAGGTGATCAGGATTAACAATTGAGTAACTGAATGGCAGGTAACAAGTCTGGTATCTAACAAGTCAGACCAGATGATTTGATGTTACTTCTTGCTTTTATAAGTCTATAGGAAGAAATCGATTAATAATCTAGTACAAATACAAAACTCTATTCACTGTTTTACTTTGTTCTTCTGCAGCCTAATAGGAGGTAGTCAGAGCTCAACAAGAGCACTGTACAGCATTATAAAATGGATTGATTAAAGAAGTGCAAGTTGGTAGGCCCACTTAGCAAGCAACAGTGGGAAAACCATGCTTCAGAAAACTGTCTCTCAGTGTTTGGCTAAAGGTTTATCATTATCTACTTGCAAACAAGGATAGCAAAGGCAAAGAATTTAAACTACTTAACTATTCCTCCAGGCTTAGCTTTAGCCTCTAGAGCTTCATGGTCCTTTCTCACCACTCCTGGGGCCTCCTTGTCCTATTTGCTGCAGCCTACTGCAGCTCCTTGCTGAACCTCCTGCTTTGATTTCACACATGAAAGGTGTAAAAAGCTACCTCCAGGCTTGCTGAATACTGAGTTAGGCCCAACTGAGCAAAACCATCTCTCAGAAAATGTCTAAATGAGATATTTTATACATGATCATAGTCATTTAAAAGAACCTATCAATTTGGGGGGCATCCTAGAAGAAATGCCAAGCACAAAAACATGTGGCAGATACATCAGTTCCCCACTGGCATGTGAACAGCTGAAGCTGAAGACACTGAGGATATACTGAAAGGAAATTACTTCTGAGCTGTTTGTAGCCTTACGAACCATCCCTTGAAAGGTTCACACTGATTGTGAAAAGAAAGTGAACTGGTCATTAGAATAACAGTCCAAACTGACTAGAAGAAGACCAACTCTCAGACTTTCATTCTGGAAGGAAAAATGCAAAATTAGTAAGAACTGAGAGCCAGAACCTGTCAACAACCCACAAAAAACATCATCTGAGAATCTGCCCTGAACAAATGATAACTGTTAAAGCTACAACTTTTCAGCAGTACATAAATAGAAGTGTGCCTATATCCAGAGAGCTCCCCTGCAGGAACAAGGCACAGACACCCCTCCCAGCCACTTATACACCTTCTCCCTTATATTTTAAAACAAGAAGCTGCACAGAGCACTTTTGTCCTCAGCTAGCATGTGATTACAGAAACACTGTGTCCTGCTGCCTCTACCAGGATCTGATGATGCTATTTAAAGCTTCAGAGTGACATGACTCAGCCAAGCACACTGTAGATACTTTTATCTACTCCTCTGGAAAGCAGAGATTAAATCCCACACGTGAGCCTTGAAATGTGTCTGGAAGCCACAGGAGCCACCCAGCAGCAGCCCACCCTGCTACTAAAACCTTGCCATGTAAACCCAATACACAGTCCTTTTGCAATCCAAAGAATTTTAACATTGAAATATAACCACAGGTGGTTTTGGTAGCCTACAAACTGTAGATGCTGTTCTGTTACATACACCGAAAAACCCAACACACCTTTACATTATTAAGCACGTCAAAAATTAACCAGAGAAGGGGCAAAATAGAAAACATGGGTTATGAATGGTTAAGTTATGAGTGGAAAGTAATTAAATACATAATTGACTTTTTTCACTAATATGTTTATGTATTCAAAATTAGGATGCTTGAAAAGTCACTGATAATTCATAATAGGTGGTCTGGGACAATAAAAATCTTATATTACGAATTTGTATTTTCATCTTCCAACCTAATCTTCTCGAAGGAAAATGGAAAAACAATGCACACATATATTGAGTAGGCTTTACTTATTTTGAGACATTTGTCATATGCTGCGAACATCACTTGTTGGTCCTATTTTTATTAATGTTTTCGGTATTACTTTGGTTAATGCAACAGATGCCTATAAAGAATAAGGATCTGTAGAGTATTAGTGTGTTTTGTGTTATTAATTCAACCTAGAAAATGGGTTAACTATAATGAACTTAATCAAAATAATGTGTGCTTGGAAAGAAATAATCTTGCGTACTCATATTGCTATGACTGTGTGGTCCAGGTTTGCATGGTTTTTAATCTCATGGGCTAATTCTATGAGACAGCCAATATGGCTTCACTAAAGGGAAATCATGCCTGACATATTATGGTGGCCTTCCAAAATGGGGTTACAGTGTTGGTGTATAAGAGAAGAGCAAGTGATGTTATCTACCTGGACTTGTGCAAAGCATCTGACACTGTCCTACATGACATCCTTGTCTCTTAATTGGATAGACATGGACCTGACAGATGGACCACTCAGTAGATGGCTGGATGGCTGCACCTTTCTTGTCTTCTTCACAGATGGCTTAAGCCTCACAGCAACAGTATAGGTAAAATAAATACTTGTTATCTCAAGTATGTTATGGTTAAAGGGGGCAAAGGCAAAATTTATGGTATCAATATGAAGACCTAGAGAGATGGTGTGTTTCGGGCCTTGAGGGATCCGGGGAGGGGAGCAGAACAGAGAGGGGTCAGTATTCCCTCCAATTTCCTCTCACACCCTATAAAAGCCAGGAGGCCAGGAAGTCTGCCCGTTCCTGCTCCCTACTTCCTTACCACCATGCTGCACTGGGGTGTCTCCTAGAGAAGCTCCTGCTCTTTGTCATCAGCTCACCATGTGCTCTGCAGGATCCAAATCCATTGGGTGCTGGGAGGAGCTTTGGACCTTTTCCCCACATTGGCTCTGCTGCGAGGGATTTTCAGGTACTTGTATCAGCAATCATCAAGATTGGGTTTTATATATATGCTTGTATATTTTGTTCCTTCTCCCACATGTTACTCTCCCTTCCCTGTTCTAGTTTTAACTTCCAACCTTTAAGTCTCTCTGTCTTATTCCCCTGTTATCTTCCCCCGGGAGGGTGGAGGGGAGTAACAGAGAGCAACTCTGTTCTCTGGGTTGTGGCTTGCCCTGACCACTAAACCAAGACAAAGAGGAAAAAACCCAAAACATTCCTGGAGCAGTATTTCCTCTTTAGGTGCCCTACTGCAAAACACAAAATCTTCCTTCTTGCACCGAGACCATGTAAAGCCCTTTTTCCCCCATGTGGGTGCCTCTTAAGTCTGCAGGTGCTGAGCTAATGCAAGACCCAGCCACCAGCGGGACTTTCATATCCTTGCTCTTGTTTTGAGGGGTACTAAAGCCAGTAGTGTTGTTCTGTTCAGCTTGTATTTCTAGTCACTATGATACTGCCACTCACACCAGGAGTGGAAAGAAAGATGGAGAGCCAAGAAGCAGTGAGGAAGTGTACAGAGGAGCTTGGTGGCCAAACAGTGGATAACTTCATCAACAATGTTTTGCTTTCTCAGTTGGTCTAGTACCGACAGCCCATGTCTCCTCTGCCTCTGCCCAAAGCCACCCTTGGAGGTGATCTGTGTGCACAGGATGACATATGACACATGCCTTTCATTCTCTCAATATTTGTCTACAATGTGCCACAGTCCCAGTCACAAACAGGCTGCTGCTTGCCTCACCACCACCTTGCAAACACAAAGCACAAGTCGTGTTAATAAAATATGCTTTTAATGTGGTCTGCCCTGAACATGTTAGACTTACACATTGTCTCATAGCACCTTGCTCATGACCATCTTAGCACTTTCTTCCTCATGGCTGCCCATCCTCTGCCATACAACGAGTTGTACTGCACTGTTGTAGCTGAATTGCAGTGAATTGCTGCAGTGAAATTCTTTGGATAAAAAAGTTTCTCTTCAGTGGCTTATTTGTTCATTTAAAATTGCAAGTAAATGAGGTTGAGCAGGAATCCTTCGAAGCCTGCTGGCTGCTTGTAAGGGAGTTTCAGTCTCCTGGTGGGTTAAGGGACACAAAAGCATCCTCCCTCACCTGACGTTATTTCTTTTTCTGCCTTTTCCGTGCCACTGCTGTGTGCAAGGCCTGCATAATGAGGTCTTCATTATTCAGGATGTTGTATTCACCTAGCTGAACTAGACGGTCATATACTTTCTCAGTGTACTGGACTGAATATGTTGAATAAGGGGAACAACAGCCATAGAGATCAACTTCGCCATCTTCCATCTCTGACTCTGAACGCTTCTGACCTAGGAGGAAGGGAGACAAATGACTGCTTAGAGATGGGAATTACTCTGGTTATAAGCAATCAAACACTTAACACAGCAGGGAAAATGGATGTCTCTCCACAGAGAGAGTCCATAATCTAAATTACTTTTGTGGGTTTTAAAATTATTTTTTAAAACAAATAAATCTATAGCTCAGTCTGATAGCTATCAGTCTGAGACTGATAGCTCAGTCTCTGGCTCAGGTGAATATCAGCTGCTGCACATGATGCTGTGAGAAAAATGGTGCTTATTCCTTTTACATGGGTCTGCACTGCAGTTCTGAGCTGTGCCTGTGGTTCACATAGGTACATCAAAGTTATTTGAAAACTAATTAGCTTGGGGATTGAAACAGGTCTGCCATGATAGCAAATGTGACTTGGTAAAAAGAAGAAACTTTAAGCAACAGAGAAGTTTGATGTATTGAATGAGCCAACACTGAAGTTTAAATGATGGAGTATTAAATATTCTCACTTTAATAGGCTGGACATGATGTCAACATTTTTTGACATGCTTGATTACTTACCTGGTGCTTTGTATTTTTGGAAGGTATCATTAATTAGTGGGAAAAATAGCAGGACTGGCGCTCCTGGAGTCTCAGCACCATCAAAGAGGTAACACTCCTTCAGGTTTTTCCTGTCATCTTCACTCAGGTCCACCTTGGGAAAAAGGATTCCCTGCTCTGAGCAGTACTTGCAGGTCTGGTCCAGTGCCTGGATCAACGAATAGAACGGTACCAAGACTTACAGAGGATTTCGGGGCTCAGGATTTCTTGGAGTCCAGTAACAAAGGGGGCATTTTTCAAGCTAGCTGTGTGAAAGTGCTGAAACCCCCACTGGGAAAGCACTGCATCAGTGTTGAGTTCTTAGCACAAAACAGTTATATCATACAGAAAAACAAAAGAGAATACGTACAGCCTATAAACAAAGTATTACACTGCGGCGTTAAGCTAAAAATGCTACAGGATAAGACTTCTAGTAGGAGCAATATAGAAAGCACCTAAATGTTAAAAACTTTCAAGTATGCAACTGTTGAAGAAGAAATAGAGACTGCTTCAATTCCTCTCACCTGTGTCTGGGATCCGGCACTGTAATTTAAATGCAGGATGAGGTCCACCTTTCTCTCTGGTTTTAAAAGTGGCATGACACTTGTATTGATGAAAAATCCTGTATCTACCAGAGACAGGAATTCTTCTGATTGTGTCAGCTCATTAGGAAATGTGTCTAACACAGTATCTAAAAGGAAAGATATTTCTTGCTGTAAGTGCAATAGTGCCAAACTGGTTCACCTGTATTCCACTTTTACACCATGAACAAAGAGCCCTGACAGGTCACTGTCTTTGGGGAAGGGAGATTCACTGTATGCCTTCTCTTCTGCCCTCCCATCTCCAGCCACATGCAATTTTGGACCTCTGGTGACAACATTCATAAAGGGAGCTTCTTGTGTCTCCCCACTTAATGTGTCTTCAAACAGAGAAAGGGTGGACCACCATCAGGACCTGATGCCCCTGACTCAGGAGGTGTTTGCCACCAGGAAACCATTACATGGGGTTCAATACCATGCCATCCTACATCCTGGTGTGCCACAACTGATTGATCTAATAGTGATTCTGCTCAAACACCGCCTCTAACCTTGGAGAACAGGTTTAATATAGAATATGTGTTTTTGTTTTGTTCTGCTTGTTTATTCTTTCCCTGGGCACACAGGTCTTCTATTACCTTTCCATCTGCAGAAGTGCTTGTTCTCCAGGTAGCCATTATGCATCTGGAAACCCTTTAGGAAGTTGTGCTCCTGGGCAAGGCAGAGGCGGTCGGTGAGAGCGCTGCGAAGAGTGCTGCCAAGGGGGCCGGGAGGGGTGAACAGACGAGTCCTCAGCTCATGTGGCTTCAGCGGTAGGAGAGGTTCCTCCTCTGTACAGGGAAAAGCTGTTAAATTCTACCTGCCTAGAGCAAGGGCATCCTCCAAGATGTCAAGGTAAGTAATAAAAATCAGTGTTTTCTTTATTTAAAAGACCTAGAATGAAAAGACTCAATGAGCACAAGTGACCAAATGAAAAATAAAATAAAATGCTACTCTTGCTAGTCAAATACCATTTCCTTAGACAGTCCAGACTTGGATAAAAAAACAAGATCCAGTATCAGGCAGCAATAAAAATCTGCACCAGACATATGCACACTTATGGAACAGGCTGAATGCAGGCTTTGGAAAAGGGTAACTGCTGTGCTTATTTGTATTACAGCAGCTCCTACTTAATGTAGTCAAAATCTTTTTGCTTTATTAACCATTGACAGATTAATCTTACTATTTCTGAACACTTTACTCATCTGCCAACATCAGCATTGAGCTCTCAGTGAGCACATAGATCACAGTACTGAAGATTTTTAAACTGTGATTTGCAGTATGAGACTTTGAACCCAATTCTTATCAGAAAGACAACGTGGCCTTTGAAGAAACACCAAAAAGACCACCAAATATACTGTGCACATCTCACGTGGTAGTAAGGTGTGGTGGTTTATCAAACATTAACTCCATCTAACAACAAATACACAGTAAGGGAGAAGTATGATAATTTACCTATATTGTTGATTTTGTCCTGGGTCCACCTGTGCCAGAAATCTTCTGATGAGTGGGACATATTCCAGACATATAACACATTAAATGAAAATAAACTACTCCATATGCCTGTAAAAGGAAAGAGCTTTCTAACTCAAACATTCACACATCATGAATCACAAAACTGTTATTGTGAGATGAAATTTGCAAGGTTTATGCTTTTTTTTAAGTTTGTTTTAGATGGAAAATGTGTAATTTTTATTTGGCTGCTGTTTTCTAAACCTTATTTTGGTATCCAGGTTTTGTCTTATAGTACTTAGTGCTGGATATATATTTTAACAAATGGTGAGATTTTTGTGAAGTAATATGATTTAAGAAGCTTGAGTTTTCAGAAAAATACCCCAAGTAACACAAGGCTTGTAGAAAAAAGAAAGGATAAAAGTTTGTGATCTGAGAGATTTGATGGGGAATTACATTGATAAGGGTCTAACTACAGTATGATCTTACAGTCTCTGCATTTGCAGGCTTCCCTTCTTGAGAATAAGTCTGTTAACATGCCGAGGGATCAGTTTTGACCACATATTTTTGAGCTTGAGAAACAATTTTTTGGTTATACCTTGGATACAAATCCTCATTGTTTTTTGATTCAGGACTTGCAAATGTATGCACATCCAGCATAGGCCTTGGCTGAAATAGTATAATGTCCCCCTCACTCTAAGTGAAGCAACCAGTTGAAGAGAAATTTGCATCCTGAATCAACCAGAAGTTGCCAGCTCGTCTCTTTGGAAAACACGTATCCATGCTCTACTTCAGTCAATAACAAAAATGCTTCTGGATATGACTATGCTGTTCCCCCCCGGGCTTGCCCAGGCAACGTGGAAACTGGAGCCAGTGATCTGTGGCCAAAGCAGACTCTCTGGAGCAGGGGGACCTGACATGCAGTGGAGAATCAGCATGAAGTCTCGTGTAAACTATCCATAGGAAGCACATAAATTACTGGCTACCTGTGAGACAGGCAAGATGCTCTGGACTTTACCCTTCTGGAGTAGCATAAGCAGAACCATGGATTCCCAAGGACATGAATTTTATTGTTGGACTGGAAGCAATAATGTATTTTTATTCAAAACTAGTTTTAAAAATTAAAAAATCTATTCTTCTGTCACCTTGAATTTTCTTTTTTACAATAAATTGAATCCATTACATTAAGCATTAATTCAGCAATAAGGTATTTATCCTCTCCAGTGAAACTGCCCTGTCAGTCATGCACCAGTGCTTTATTAGCGCTTAGTTTATATAGATCACAATTGAAAATAAAAATAAAATAATTTAGATGTTTTTAAGACAAGAGCTTACCTTCTAAGAAGCAGATCCGGGATTCAGGGACCTTCTTCATCAACCGACCCATGAAGAACTCACTGCCAAAATCCTCAGTACGAACAAAAGCTCCGTATTTTTGAAATCCCACCTCATAAGGGGTGAACTCCACCCATTCTATGAAAAGGAACACAAAGAAGAGAACCATGTTTTATCACAGTCACTTAGCTGTAGATAAAAATTACGTTGCTATCATGAAAATGGAGTTAAAAATGAAAAGAATTTCTGCAGCTGAGTCTAATATTTCAGATCAATAGCAATGAGTTATAAGCATAATATAAATGAAAATTTGTGAACATGAAAAGTCTTTGAAATATTTTTGAGTCTGTTGCACAGAAAATTAAGCTTTTACCTGATCACAAGGACATTACACAAACATGCATCAGCTGAGGTTCTGGTCTTTAAATGAGAGGGCTTTTTAAAAACTATCTAAAAATGCTGTCCCAGAATTTATCAGCTTAAATACAAAGACCAATGACTCTGAGAAGTCTCATAATTACCTTTGAAATCCAGAGTGCTGTAGTTGTTCTTGACGTTGACTGCAGTATAGATAGGCAATGGGTTCTGACCACGATCAATGGCCCGTTGCTGATCAGAGAGTCTATGGTTGTCCTTCTGTGATTCCAGAAATACGGTTACACCAAGACAAAAAATTAGCACAGGAACATTTTCTTTGCATCTAGGCAGAAAAATTTCTGCCTCTAAAGTATAATGTGTGCTGGGCTTAAATTCTGAAATGTTCCATGTTTTTCAAAATTCCTGTAAGCATTCAGTTACTGAAATATCTGCAGGCATCCAATCTGATGCATTAAGATTATGTCTGTAATTCTGCTATTTTGAAATAAAATACTTGCAGAACATGAAAAAAAAATCTTATAATATAGTATTTTTTCAAAATGCTAATCTCGGAGTTTTCTCAGAAAAACATATCCAAAATCTCATAAGCAAGAATGCTCATTTCCACCATGGTTGGATATCTAAAAGGCTGTCATCAAATGTTTAGAAATGGATGTGCATTTGCATACACACAGTCTCGTAACAAATGACTTCTCTCAGAACAAACAGAAAAATATCTTCTCCAGAAATTAATTTTCAGAAAATTGTAAGCCACTGTAAGTGCTGCTTTATGACATACTGTACCCCATCATGCAGCAAAGATTCCAGGACAAGCCCCCAGAGATCTATAAAAGATGTTTTACGGCCCTCTCTTTTCCGTTGACACAGCTGCTTTTTGTAATACTTCAAATACTCCAAGGAAAGGGAATTTATTTTGCATTTTGTCATATGTTTTCGAGCTTCACTGATTTGCTCGTTGAGATCCTTTTGTGACCAGTCAGCATCTCTGTACAAGTTTGACATCGTCCTAGGAAGAGGAAATACATATTGAGGAGGGAAAAAAATGCACCAAGGTTTGAAGTAGGCAACAGCTACATTTTACGTTTCTATTCTAAGTCCTTGATTTGAAATTAAGTAATGGTTTCCTGTCTTCAGTTCCCTAAGAAGTGATCATGTTCCCTTTGAAATCACAGTCATCATCCCCATCAAAATGGCTTGAGCAATTTTCCATAAGCTGTTCTTAGAAAAACACTTGTTTACATGCTGTTGCATATTATGCAACTTTTCCCCATGAAAAGAACTTAATCTGTCAATTTTGCAAGAAGATAAAAAAAAAATAGGACTGCTAAGAAGATATTGTAGGTAAACTACTGCATGTCAGCCCCAGCCTACTCCAGTGCGTCAGTGTCATCAGGAAGGCTCCAGCCAAGAGCTGCCCAGTCCTACTTACCATGTAGTACCAGACAAGCCAGTCAGGTATGTGGCACAGTCCAAGACATTGAGTTTCTTGAGACCCCGCAGACTGCCATACAGCGCGGTCAGAGACCTCATCCCTCCTCCCGTGGTCATGATGGCCACCACTGGGGTCTGTGCAACACACAAGTAGAGACAGCAGCTGACTGTGTCTCTCAGCAGAGACCTTCTATTACACAAAGCCTGACAACACCACACGTGCACAGACAGACACTTCTTTGCAAATGATTTCTACTGAAATATAAACTACCATTTATTTTGTAAAGGAGAACAGGAAAAAAAGTAATGACAATTTTTGCTTAGATAACTGACACTTGTCTCCAATGTGTTCAGTACAGATGTTTGGTAAAAAACAAATGAGAATTCATTAATTCAAACCAAAAGAGACAGTAAGAGAGAAAATATCAATTGTAAAGGCAGGAATTAGAAAGAAATCTCACCGGTCAAAGAGAGGAGGAAGGATTATCAACAAGGATTAAAATGGTAGGACAAAGTCTGTGGAAGAAGTAATTTCTATATAAGGAATATTTAGCCTGGCTTGCAATGAAAGTGTAGCAGGAGAAGAGTTAAATTCAGGATAGCAACTGCAAACCATACAAACAGCAGGGTGATATTAGAGGTATGGGACAGTATTGGAAGTGTACGTAAGTTTAAAAATGAGGAAAGACCAGAACAAACATTAACTGGTGTGAAAAAGAGCATATTATGCTGTTATGTCCCCACTGCTAAGCACTTCTCAGTTGTTTTGAATGTTTGTCCTACAGACCTCATGGTCCAGCAGATCCTGATCCAGCTGCAAGGTCTTCTTCAGAGCAGGAGCGACATACTTCTGCCTTTTGCATAGAAAGCCTTGCTCCTGCACACAGAGGTCAAACCCTAAACGCACATCAAGGTGGTCTGGGCTGGAGCAGAGATCAGGAAAAAAGAATTTTGTTATTGGTGGTTTCCAATACAAACAAATAAGCCAGATCCACAAACTATTGCATTTGCAGGAGGAGCCTTTCCTACACTCCCAAGCAGATATACAAAGCTGCATGGAAGAATGATGGAAATATGGACTGCTAAATTTATAAGCAGTTATCAAAAGAAAACCTAAGGAAAGACATTCCTGCAGATAATTTCTGACATGTCTGGTGTCTGGATTCTCTCATACTTTAGCCTGCACTTCTCACATTTGTCTTGAAGTAGGTAGCAAAGTTTATCTACTTCACAATCAGCAGTACCAAGTGGTCAGCTGAACTCTTACACAGTGTTAAAGAAAAGGTTAAGACTGTGCTGAATATAAAACTGACATAGCTGTGCACAGATAACTAGCTAGTAATATTATTTCTTCTACTTTATGCATCTTTTTCATTATTCATGTTCTCAATATGGATTATCTACATGTATTGTTAATTTTACACATATAGTTTGCTTTCAGCTCATATAAATTCCACATCACCTGGTCACACAACCTACTGTCCTACTGTGAGTGCCTCCTCTCCAGTAAAGAGCAAAGGCTGAGACAAATTCAGCTAAGGATGAGTTAGCCTCCAAGAGTGGCCAAGTCTCTTACCAGTCTTCTGCCTTCACATATAAATCAAATCCTTTATCCTGGAAAGCAAGAATGCAAACAGTGTAAGCATGACATCCTGCTTTAGCACTCCTCCCTTCCAGCCCCGAAGGAATTTTAGCTTGTGCTGTCCTAGCAATGCAGGTACCAATCAGGAGCTCTGAATAATCCAGCAGCATATGTGAATTGACCACAGTGTTTTATTGTTAGGGAAATTGTTCAGTAATTCCCAATGTTTTCTAGGGGATGTAATATCTGAGGACAACAGTTGTTTACAGAGGAAAGTAATGATAATGTATACCTTACCCATCCACACCAACATCACCTCTCTTAGGCAGCCAGCCAGGCTACAGCCACACTGCTACTCTATGCAGCAGCATTTGCTCCTCTCTTTCTGTGGCTTATGTCCCACAACAGCCATTATCTGTGATCTTTCCTTCTATATGGATTTTTTTTTTTTAAACCATGAATCTAAAAGTGCTTTGCAAAGCACGGTCAGCATCAGCAAGAGGCTGGTGCTACTTCAGATAGTTCAGGTGATCCACTGGTGTGGGAGAAGAGGAAAAGCGGAGCCTCAAAATTTAGCTTAGAGTAAGATCAGGATGGAGTAATAAGATCCCCCATATTCCCACACTCATTCAAACAGAACAAGGCACAATCTGGCCTCATCACCTAGACACCCACCACTATTAGATTGTGCAATTTTTGTCTGCAGGGTCTCATCATCATAAAGTATCCTGGTAACCATCAAAGGGATGCAGACTTTCACACTCAGGTTTCTCAGCCTCTCCCATGAAAGACCAGGCACTCACCTCTGCTAAGATCACGTTTTTTCCACTAGGAAGGGAATGAAGTTCCACATTTGGAGAGCCTGTATCATACACATGGGAGCGCTGAAAAAATACAAATATATCCAAGTTTATATTGTAAGGAACGCTGATCTCTTTCCACAATGCAAATTTATGTTACTGTTTATGGTGCATATTACTTTACATGCTGTTACTATGTTTTATAAAGTCCAGTTGTAACATACAAAGGAGGGAAGTGGTTTCTTCTCTGGTAGGGTAACATCTAGCGTTGGCTTCTTGTATCTGGCATAATGGAATTTGGCAGGAGAGGAGCTGAAGGCCAGATCAGATCCCAGCCTAATGTCTTGGGTGCCCTCGTAAGAGCCTTGCACTTTGAAGGAGAATTCTTTCTCTAAAGGTGTGACACAAAAGCAGACATAGAGCAATTTTCTCATCAAAATTGGAAACAAAAGTTCTTAAAGAGTCTATCAGAAGGCTGTTCTCATGTTTTGGGACATGTTTGGGTTTTTTTCATTCTTACATTAAGCCAATTAAGCCAATTGCCTTAATAATACTAGCACATCATTATTTAAAAACAGCTGATGGAGAAATAACCTCACTTGATAAAGATTTCTTTTCCTTTTTTTTCTTCTTCTTCTTCTCAACCACCTGGACTTCCAAGCAGCAGATTTTGCGAGACTGTAAGAGACACAAATAATAAAATACCTTGTGACAGGGAATTTTCCAGTCTGAGATTCTGTTTCCTAGTCTAAGCTCCTACTGATGATGATATGAATGCTATACAAGCTATACTGTGTCCTGAGGAAAACATTTTCTCTCAACTGCAACATCGATTTCAGATGCTGGCTGGAACAGAAGGAGTATCTGAGAAACCAGACACATGCAGGGCAAGTCTGGGGGCACAGCGTGGCTGAGCAAGGCTTGCGGAAGGGAGAAGGTAAGGGCAAAGTGGAAAACAGCACTCCCAAGATCCCAACAGAGATGCAGAGGGCTGATTTCAACAACAATAATGAGGAAACAAAACTAATGAACGAGCAAATGGCACAGTCAGAAAGTCCCTGTGCAAAAAGCACAGTTATGAAGGCAGGAAATGACACATGCTTGAGACAGGGCAAACCCTGTCACTTTGGCAACATGGGAATATAGGATGAGTGATGCCCAAGGGAGAGTTTACTGCTTCATCAACATCTCAGACCTAAATCTGTTCCTTTGTAACATCATGAGGGGTGCTATCATGGGGGATCTTCCCACAGTTCCAGCCGCAGGAGCCATCCAAGAGGATGTGTTCTGAGGCAGATGATGAAGAGGGAAATCACAGCATTTTGGTGTTGTCTTTGCTCAGTCAAAGGGTATGTTGGCCTGATGGCTGTGAGTCAAGTGAAGCAAATGAAGCAACAGGACAAGAAAGATGATGAAATATAACACTCACCACTAGTACTCCATTAGTAATGATGGTTTCAGGAGGGCCTGAACTATGAAACAGAAAGAAAAATACATTTTTAATAACTCAGTATAATTACAGTGTAATTCATGACCCACACCCTTCTCCTCATTTTCCTCTAGCATATTTTTAGCTGTGTATTGGATTTGAAAGAAAAGTCTAAGGAAACTTGAGGTACAGGATTCCTCACTCTATTCTGCCAAGGCACAATTGTCATCCTACCTGCTCGTCCAGTCCTGGAGCTCAGGAAGAAAAAAAAAGGTTCTGCAGGGCCAAATCATGTAGTGATTTTATGCTGTGCCCCAAGTGGAGGCTGCAGATGGTTTCATGCAATCCAGTTTTTGAAGAATTGCTGTTTGTTGGAGCACCGGACAGAAACGGCTCTAGATCAGAAATCCAATGCACTATTCCATGTTATGCTTTGAAGGGAGCAAACTCCCCTGCTGATCTCAAAGACAACATGTAACAGAAGAGCAGTCCTGTTCTTACCACCAGTATTCTGTTCTTAAATAGTATTCATTACACTAGACAAAAAAATATTTTTATGGCCTGAAATTCACAGGCAGTCATCCTGGCACACACCATTCATCAGACAGGTCACAACACAGATTCCTCGGGAAACAGTGTTCATCAGCAGCATCAAGGAACAATTAGACTAGTTTATTTCATGCCTCTGAATTACTAGGGTTGTGTTGCGTTGTATTTCATGTTTACTTACATGTTGTCCAATGCAAACCCCACCTCTAGCTCCTCTTGTCTCTGGAAAATAAAGAAAAATGTTTTTGGCACTAGGGACAGACCTAGTCAGAGATGCTGTCTCATAGTGAGCCTGCCAGCAAGGATAAAGAGGATTAGCTGAGGGGAGCAGCCAAATCCCTCTGGTGCAAGTAGGGGAAATAGTGACAGGCAAATAGGCTGTGGAAGAGGACAACCTTTTTGTTTGGCAATGTGTTGAAGGCATTTGGGACAGAGGCAAATCTGACATTAAAGCCTGATCTGTGGGGTGGCAGAGAAAAGTATGATCCCTAGGTGGTAGAAAGCACAGGAGAGAGAAAAACAAAGGTGGGGACAGAAGGGATGATGAACAGAGAAGTGAGATCATGCTGCAGGTTACTTAGTTGCTCAAATTATCTACTGCATTAAAGACACCAAAAAGTTATTAATATAGGACAAAAAGTCCTTATGTAGGCTTGGAAAGTACGAGCTCTAACTACTGTAGCTGTGAAAATGGAGTAATGAAAGGCACGAATATGGCACCTGTAACCACCCAGATGATAATGAGCTGGGTTACATCTAGCCAAAAGTTTCTATTTTACCAGGGGCTAGTGGAAGTCCACATACTGTTCCTCTGGTGTTTTACAGAGAAAGAAATGATCAAATAGGGCATTTAAAGATGATGAACTGCAGAGTGGAGTTTGGTTGTGTATAGATAAGTAATTAATCTACTGAATGTTGCATGACAGATGCACAAGAGACTGGGAGGGAACTGGAAAAGGATAAAGATGAGCAGTACATATGGGAAGGTGGAATGCATGACTTTCAGAGCCTCCCTGGATGATCAAAATAGAAATATTTCTTGTTGCTAAACTGAGTGGCATGACATAGACACCTTATTTAAACAACCCTGCCACGGTCCGTAATTAGCAACCAGTTTGGTTTGACATGGTTCGATCACAGAGTTAATACTTCCTAATTACTAGATTAAGTAACAAGTTATGACAAAAAGCATCATGTATTGACATCGACACACTCCTTGATCCTTGATGGGGGCAAGCTCAGCAAAGTGACAATTTTGCAGACACCTGAAGTTTGTGAGCTTCTGTGATCAACACAAAACCCTTCAGTGTGCCTGCAGATCCAGGTGTGAAAAGACTTTCCCACATCAAAGTGAAAATTCCCTTTTATGTGACTGGGCAGTACATACACAAGAAGGGAGAAAAGAAATATTTTGCAAATAACATTTTAGACAGAAAGGCAGACAAACATATTCTTGCCAACCTATTCCATTTCTTACTTAAGACCTCACCTGTGAATCGCATTTGAAGTGCATGAATACTTGCTCTCCCAGGGAAAGTTTGGCTATATCGAAGTACACTGTGAACAGATGGTCATCTTGAGTAACCGAGTCCTTATCATAGAGCGCCAGTTCCAGCACATTCTGGGTAGGGAAAGAAAGGACTTTAGAAATGTGACAGGTTTTATTTAAAGTGATCCTGGGGACAGCTGTTTTAGTCAGCTGTTGTGAGGAGTGGGAGGACATAAAGAAAAAGAGTGGGCAGGGAAGGAGATGGAGGGGTAATGAACTCCATGTAGGCATCTGCCTACAAGGAGAAATGAGAGGAAATCACAGAAATCTCAAAGGTCTTTGTTCTATCGTGTTCTACCTGTGGCTGAGAGAGATACATGTCTTTCATGGTATGGAAATCCATCATAAGGATATGTGTTATTCTCACATCTTTCTGCATCTTTCCTTGCCTCTTGAGAAAATTACTTGTGTCCCTTTTGCCAAAGGATAAAACCTGGCAGTTGCTCTGTAGGTCATGGTTAACAGGGAAGGCCCAGTTCAGTACCTTGACCTGACTCTGGATCCTGAAGTAGAAGGTTTCATTCCAGACTGGATCTTTGCAGTTGTTGATGGTTTTAGTCTGAAATTTGTCAGTTGAAGCAGTTGGCAGCCACAGGCTCACGTAGCAATCAGTCTGGCTTACTGAGTGTTAAAAAACACAAATACATGTAAAATGAAGATTTGCTCTAGAAGAAAGAATGAGTTGAACAACATGAAGCTTTGCTTTCAAAGAGACACACTATGATCCATGATGACATATTTGTCCAACATAAACATTACAATTTATGTAATAAGAATGGAGAAAAAAGAGGAGGGATATGATTCTTCTCTGAATAAATGTGCTTAGAGACATAATAAATGCATTAAGAAACGAAGGGTTTTCTCCCCCTTCTGTGTCATCAAGCAATCAGTTTAGTCCAGGATAAAATAATTCAAGACAACCACAGCACCCTATATCTGCAAGGGTTAAGGAATAAAAGTGCTAGCTTCTATTTTAGTTAGACAGAACTTTTAAGAAAACCAAACCAAAACACAGAAAAAAAATGCTTCTTAATCTCTGCGTAAGTTATAATCTTCCATTATATTTCAATTGCAGGCTACCAGAAATGAACCTACAAAATGTATCAGCACCTAAAGGGATTTTACCTGTGAAAGGTAGTACACAAAGAATCAGGTTATGGTAATTTGGGTTACTTAGCCTTGAGAAAGCTTTGAGTACAAGCTAAATTTGAGATAAGGCTGCTCCATTATTCTGACTAGTTTACGTCCTTTGTTACATAAATATACCCCAGAAGAAAACACAAGAGATCTTTCCACATTTCTTGCTTTCAAAAGACTGCAGAGCTTTCCCTTCTTCATGTGGGGATGCAGAAAAATATGTGCAATAGGTACAGTTGTGACCTTATAGAGTTACCTCTTCATAGAACAGACCTAATGCAAAGAACAACACACTATGTTCATTGCTGCAACCACTATGCCAGTGAGAGGACTTTCTCCATCCATGGGAGAAATCTAGTAAGCATTTTTTCTTCCAGCAGGACTAGCTAGTACCCTATGAAGGTTAAGGGGATCATACAGAGCACTACATATACTTACAGACATCTGCCTTGTGGATATTTCTTGCTCGTATGACTCTTATAGTCAGTAAGTAACACAGAGACGATTCTGTCTGAAGGGGAAAAAAAAATCATACAAAAGACAGGAATGAATGCTAAAGGCAGATAGCATATTTAGAAGAGGGAAATGATAGGGTGAAATACCCAAATCATGAACAACTCTAGTTGAACTTTTCTATGTGACTATGAAATGGCCAATACATTTATTTTTCTACTAATACCTAAATCAAGTACTAGGTTGAAAGACTTCTCTAATTTCATAGCATGATATGTGGATTTGTATTATTATAGAGAATTTATTTGCTATCTAACCAAAAATCTAGTTGTACAAAATGGTAAGATTCAGACTCAGGCTGGGAGAAGGTTTACTTGTGAAATTGCTAAAGTAGAAAATTAAAAGCTGCCTTAGGATTTTTGTAAATGATGAAATTACCATTATGGGAATCACCTCCCATTCAGTGATTACATATGTTCAGACTCTTGGGCTATGGGATATGATTTTCTCATATTCCTGCTCTTTTAGATGCACAATACTCCACAGAATTAAATGCTGACCTCTGATCCCCATGTTTCTTTTAACGTCAGAGGAAGAGATTGCTGCTTTGCACTTACACCATGCTATGCACTGTGCATGTGTTTTTAATTTACAGGGATATAACTGCTCTTCTTGAGGTGAGCTCACCTCTGACTATTTCTTGTGAGTAGCTTTTCTCTTTTTTGAACCATGTAAACTCTTCATGTCTTGAGTTTCTTTGCACTGTTTTACATAAGAAGTGTAAACAAGGTGTTTTATGCCTCATAAGAAACTCTTGTTTGTTTCCTGTGGTTTCCGTCTTTCATATTAGCTTGTGTCTCTGACATGAAGGCCTGGTGGTTGACTTGTTAACCTCTCATATTTCTGTTCTGGTCTCTCTGGTCTCACCCAAGCATGAGTCCATATCCCTTCTCCTTTTACCATAAAATAAACAAATAAATACCTTTAATCTTTATTCCCACTTAACCTTTTATTTCTGCAGTCATGGAAAGGGGGAAAAGACTCAATATGTTGGAACATAAATAAGCAGCAAAAGTTTGCTCCGAAAGTTCTAAAATACAAAAAGACCATTGTCAGTCCTGAAGCAGCATTAGAATCGTAGAATCGTAGAATCATAGAATGTGCTGAATTGGAAGGGATCCATCAGGATCATCATGTCCAACAGGCTCCCTTGTGGAGGACACCCCAAGGGTAACACCCTGTGCCTGAAAGCATCCTCCAAACACTTCCTGAACTCAGTCAGGCTTGGTTCTGTGACCACTTCCCTGGGGAGCCTGTTCCAGTGCTCAATCACCCTCTGGGTAAAAAAACTTATCCTGATATCCAACCTAAACCTCCCCTGATTCAGCTTCCTGCCATTTCCTCAAGTCCTATCATTGGTCACAAGATTGAAGAGATCAGTACCTGCCCCTTCTCTTCCCCTCACAAGGAAGCCATAGACCACAACAAGGTCCCCTCTCTGCCTCCACTTATCCAAGCTGAACAAACCAAGCATCCTCAGCCGCTCCTCATAAGACATCCTTTCCAGACTCTTTACCATGAGGCTAACCTCATCGGTCCCACTGAGAAGGAGACATGACACAGGCATGACAGGAAAGGAGATCAGGACTTTTGCTTTAGTTGGTCTGTCTGAGCAAAACAATTTGATATGTACTGTGTTAATAATGTGTCATGCTTACCGTCCATGAATAGTGAAGTGCATCAGTATTCATAGGCTTGATAGAATATATATCCATGTTATGTCTCTCGTAATGTTTAACCTGAGTGTATTAATGCATGCAGCTGGGGCTAACAAATATATGTTGTTGATCTTGGGGCCAGCTAGCAAGTAGGTTAATAAAGAAACAGGCAAAATTAGCCTCCAGGTAACCAAAGCATCCTGTCCTAGGAAAAGGCACCAGTGACATTTGTGTTGTTCAACTGCAAAGCAGGTGACTGGGTGTGCAAATCAGCAATGTCAAACCGTGCCGAGTCCAAAGAGTAGCTGTGGATAAGACCATCAAAAGCACTCATATTTGTGTCTAAAACCTAACTTCTAAGACACAGAAATGAGGCAGGTGCAGATGGAAATTTTTCGGTAATTACAGAGCCAGTAACTGGTGGTGCCAGTGGCTGGCTTTGGAGAAGGCGTTTTCCTGGAAGGGTTAAACTCAGTTTCAGGGATCGGGTCCTCTGGAGCCCCTCATGGCTTGTGGTGACTCCAGAGCACCAGGATAAGAGTGCAGATTGAACAAAGTACTCAAGCATGTGGATGTACTCTGCCATAACCAGGGAGCCTTGGCTTAGCCATCACAGAGATATAAATAACAAATGGCCTAAATCCTATCAATAGTATGAGTCTTACGTAAAAATTTGTGAGGTTTGGTTTGTTCTTCTGAACCTGCTGTGATCCCTGCAGTGTAGAGAGTTGTGTTTTAGGGTGTATTTTCTCCTCTTTGTCTTTTCCATTCAAATAACCAACAGAAAGAGTTGGCTATTCCTTAAACTGTAAGCACACTTGTTGCTCAGCAACTGAGCTCAAAACAGAATGAGGGAGAGTTCCTAATTTTTACTAAATGGCCTCAAACTAGAGAGAACAAGGTCAAAAAATCTTTTACGGCACACCTGGTCCTCTCATTTCCTAAAGGAAAGATTTCATATAACATCTCTGATGTCTCCTGGAAAACTAAGGCTTTTGTAGAGGCCAGAAGAAGGACTGATCCAGGAAATCAAGTGTTGAAAATCCACTTCAAGATTGTGCCATACTCTTTGTGACAGTAAGTGGCACGATTTCACAGCTATTACTATCTACACTGGCAGTAAATTTGCCCTTGTGCTTTAGCGAGACACATGTAGAAGAAACTGTTCAAACTCACCCTTCTGAAGATACTAGTCTTGTTAAAACACGGTTCATTTAAATGGCACTAGGACTTTAACATGAAGCAAGACTGCCTAAGTGAAGTGATCAAAACGATAAGCAAGATAGTGTTCCACAGAAGGAGCTGGGTGGGTTATGGTAGGTAATTAGACTGTTTGGCAGATGCTGAACCCTATCTGTTCACACCCAGGCTCCACCCAGCAGGAAAGTCTCTTTTATAGTTTCCTTCTGAAATCCCCCTTTGCAGTACCTTTGTAACAGAAGTCTGCTGTTCCCCGTCAGGATTCAGCCGCATAATTCCTTTTCCTAGCCGAGTGGTTTGAGTGATCAACTCCTGCAACAAGAAGAGCCAATGTTATCCCTGGAAAAACCATCCTGTCTCTTAAAAGCAATCCTCATTGGGAACCGAGAACTGCAGAACAGCAGCAAAGGGGAGTCCACGGCCAGAGTTGGCTGTAGAGCCTGGGCAGCTACGGATGTTTCCTGCTGTGCCCGATGCCACTGCCTGTGCCCTGCTTGACCCAGTAAGCCTGAGCAGAGGCGTAGCAGTCAGGTAAGGTCCACCTTTTCCATGACACAGGGGGAGGGAAGGCAGCTCCTGGCCCCGACTTTTAAAGGAACGGCAAACCTGTCTCCTGTAAACACACCTGTCATTAATGTTTCACCTTGAAGCACATCTCTATGGCATTTAATACTGATTCTAAGGTGTCTATATTTGGGGACTTTCTTCATTTAGAAATGATACACAAAATGCTCCCTTTGTAAATGAACTCGTACTTCCCAAGTAGTTTCCCCTTTTTTCCTATGACCAGTTTTAATTTTTTAAATTTTGATAATGAGTTCTTGAAGCACTGACTTTCTTCTTCCTGTGTATTTATAGTCAATGATAGGTCAAGAAAGTGACCTAACTGCACTAAGAGCAGCATAACCAGCTGAGATCCCAGATGCCTTGCTTTGCTCTATACCCTTCTTACCTGAGAGAAAATGTGATCTTGATCCATTGTGGTTGCTGTCATGTACAGGTCCCGTGCTAGCTGTGGCAATGCAATTTCACATCTCCCAGCTTCCACAGACACCAATAGTTTAAATGTCTCATATGCAGGTGAGCAACTATTTTATAAACTGACTCAGAGCCCCACCTCTGCCTGATTTCTTAAACCCAGTTATTCCCCTCCCATTTTCTTACGCTAGGAAACAGAATCCTGTGGTGGAATAAGTAGGAAAAAAATACTTTTGTCTGTACAATAGATGGAAGGACTCTGTTTAGTCACTTGCCCAGTACAGACCAATGCCAGGTTTATAACTAACTATGAGAGAAGGATGCCCTTTTATTTGAGTACTGAACATTCCACTTAGCAAGATCTCATAGTCTACAGAAATACATACTCTGCAATGAGATCCAGCAACAGCACATTAATTGGATTTAGGTTATCTGTGTCAATAAACAGCTAGGATAACATAGATAATGAAGAAAAAAAAAAAAGAGGGACAACAATATAGCTCTCAGACTAAACTGATTCTTACAAAAATGGCAGTTTAAGGGGTTTTTTACCTCATGTCCCAGTAATCCCAGGTCTAGGTGTGCAGAGCAGACACACTCATATAGTGGTTTATATCTACTCAGCCTTGGTCCATCAGGGCTAAGTCTCTCCTCAGATCATTGTATTCTCCCTTTCTTTCCTATGGCTCATTATTATTTTTGTTTGGTTGAAGAGTCCTGAAGCAATGAATTTCCTTAGCTTAGCTCCACCCCCTGTGAGTACTTCTGCCCCACTTTCGGGCTCAGGGTGACTCTGGCTGTAATCTAGCTGCATTTAAGCACCCATGTCTGACCCAACGAACCCTGCCAGCCTGAGGCAAAACTCAGCACCGATTTCAGTACACCTGCAGAGCCACTGCCGTGGCTGGACACCTGTGTCTGTCCCTACAAGCACCCAGCTGACCCCGATACCAGTGAGACTGGCACGGCTCCCAGCTCGCTGGGATTAAAAAGGATTAAAAAGGACCATCAAAGACTGTTGTATCTTCAGCAGATCACAGAAGATCAAAACCACTGGGGGAAGGGAATCCTTTGGCTTCCCTGCTCTCCCAATATACTGTCTACTAGCAAGAAGTTACCCATTCCCTGAGAAATCTTAAGATTACTGATTAAATATTGCTACCAGCCAGCATACTTCCCCTTTGCATTTCCCATGCAAAATAATATCAAGTCATCATGGTCAACTTGATAGAATAAGTTTTTGCTATAGGCTATGTTATTTCATAACCCCACAAAGGGTTGCATCTACATACATGGCATAACTGCTCCATGTGCCAGCGGCAATTATGTAGCTTGATTAAATGCATTTTTCATTAGGTCACAGAAAACCCTCAGCAACATCAGCATTTTTCACTCATAGTTAAAAACAATGCTTTATTACAACACCTCCTGGGAGGATTAAGCTATAAACCAGACCATCCACCAGGACTGGGGCTCTGGGACTGTCACTCCCACAGTGTTTGTTATTTTCACGAATAACATTTGCAATCCACATCAGAGAGAGCACTTGCAGGAGGGAGACACCGTGGCTCACTTTGTATCCTTGCAATCCATCTCTGAAACATTCCTTTATCCATTATGCTCACAGCAAATATTTGGTATGCTCTTTGCAGACATAACAACAGTTTTGTTTTCCTGGAACAAGGAACACACTGTGAACCTGGAGGATATTACTGAAATGCCTGAGTATGCGGAGCAAGGCAGATAATTTTCATTTTTCAAACAAGCCTTTATTGTCCAGTATTGTATATAAGAAATACTTGCATGGAAATAACATTTCTTCAAAGCTGGAGGTGGCATAAATTCATGGCCAAAAACTGTCTTTATTTTTTCACACTAGGGATTTCAGGAGTGGAGGCAATTCCCAGAGTTATATGCAGAGCACATAGCACCAAATTTTGACTATGACTACTGAAACCACCATTGAACAAAAAACCCAGCAGAAGTGCAGATTCATTTGAAACCTAAATAGTTTTATATGGTAATACTTATGCTCAGATCTTTAAGCTTGCAACATTAGGCTACAGTTGCACAAAAAAGTAAGCTTTGGTTTTACATCATAAAAGGCAAAATTGTTGGCAAAAGTCATTGTGAACCAATTTGTAAAGATAATTTGTCATTATTTCTTGCCAAAATGAAACTCCTCAGAGTGTCACTTTGCGCTCAGCCAAACGTGCTATTTGACTGTAAGTGAAACCTGCTATTTTCATGGTTGGGCTCCCTGGGCTGACGAGGTAGGCAGTCTATTAAAAAGAAGCTATGTTTCAAAACAAAGATGTTTTGTAAAATATTAACATGAAATGTTTCAACTTACCCAAGCATTTTCCCTGGTTTATTTTAGTCCTAGATTATGACATCTAATGATAGATTTATTCTTTTTTCTGAATAGGCTCTTTGTTCAAAATTTTCCCAGTTGTCATTAGGGCACAAAATTTATTAATAAGAAGTATATTTTCAAATTATCTTGCTCCTGCAATACAAAGTTTGTTATGGATTTAATACTTTTACAGCTCACTCTCAGCACCTTCAACAGTTCAGAAAAGACACTTCATAAAAGGGTAAATGGAGAAAGTTTGAAAATGCAAACCCACAACAAATGTTATGGATGGTTTTGTGCAAGATTCTATGGAGCATCTGTTCAGATTGTTTTAAGATGGTCTCAGTTGTTGCAGACTAATAACTCCTGCTTATCTGCACAGTTTGAACAGGCAGAACTAAACACATAAGCATTTTTGTTGATGAGCATATTTCCTAAACTGTTCAAACAAATTGCTTTGAATAGAACAACAAAGTTTTCATTGTCTAGTGGAAATAAAATATTTTCATTTCAAGCATTTTTTTCTATTTAATTGAAAAAAGGAAGTTTAATATGAGAAGTAACTCAGTTGGGGAAAAAAAATCCCAAGGTGTTTTATTTTGAAAGCTTAAAAAAAAGTTGAGTTTTTTTATATACTGTCTCAACACAAAAAAATCCAAACTGACATAAATTCACAGGAAATATCAACGTCCCAAAATTACACCTTTTGCTGGAAACAATTTTTTACATGACGAATCTTACACCACTTCCTCCTAAGTAGCTTGTCCCATCTACATATGATTCATTCACAGCCCAGGAGAGCCCAGGAGGTGGACATGATTCATGGGGCTGGCTGTGTGCACACACTTGTCCCTATTACATTTCCAACCTCTTCACCTGTGCTTCAGGACAGGTACAAAACAGAGTTGACCGAGGGACCTAATGCCAGCTTGCAGTCAGGTTTCAGGTTTTCTTCATTTCCCAGGGTTGGATGCACTTTGCATTCCACAAAGAAGAATTATGGGGAGCAGAAGTTTATACCCTCTTCTTATGCCCTGTAGGTGTGTTGGCTGGGTTATATTACTGTAGCACTGTGGTGGTAAAAAATTATTTTTCTACATGTCTTATGTTATAATGTTAGGCTTAAAGTGACACTATTTTAAAAATCTAACAAGGATTTTAAGTAAAGAGTGTTGTTCTACAGACAACCTTAATTTAGGGAACAAAGCATATATAAAAATTCCCCAGGCAATGTCTTTGCCTATAGAGGTCACTTCTTGGGAATGGAAAAAAACCCAACAAACTGATAAGCCGTTTGTGGTAGTTTCTTTCTGCAGTGCATAACAGTCAGTGTCCAAAAAGCTATGTCCCTTCTGTGTGCCAGAGCATGAAAAACTCCTCTGGGAAGATAGGGGCAGCTGGACTGGTGATTAGCACATATTTTGCCTTCTTTGCATTGCTATCTGCAAGGCTTGCATAATCATCTGTGAGTTGTTCAAGATGTTGTATTCACTGAGGTTCAGCAGTCGGCGGTAGTTCTCATCAGTATACCTGACCGCGAACATGCAGTAGGGTGAAAAACGACTGGTCAAATCAAGTTGTCCTCCCTCCATCTCTGAGCAACAGCGCTTGACACCTGGAGAGAAAAAGAAGTTGCTGCTGTGACACGGTGTTTGTCTCAGATGATGACAAGCTGTCCACAGCAGCTCAAGAGGGGGACTTTTCTCTAGAAGAAAATTCATAAGGGTTTAAATGCACAAATAATGTAGATTGTGTATCCCTACTCCTAGTCAAAAGAACATCATGTGCCTGAAGTGTTGAGGGCAGAAGGGAGAAGTGAGGGACAGGATCATGATGGTCATCTACAGCTTACTCATAAACATCTGCCTCATTAAAGCCGTGGATCTGTCAAGGATATCAGCCTGAAAGAGCACTTCAATAGCCGCTACCAGTGCACTGCAGGTCTTATCCTGAGCAGCTGGAACCTCTATGAACCCCAGCTGAAGGAGGGAAGTTGCTAGTAACAGAATGGAATTTAAGTGAGAAAGGAGCAGTAGAAGCATACAGAAACTTAAAGTTCCTGCAATCCTGAATGCAGTCTCAGGGTCCTGCCACCAAGATCTATCTCTGCCTTTCCATTTCTTGTGTCTCCTAAATTTCACAAAAGCAGAATTTTAGATTTTACCTCCCTGCTACCAAGGAGCAAAGCAAATGCATCCTAGTAACTGGTGGCAAAGGAGAGGAATACAAAGCAGGTAACCAGGCAGAAAACAATGACGGGACCCAAGCACAGCACAGTAAGAAAAATGACCCCTGGGGTGATGCTGAACCAAAAGGAGACATACTGATCTTGACACTGCAGGAGCTCAGCCTGAAAGCCAACTTTCTGCTCCCCCACTATTCATACATGACACTATGCCTCCTAAAGCATAGAATTAAATCCCTCCACAACAGACAATATATGTAGGGAAAAATAGTATGTTGTGAGCTATACTTTTCCCAGAAAAAAAACCTTACAATTAACTAGCAAGAGTTTATGTTACAAATGGGAGAGAGATGAAGGTTAAACACTATCCAGAGGACAAAGACTGTGTCTATCCTCTTAAGACCACAAGGAAGACGTGAATGAACACACTAGCCTTGGCAAGGATGGGGAAAAAAAAAACAAAACAAGTTTAATTAGCTCAAGTGCTCCCCCATGAACCCAGCCAGCAAAGATAGCCAGCAGCAGAGAAAAAGGCTCTGTCTGAGTCAGGGAAGCAGGTAGTGGTGTCTTTTGATTAATGCTTTGCCACTACTTGTATCTTACCTGGTGCTTTGTACTCTCGGAAGGTATCATTCACAAGGGGAAGAAAAATCACGATTGGACACCCTGGCAAGTCTGAGTCTTGGAAGATGTAGCACTCCTTCAGATTTTTCTTATCTTCATCAGTCAAAGAAATTTTGGGGAATGGGATTTTCTGCTCCGTGTAGTATTTGTACGCCTTATCTAGAGACTGGAGTATTACAGAAATGGTCAGCAATGGAATTCAACTTTGTTGTCTTAAAGCCCCCAAACTATTATCTAGTATTAAGGTTTAATGACTCAGATCCTTAGGATGGGTTCCTTCTTATCAAGGGTTACTCTGCACATAATTACCACACATAGTAACCAGAATTCTAATCACAAGCTGTAAACATCATTTCAGAGTTAGAGTACTCATGCAGGACACTGCTTTTTAAAAAACGGAAGCAATTTGTAGAAGTTTAGGGTAGAGCATGTAGTTTTAGTAAACGAAAGAGCCTGTGTTTATATATACTGTATAGACTTAACTAGGAAAAAGAAAGCACAGCAATAAAATGTTTAAGGTATCTTATTATGTGCTTGGAAGTCAGGAGATAAGAAAGTTAAGTTTGAATGGGTAATTATATCTCTGCTGGTGCACGCATTATGGCACAGTGTTACTTAAAATATATTTATACTGAGAAAGTCTGAAGTACTAGGCTATACTGTACATTTTCCCTGAAATATTTAATACAGTATCACATCCTACTATGTACTCTTATTTACTCTACACTAATAGTGGACAGTATCAAATAGGAAACTGTTTCCACTAAAGTGCTTAAAACAGCAGCAGTTTTTCTTTGTAAAATTAATCTAGACAATGTATGAAGCTGAAATGAAACTCCATTACATATATGTCTTATGCATCATATGGCTTATTAACAGTATCACAGATGTTCTCATTCACAAAGAATAATTCCACTTAAGCAGGCCAAGGCGCTTAATAGCGAGGTTTTAACTAACCTCGGTCTCTGAGATATCAAAAACCCAAACTTCTTTTCTGCAAGGCCTTATAGACAACTAATTAACTTTATCTCCATGAAATTGGAGTTTCTGCAGGAAGATGCTTGTCATTGAATTTTCCTAGTACCACCTTATTTGTCAGCCCAGAAATGATCTGCCCCTGACTATCCACTTAACCCCTTTTGTATCCTAACTTAAACATTCTTGTGCAGTGTCTGGAAATCTGCTTGATTCAGCATAAAACAGAAGAGGCTCTTCATATCACTCTGGAAGAGACCATCTTGATGTCCTCTTGAATAATTCAGCATATTCATAAACCAACAAGAGAGATTCCAGGAGTGGCAGGAAGAAACAATAATAATATTAATCACTACAGTGAAATAGGGGGATGCAGTAGTGAATAACTGAACAGCTGGAATAACTAGCAGTTCTAGGTGCTACAGGCTAGACATTTACAAGCAAAAAGAGAGACCAGACATGGTAACAAGATTGTCCTCACCGATGTATGTGATCCAGTAGTATAACTTAAATATATTATGACATCCACTTCCCTCTGTGGTCTTAAAAGTGGTGGACTGCTGGTATTGATGAAAAATCCAGCATCTATCATGCCCAGGTGATCGGGATTTTGCATCAGCTGATTGGGACGTGAGTCTAACACAGTGTCTAAAAGGAAAATATTTCTGGAATAAGAAATTATCTGTAGGTGTTTTGACTGGAAAGAGAAATGCAAGGTGGAACTGATCATCCCAAAGGCTTGGTTTAATTTAATTGCCACACTACTGGGTTGTCAAATAAGTGTGGGAGGGACTGCAAAATGCCACCTAGGTTCCTGTTCTGAAAAATCTTCCATGTTGACGTTTCAAGCAATCTATTTCAGCAACCTGTCATACTCACTCTCTCTTGCTTCATCTCAGTCATTGTTTCATCTTTTATCCATCATTGATTCAGAGAATGAAATACCCCCATCTCTTCTTACATTTGGGTTTTTGTCTCCCCTCAATCCAGTTTTCTTTGGACTAAAAGCCCCATTTCTTTCCAGCTTTCTCTCATAGGTTATATTTTCTGGGATATTCCAGTTGCATGTGAAGTTAAAGGCACAGTCCTGTCAAATTCAGCTTTCTGCCATGTTCACTCTGCACTTCACTACTTTAATTCAGTCCTGTCAGCTGCAAGCCTACCATCTCAATCTGGACCACAGAGATCTCAGATAAAGCACATGAACACATTTATATTTAAAAACAGTCTTAAATACATACTGAAGTCTTAGTCTCTTCTCCCCATTCAAAAAGTACTTTCAGGAGATTTTTTTTTCCCCTGTCAAGCCTGAAAGGGTTTCTTTCCTAAATTCCCCATCCCAAAACTACCTGAAGATTATGCCTGTTAAATATTAGCCCCCATTACCTTTCCATTTACAGAAGTACTTGTTCTCCAGGTAGTTGTTATGCAGCTGGTAGCCCTTCAAGAAATTGTGGTGCTGGGCGACAGAGAAGCGGTCAGTCAAGGCTCCCCGAAGGGCACTGGACAGGGCTCCAGGAGGAGTGTACATGCGAGTCCTCAGCTCATGGGGTCTTGTAGGCAACACTGGGTCTTCATCTAGAGGAGAGGAGAAAAATCAGTGAACTGTTGTTTAATTGATGTTCATTTCTGGTTGTCCTGGAGTGTAGGAGATCTCAGGGTTTGTTCTGGGGTGATTCAGTATACACGCAAAAACTATTCTGAGGGAGAGGTGTGGCTGCTGGACAAAGCTCTGCTGATGGTCTTAAGCTTTGACCTGAAGACAGTTCATCAGAAGCAGGCTCTAGTCCTAGAAAAGGGACGCCTTAAGGGAACTAAGCAATTCAGAGAATGTCCTGACAGAAAGTTAGTTACATATCCTCACAGGAAGATACCATGAAACAGAGGCAAGTATGAAGAAAATGGGGCTGAAACATATCCTCCCAGTCAGTCATATGGGCAGCAACAGGGCACCATGGGGTCTACTGTAACAGTGACACCTTCTACCTGATAATCACCCATGGCTACATGAGCATATGCTTAATCAGCTGAATGAGAGCATGCCGGGAAAGCTTAGGACATAAATTCATATTTAGAAAGTACAGGCAGTTTTCAGGGTGACTACATGGCAGCACATATGGGTGAAAAGTAGAAATGGCACAAGGTGTGGTTTCTTGAAATCACAACCTGCTTTGCAAGACCAGGAGGCTGACGGTGAGCAGGAGAGACTTGGTGGCTTCCGTGATTGCACAGATGTATTTCTTTGTTTTCAGGATGTCTGTAATTACAGTTACTATTATATTAAATGACTTAGCAATAAAACCATGGTTTCTGTATTGCTTCAGAAAATACCCTCTGGGCCTCATTTATTTGTGCCAGGATGAATCCAGTGCGGCAATCACTGTACTGAGTAACAAAATAAAAACCCAAGAAATATTGATTAGCCAATTACTATTCAGGTTTATTCTCTTCACAGGCAATAAAGATAATTTTATTCTCTGCCACTGATTCTTGGTTCTGTGTGGCTGAATGAGAATGGGCAATGTCAAAACAATTCCTGAGGAATGTGTGACCCCTCTAAAGCAGGGGACAGAGCCTTTTAATCAGTAGGGTTACTAGAACTCTAGTCTGGTAATTACAACAGCACTTTCCTGATTACCCCCTTCTTCTTAGTCTTTACAGTGGGAGGAGAAGTTGCTGTATCTTAGAGGGATCCTATGATGCCTTCAACATAGTTGATAGGATGATGCCAAAAGGCATCCAGAAAAATAAGTGACCCTAAATGAAAGGCTTAATAATTTTCTCACCAACTTCTTCTATTCTGTCTTGTGTCCATCTCTTCCAGAAGTCCTCTGAACTGTGGGACAGTCCCCAAATTTGTAATAGGTTCACAGAAAATATACTGCTCCACATACCTGTAAAGGGAATTAGTGAACACAAGTACACATTTTAACAAGAAACTACCTTTTTCCTTCTCTTCTGACTTATTGAATTATTTTTTGAATGGGCTTAATTCAAATATTTCTAGACTTCTGGGCTGTTCAATTCCTCTTAACTTTCTACGACACTGGCTCAAGTCATGTTGCCATCAATTCTGCACCTAACATACTTCATGGCTCTGCAGCATGGTAAAGAGAGAGAAGAATGGGAGAGAAGTAAAGGAGAAAAAACACTTACTTGAGAAGCAAAATTAGAGTTCAGGTAATACTGAGAGGTGAACTGGCTGTTCAGCCAATTGGTTTGTAAGAGAAGATCTCTGCAGCATGTAAATGATCACATATGCAGTGGTCTCCTGCTCCACTGTGCACTCTTTTCTCCATCCAGGATTGCCCCTCTCTACTTCCCCACAGAGGCATTGATGGCTTTTTTGACAAAACACAATGTCACCATTTAATCTGCTTTTGTAATTTTAAATATGTATTCTCATTAGTCTACCACAAATGGGCTTTCTAATTTTTGGTGGGACACAGAAACCAATACAGCCAGTGATTCTAACTCCTCTGTAAAGGGATATTATTGCTTTTACACACAACTCTTCATACGAGTCAGGGACTGACCAAACAGGTTCAGAAACCCTTTGCTCATTTTCCTTCCTGGGCAGCCTGCATCTTTAGTGAGTGGGATTCTCTACATGGGGTTGAAGTTAAACCTCACAGTGGAAGCACAGCTGCAGGATTTCTGTGGTGTCAAAATTTTCATAAATTGAAGTGTACTCGGGGAACAGAAGAATAACCAAAGTGGGAAACACTGCTTACAGTGAAAGAATGAAAGAGCTTTATCTATTCCATCTATAAGGCACAATGTTAAAAAGTATTTACATACCAAGAGACAAGAAACTGAAAAAAGATATGGAATTTTTTACTACTACTGCAAACTACTACACACTCCCATTTCCTGGCAGGCAATATCATAGCAGCATTCAGAAATATCCACGCTCTGGTTAACAGCTCTGCACCACTCTGAAGTGCCTCTCTGCCAGGAAAATGCAATACATCACCTTGAAGGTAGCAGATCCGGGATTCAGGGAGCTTTTTTAACAAGCGTCCCATGAAGAACTCACTTCCAAAATTCTCTGTGCGAATGAACACACCATACTTCATCAGTCCCACCTCGTAGGGGGTGAACTCCACCCACTCTGCAATACATACACAAGGAGACACTTAGAGGGCTCCCAGGCTCTTGGCCAGGTGCAGAGAGAGGAGTGGCAAGGGCATAAACTGGTCTGACCCCTGTTTGCTACACTGCCTTTTTAAAGACTTGCTTATAAATGACTGCCTGCAGGGCCAGGCAGCTGATCCTAGACTCTGGTAATGGCAAGACAGGAGCAGGTACATTGCTTACAGTGGGGCTGTCCACAGCACAAGGCACAGGCCGGGAGCATGGCAAGGCTCCAGCTCTTACACAGCCTGTGTGAATTCTCCAGTCCAGGGTTCTCCAGTTTGCATGAGGTTTTGCTCTGTCCTTGCATACGCCTCCTCTAGGTGACAGTACTTCCACTGTTATAGAATCATAGAATCAATTTGGTTGGAAAAGACCTTTAAGATCATCAGGTCCAGCTGTTAACCTAACACTGCCAAGTCCACCACTAACCCATGTCCCTAAGCACCACACCTACACATCTTTTAAATACCTCTAGGGATGGTGACTCAACCACTCCCCTGGGCAGCCTGTTTCAGTGCCTGACAACTATTCCAGTGAAGAATTTTTTCCTAATATCCAATTGAAACCTCTTCTAACACAACTTGAGGCCATTTCCTCTTGTTCTATTGCTTGTTTCATGGGAGAAGAGACTGACACCCACCACACTACAACCCGCTTTTCGGTAGTTGTAGAGAGCGATAAGGTCTCCCCTGAGACTCCCTTTCTTCACACTAAACAATGCCAGTGACATCAGGACTCCTCGTAACACTTTTGCTCTAGACCCTTCACCAGCTTCGTTGTGCTTCTTTGGGCAATGTAACTAATCAATGCAGTTAATTTAACTTCTCTTGAATAATTTGGATATGTACAAAGACTCAGCTCTTCAGAAATTTGTTTTTTGTAAGAGGCCAATTATACTGTTTATGTGTGGTACTAAGGAAGTCAGAACAAGTCCTTGGCTTTCTTGGACGTCCTCTCCCAGTGAAGTGCAGTTGTCTGGTATAAACACAGTGTGAGCAAAGACTGGGACAGAAAGGTTATAATTTCCTTTACATTGAGGTTGTTTTTCACCTCAGCCATAAAAATTTGCTCTGAATTTCTTCTCCGTCTCTTCATCTCTTCCAGCTTCTTTTCCCCATGGAAAAAAATAACCAAAACAATGAGCAAGGCAAAAGATTTAGTTGGGAGTATGTTGGATGTTTTCCCAAGTTTTATCATAACTATGTGGTCTTTCTTCATATTGAAACTATAACTGGGCACAGAGAAAAAAACCAATATTTAATTCTCAGACAATTTCAGTGCTTTTTATTGTAAGAAAGTGGATCAGATAATATTTTAAAAATGGCCTTTCTGTCAGGATTTTGATTGCCTATGTCTATACTGTGAAACACTTATCTCAAAAATTTCTTGTATTAAAATTTTAAGGTATGGAGTTGATGAATGTTTTTCCAAAAAACAACTGACAGACTTAAAAAAAAACAAACAGAGCTGGCCAAGCAGAAAAGAGCATAACACAGGAATTCAATTGCCACTTTTAGCCCCACAGGATCTGAAACATCATGCTTACCTTTGAAATCATTTGTGCTGTAGTTGTCCCGGACACTGACTGACACATAGATAGGCAGTGGGTTCTGACCATCACATAGTGCTTCTCTCTGGTCTGAAAGTTTGTGGGGATCTTTCTAGTTTTGAAGAAAAACAGTTACATGAGAAAAGATAGAAACAGCACAGGGTGAACTCAATGGCTCCAGTGCTGTAGGGGATGGGTGGCTCTGCCCCCAGCAGGCAGAACATGCCATGGCAACTCCATTGCACAGAGCACTGTGGGCACCCACCCACCAGTGACAGACCAGTCTCCCAAGATCCAGCCTGACTCTGTGCACAGGTTCACAAAGAGACAAGGAGAGGGAAAACTGCTTCTGAATAGAGGTCTGTCTGTACTAGAAAGTACTGCCCTGACAAGTAGAAGGAGCAAGCTGTCCCTCAGAACGAGGAGAGCTGTGAGCAGTCCTGGCTCTCCTGGGACTAAAGGAAGCCCTTGAGCACGTTGGCATAGAGTTTCATTTCTTAATGCACACCAGCTATCACAATCCTTGCATGGGAACTAGAATATGGCAGCAAATTATTTGAGTTCCACCAAACTGCTTTTCTGGAAAAGCATATTCTCCTTGAAGAGGTTTGTAAGAAACATTAAAAATCTCATTAACAGCTGACAAATTTTAAAATAGCTAGTTCTGGCAGATTAGGGAGAGTATAATGGTTATATGGCAATAGCATTGCTCAGAGTAAAAGATGTTTGACTAGATTGAGGGTGTGAGAGGGTGAGTGGGATAGTGAGAGGGATCTCATCTAGCTGAGATTAAAGGAGAAGCAGCTATTCAACTTATATCTTTGTTTAATGTGTAGTATTCCTCTCTGTATGTATTTAATCTTTGTTCAAATATGTATAATACTATATATACTTATATAAAAATAGATAAATAAATAAATAAAAGCAAATTGATGCCAGAATGACTACAACATCTCTGTCCCCACTGGAGGACACTTCTGTTTAGGCCTCAGCCACTTGTCCCTTCCCACTTCTCAAGTGCCAAAGCACTCATTCTTGAACTCTGGTCCATCTAGACAGAAGAGGGAGTGGACTGCTATACTGTTGGGGTAGAAACTACTTCAAATAATAGAAAAGCAAATTTGTTATTGTTTGTAAAAGTTAGTATCACTTAAACCAGCTACTGTCTCAGCAGTCCTTGCCAACAAAAGTAAAATACTCATTTGTCTTTTGTGTACTTGCAGATCAAGTTACCTGTCAGTGGATGCAAATCACCAAGAACTCTAGTTGTTTTGTGCTTGCTTTGGATAGTTTTCACACTGTTGAGCTTACTCTGCTTTGCATCTTGAGCTCTTCTCACATACGTAATCTGCATCTCAAGCAGACTGCCCAAGATTGCCTCCAGTCCAGAGTTCAAATGGCTGCATCCATAACCTAATTTATTAATGTATAGGATGCGTTTCTCCCTAGGCAGACTACTGAAGAAGCTAAAAAAAGCCTGAGAGCATTCTCTTTTGAGGTACATTCTCTGAATTGACAGGCTAGTTTCCTCTACATTCACTAAAAGAAAAATATGTGGTTCTTTAAGAAATAGAATATATGTCATACCCCATCATTTAGTAAGTACTCAATCATGAGCCCCCAAAGATCTATAAATGATGTCCTGTATCCCTCTTCTTTCCTCTGACAAAGCTGCTTGTTGTAGTACTTCATGCGATCCATAGAGAAACAACCCATCTTGCATTTGGTTGCTTGTTTCTGGGCTTCACTAATATGGGAGTCCAAGTCCTTCTGCGACCAGTAGGCATCTCTGTATAAGTTGGCCATGGTCCTGAAGAAAGGTAATATAGACAGCAAAAATGAAAAGCAGCAATAAAAGGCTTGAAATGTTCTGCCTTTGGGGCAGAGGTTTACATGTAGGGATTCTCTTCTGCTCATAAATGCTCTGGTTTTGCTGCTCCATCCAGCAGAATGAACACTTAAGATTTTCTGTGACTGTTTTAAAGATGGCCCTGTATCATAAGATGTTATGTGTTTTTTTTAATGTTCTTGACTTAAAAAAAAACAAACAGAGCTGGTAGCAGCTTAAGGGATAAAAAATGACAGGTACGAACATAAGTACATTTCTGAAGCACAAATTAGGCAGAGAATTAAAATACATTTCTCTTGCTTGTTTTCTAGAACCATACTTCACACCACCTGTTGTCTCTTGAATTTCTATCACTTATGTTAATCTTATGGTACTACTATACTTTAATTTAATACCATCCTTTATTTTACCAAAATTCCCTACACAGGACCATCAGATGTTGGGCAGTTGTGGGTGCTGTGAGCAGGGAATAACACTGCTCAGGGGAACTCATCCTTTCCCAAACCGACAGATTTCAGGGATAAGTGTTCACTGTCCTGTAGTTTTCTCTGTGTGACCAGCTTGAGGCAGAGCTAGTATCAGAAGTTATTGGGAACAACAACTGGAACATCAGTGGAGAGAGAAAGAGGTGTGATGTTATGGGCAGTCTTACATCCAGAGTAACAACTTACTTAGAAACCATTTTGACAAGTGTAATTGTCATATACCTATTTAACTGCTGTAAATGTGGAGTTGAAAAGCATAGCAAAGACCTGCTAATCAAAAATCGGTGCATCAGATCAAGAGAATATTTAATGGTCTGCAACTGAGAAGCAGCTTGTTTCTGTAATGTTTGAAGAAAATCTCCTGATCCAGTTTGCTTTCAGAAGTTGCTCCCTGCAGCAGCATCACCCTCTAAAGGCCTGGCCAAGCCTCCTGCATGAACTGGCTTACCATGTGGTGCCAGACAGCCCGCTGATGTATGTTACACAGTCCAGGAGATTTAATTTCTTGAGTCCCATGAGACTGCCGTATAGTCCTGTCATTGACTTCAGTCCTCCACCTGTGGTGATGATAGCCACAACGGGGACCTGTTGGGCAGAGGAGGATGGGACATTCACACTGACAACATTCAATATGGTGTCCTGGAGTGCCATAGGGTCTGGCCGTCACACCCACCCTAGGTCCTGACCTCAGAGCCTAGGTCCCCTTCCAGAAGAAAAAGCTCTGAAACCAAGCAATGACTGCTACCACTGCTTCCCTTTGAATAAGCATGGGTTCCAAAATTAACACAAACATGGGTTCTTGCTAATCTCTAGGGTAAATGGGAACACAAATGAACAAGAAGAAGCCTTTCTGTGGAGGCAACAATGTATTTCCTCTATATCTGCTACTTCTTTGTCACTTTTTTCTTATTTCACACAATTGCTATTTTGAAAATCCACATGCCAAACAAATAAATAAATACTCTCAGTTCACAGCCAGTGTTGTTAAGCTATCCTTATCAATGTTGTTA
Source organism: Aegotheles bennettii (assembly GCA_013398125.1). Lineage (NCBI taxonomy): Eukaryota > Metazoa > Chordata > Aves > Caprimulgiformes > Aegothelidae > Aegotheles > Aegotheles bennettii. The sequence goes on from VZRW01001797.1 coordinate 141,000, forward strand.
CTCTACAGTATCATGAAGTTACTTTAAAATAAATTATGTTATTATTTTAGGGAATTTCAAAACTGCAAGTGAGTGAAGGTATTTTAAGAAGGCCTCAGAGATTTTTATCCTATATTCTCATAAAATGATGAAAATTGAACAAGGGAAGAAATCTTTGCTGAATAATGTATTTAATATATACACAGTATTTCTGAACCAAGTCAGTTATAGCACAGGGATGAACACAACTCAAATCTGACATACTCCAAATTGAAAGTCGTGAAGGATCTAACTAGTGCAAGTAGAGTTTCTTGCAATAACAAAACTTGGCAGCAGAAGAAAATGTACTTAAGACACATGCACTAGCCAGTACCTGTGCAACAGACACTTGTGGCCCATTTTACTGACCACTCATCTAGAATACATGGAGGTACCAGAAATTCCAGAACCACCCCCACAGACACACGTACTTGACAATCCTGCAGATCCTGTGGTAGGTGAAAAACACTTTTCAGGGCACTTGCTACATATCTCTTCCTTTTCCCCAGGAAAAGCTTCTCCTCTGAGCATAAGTCAAATCCAAAGCGCATGTCCAGGTCTTGGTTGCATGAACAATTACTAAGATAAAAACAGGCACATATTTTACATATTAACACACCCATGTCTATCTTAGGACTTTGATCAAAGATAATCTATAGCACCCTTCCCTTCAAGCAGGATGATGCTATGTGACAGGAGCAAGTGAGAATATTCTATTTTTAAAAGCAAGAAAACTTATACCCATTAGTTAACTTAACCAGTGGCATTATATGTTGCCATTACTAATTGATGAAGAAACAATGTACAGCATTTACAAATGAAACAAATTATTAAAAAGAATATCCAAAACCTGAAAGAATTACAAATTTACAAAATCTGTACAAATGTTCAAAGGTGAGCATATTGATTCTCATTTCACCGGAAATTTTCTCATTCTAAAACTAAAATAATATCTAATTTTTAAATGTTGGCATTTTCAATGTGAAGGCAACTTCCCATTTGAGCAACTCGATGGGAACGCATCCCCCTCTAGCTGTGAGCATCACTGGGGTGGAAACCCATCCACCTGCCTGCAAGGCACAGGTGGATGTGTAACCCGGCTCGCTGGAGGTATGACCTCGGTGATACCCACCCCCTGGATGGATGGAGGTGGGTCACTGAATTTAGTGGGGCAGGATTTCACCTGCCCCTTATCTGATCTGTCTGCACTTGCACAAGCTGTGGTATGGGTCAACACTGGCAGTTGTATTTCACATCAACATTGACTCAAAAATTGTAAAGCTTTATGTTCTTCAGAGAAAGATTTCATTTTGAAATTCCGTAAGTCATTCCTTAACACTCCACTGTTGAAGCTTATTTCCCTGAGCATTTGTGCTCTTCCACTCACTAAACTTCCTTCTGTCTCTTCCTTCCCTGGTGCCTACCAGACATCAGTGGGCAAGAGATCTGGTATGGTGTCTGCAGGTCAGAGCTACCTGAGGCCAGGCATTGTAAAATGGCAGCCTTTTGTTTTTTATTTCCATAACAGAACTTATCTCTTCTGCTGAGCCTGCAATTTCAATGAAACTAGTAATTAAATTTGTGAGATTTCTCCACCATCAGATCTGGATAAAATCAGCCAAATTATTACAACTAAGGGGACACAAGGGAAATGGAGTTGGGTGGAGCTGCAAAAGCCATTTTCCATTGTAATTCAAGATATAAACAAACTGCTTTTAAAGTTCTCTGAATGTAAAATAAATAAATGGGAAGAATTTTTCCTTTTCTGAAATAATGTTGATTTTATTGTTGTCATTGATCACCTACCTTTCTGAAATGAATGATAGAAAATTCTGTTTTAATTCAAAATTAAGCTATTTTTCCCTTTTATTTCCCAGTCAGGCACACACACAAAAAAAGATCAGTTTATCCAGCTAAGAAAAAAATAATTTCTGAACAAGTTTAATGTTTACTTCTATCCATTCTGGTTTTTAGTCAGCTTTGTTCTTTTTGTGAATTTCAGAGATTGACATTGATCAAAAATACTATCCTGTGGTCAGAAGGGAAGGGATAATGCTAAAATAAATACCTGTTTATCAACATATATTGATTAAATGTTCCTAAGGTTAATTATGTATAATATATTGTGCACATATTGGAAGTTTTTAATTAAAAACTTGTTCTAGTTTTTAGACCAAAAATGCTTGCTTGCATCATTTCCATCTGGCTAAAACTATCAAAATCAACAACCCAAGTCTTTAGGAATAGAAAATCTCTTACCAGCTTTGTGCTGTCACATTCAAGTCAAACCTTTTCTCCTGGAAAACAAGAATATGTAGTGTAATTTTTAAAATTTATTTTAAAATTTAATTTTTACCTTTCTCTCTTGGGGTCACAGCTTGGTTTAAATATCAGCAAGGTCTGGCAATGACAAAGTTAAATGTCTGATATACCAGCATATATTTCCAAGAGCATTCACTTATCATTAGTGGAACATCCCTATCCACAGATACCAAATATTTCCAGGCTGCAGAAACCATTAACAATCTTGCTATAGGGGGTTCCTGAGACTCATGCAGTAGGTCCCATTTCCCATGTTATTTACAAGCTTTCTGTAGCATCCTGAAATACCTTTTTTTTTGCACACTTCCTGTTCTTTATGCTCTAACACAGAGCAGATCTTTGACATCCTGGCCACAATCTCACAGTGAAGAGACAGACTGCAAGTCTGCATTTGCTTCTGCCAAGACTTCATCCTGTCTTAAAATCATTATTGCAACCTTCATATTTACTGGCAAAAAGTGCTCTGTTCTAAGAGCATGTTTTAATGGCCCTGAAATCTGATATTCTCCTACTTCTTCACAACATAACAATTAATATTTGAACAATATTGTCCCTAATAATCTGGACATCTGTAGATGTTCCTTAGCAGGAACACATTTTTTTTAGAGTAGGGAACCTTTCTTCTATGAATTCCATTCAAAATTATATAGCACATGCATCTATTTCAAGCAATATTCTCATTATGTTCTTTAAAATCCATACACTATGTCTAATATTTTTAATATATTTTAATATATTGTCCTTTGAAGCACCTGGTTTACTAAGGGTAAGTTTATTGACTTTTTCCTAGCTTGTGTCCAAGGAGCAACTTTCAGTTTGGACCCTAAGAAGAGAAGGGATCAATGAGCCTTTGGATAAGGAGGGAGAGATATACTGAAGAAATAATCATATTTTCTGACATCCTTGTTGGTGTCTGTATCCTCTACTGTCACATAAAGGAGACTAATGGAGGTACAACCTGCATTTGTGAATAAAAACATCTGGAGAAACAAAGCTGTTGTGTGTTTGAGATTTGAGAAAAAAAATCAGAACATCTCTGACCCTCTTAGCAGCCATATGGGACAATATTATGGGGAATGGTTTCTACTTGAGTGATCTTTTATTCCTAACAACTAGAAGTGATGCTCACCTCTGCAATGCTCATTTTTCTTCCCATGGGCAACGAATTCAGCATCACCACTGGGGAGCCTGTCTCTGTACTGTACTTACAGGTCCACTGGAAAAACAACATGCTTTAGGACAAAAACAATAATGGGTTTGCCCTCTCCCCCTCCTCCCACTTTCTAGAGAAGCACTCATGGTCAGTTCATCACTAAGGCTAGTTCCAACGTACAGGATGGTAGCGCCTCTTCTTTGGCAACATGACATCTAGTGTTGGCTCCGCGTACTTGATATAGTGAAACTTGGTGGGACCCAAGGGGCTGGCTGCTTCATTGGGACCCAGCGTGATATCCCGTGTCCCCTCAAAAGAACCTTTCACAGTGAGGGAAAGCTCTTTCTCTAAAAAAAACCAAAACAAAGGTCATGAGAAATGTCATTATGATGTAAACAGAAAATTGTGCTGGCTTGATTAAAAGTGAGATGCAGGCAGAAGGCTGTAGAGTTTGTACCAGAGCTTTGTCTAGTGGAAAGCACTATGAAGAGATTGCTGACTTAGAATGGAAAGGAACAAAGCAGATGCTATTTTCATAGAAAGGGGGACTCTGAATGTTCTTGCTGTTATATAGAACCAGGATTTCAACTTTAATGCAGGTCTAATAGACCTTATTTACATATACCTAAGGGAGTACAAGATGCAGTCATTAAAGTCTATAACAACCTACTGTGTTTACCTGGTGTTAACAGCACTGAATACTGTAAATACTATTTATCCCACTAATACATTATATGAAAAGGGCATCCTCTTATCAGTAAGCATGCAATTATTGGTAAATAGATAGCAAAGCAATAAACTTACTTGATTTTTGCTGCATCTTCTCTGTCACTTCAACTTCCAAGCAGCAAAGTTCACGACACTGTAAAAGACAGAGAACAGGAATCTGTGAGAAAGATCCTCACATCCCAACTTTGTTACAAGAAACTGAATCACTCAGCTTTTGAACATGTCTAGTTACCTGAAGTGCCTAATTCCCTGGCATTTCTGGGCTTTTGCCTAACAGCCACTGACTAAGAAAAAGGAAAAGCTTTGAAGGAAGTTGTAGAGCATCCTCCTGTGACAGTGACATATGATTTGGCACGGTAAGAAGATACAAATCTTAATCAGAAGCATTTTCAGGACAGTAGCATAGATACAAAGGGTTAAACTGGGAAAAACATAAATGAAAGAGAGATCAAGAGTCAGTAGCAGAAAGGACTTTCTGAAGAAGCATGGCAATTAACATCTTGGGTTGTTGGGGTATTTTTGTGGCACTCGTTCTTCTTTCCACTTAGTGTAATTACAATAGGTCAGTACTTAATGCTGAGCTTACCCACTGGGCATGACTCATCTCCCAGGGGAGGAAAGGGCAGGGTAGGTTATCAACAAGTGGCTTCACAGTCTTTTTACCACTGTGTTTTGATGGACAGCAGTACAGAGGAAAGCTCTGTGTGTATGTCTGTGTGTACAGTGTGTCGAAATATAGGACAAATGGGAAATCACCATGAACTGGGCAATAAAATACCCCACTCTCAAAGCATCTAAATAAGAAAGAGGGAAGAAAGAAAAAGAACTGGCCTACTGGCTTCTCTAACTCCCACCCTCTCTTCCCCTTTATATTAAGGAAACACTTAGAGAAAATTTCTTGGGAAAAGGACACATACCACCAGGACTCCATTTGTAGCAATGGCTTCATGAGGACCAGAACTGGGAAACAAAATGAAAGACATGGATTTTTTAGATCAAACAAATGCCCACTTATCCTTGCCCAGGACTTTGCCCTTTCCCCTCATTTAGAAGAATGATGGTGAGAGGGACCCCAGAAGGTTTGTAACAAGCTTCTTTCTATGTCTGCTTGAACTGAGCACTGCTGTAAGGGGACTTGCCTCTGTACCAAAGCTGAATGATGTGTATCATAGTTACTATTTTGCAGTGCAATCTCATGATCATTTAAAATGAAATCTGCAGTTACGCACTCAAATTCTTCTCCTCACTATAACATGTACAGGGCACATATTTCAGCGATAACATGTTAATACACCAGCATACCCCTGGTGGGAAGCCCAGTTCTATGTATTTGCTGGTATGAAAATACAGTCAAAGGGACACAGGGCAGTGGAAAACAATTACATGGGAAAAGAATGCTTTTCAAATCATTCAGCTGAAGTCAGTAGATGGTGTGGAGTGACTTGAATTCTGGTCCTGGTTCGAGGGCTGACCTTAGGCTGGTGACCTTATTTCTTAGTTACCTCGTGGCAACACAGACAAAGCTACTGATTCATATGGATCACAGTCTGACAGTGCTGGAGGGAAAGCCCTGCTTGGGACTTGATACATTGTCATTGTGTTGAGCAGAGAGCAAACAGAATTAGTAGGACCAGAACAGTGCTGCAGGGGAAAATTGAAGGAGTCAGAGATACGCTGGAAAAATAACCAGGGTGGTTCAGCATTAGGAATCTGTCCAATGCATAACCTGAAACAGGCATGGAAAGATTGATAGACATGTATGCACACACAGGCACCTGCACATACACTCAGAAAGTCTTCTGAAATATCCCCATGTAGACAAATCTGACGTGGATAGAAGAGGAGAAGATGCTGGGAGGTGTGGCTTTGAAAGCAACTAAACTACAGGACAGCTGACTAGAGGGATCAGCTAGGGGTCTGAGACTGCAGTAATGATATAGGAGAAGCTTGGCACTTTTTACAGGAATCCCACAAAGCATGACTTCTAATGCTGTTTCTTTGTTTCATCATTTAATGATTTTTGCATTTTTAAAATAATCTGTATATCACTTACGCGGCCTCCAATTTGAATTCAACCTCTAGCTCCTCCTTGGCCTGAAAGGAAGAACAAGATATTGAATGAAGCAGCTACATAATGCTTTCTCCCTTGTCCCTGGTATGCAATATTGAAATAACTGGTTGCAATGCACAGTCTGTGATAAACATTTCTGACTGGAAGGTCAGAAACAATATTTCAAGTCAGGTAGCTTAATGATCCCTTCCTCACCTCCTTCCTTCTTCAACATATCATCAAAACAACCTGTAATTTATCTCTTAGTGTGGAGCTGTTCCAGAAAGACAATTTGCAACTTGCTTTGTCTTCTGAATTTGTAGAATCATACAATGATTTGGATTGGAAAGGGCCTGAAAGATTGCCTACTTTCAACTCCCCTGCCATGGGCATGGACACCTCCCACTAGACCAGGTTGCTCAAAGCTCCATCCAACTTGGCCTTGAACACTGCCAGGGAGGGAGCATTCACAGCTTCTACATTTTCAAGATTTCTTCCTTTTTCTCCTAACTATTCCTGGCATTGTCCTGCCATGACTTACTGATTTTGCTATTATCTTGAAAGTTAAAGATATTTTCCACTCATCACTTCAACATAACAAACAGAGACTGGTATTATTGAGTGATTCAGAGTTACAGCTATGCAAACCTCTGTTAGGCAGCATTGATATATATGAGCTAGTTGTGAGTGACCTAGTTTGGGTACCAGAAACAATTTGTCCATGTAGCAAGAAGTTGCCTCTGAGATATTTCACTGATCTCATCCATAGATCTCAAAGGGAATCAGGTCTCTTTTCCCCATTTTATAGATTGAAAATTGAGAAATTGAGTAAATCAGGCATTCAGAGCTCCAAAACCACACTAATTCTGGTAGAAAAATCAGCAGGCTCAGCCCTAGGTGACATATCACTGCAGAGGGCAGTGCTGGGATGCACACAGAGGCAAATACAGCTTTGTCTTTGGAGTGAAAATAGATATAATCCAAGTGGAGGGGTAGTGGCTATGAACTACATGGAAGAAAAAATTTATAGATTATTCACCCTGCAACAGCTGTGCAGCCTTGGTATCACTCAGAGATGGCTCACAGTCAAATCCCTCCCATACCAACCACATTGTTTCAGTCATATATTCTTTAATAATTTATAAAAATACTGGGAGCTCTCAAACTCTAGACTTTTTTACCACATTTTTTGTGTTTATATTTTTAATGGCAATTCACATACCCATTATTGGGGTAAGTCATCCATGATAGATTCAAAAAGGTCACCCAAGATTTTGGAAGTGCTGTATAACTCTCCACTGGTTTCTTAGTTGTTTTATTTTTTGCTCTCACCTCTGGGCTGGGCTTAAAATACAAGATCACTGTTCTTTCAATTGGAAGTTTAGCGGTATCAAAGAGCGCACAGAGGAGTTGGTCATCTGCAGTAGCAAAATCCTCATCGTACACTGTCAGCTCCAGCACATTCTGGAAAAAGAGGGAAAATGGGTTTTTATGGTTTCTACATCCTGAGCATCGTTAGCTCTAGGGAAGAAGGAGTGTTGGGGATGTGCTTGAGAAGAAAAGTGGAGAAATTAGGTATCACCCCCTTTGGAAAAACATACTGTAAATCAAATATTCATTCTTGTCTAGTTCAGTTTAATTGCTGTAACATGAGTAATACATTGGCTATACCTAAACAACAGCTTAGTTAACTCCCAAATTCTGTATCCATCTTGCACGGATTCATATGAGTCTCTAGTTTCCCTAAAACTTCAATATTGAGCTCAGTTTCTGGCACTCCTAAACAGCACCATTGAACAGGCATGGTAACTCAGTCATCTCTGCTATTAAACAATTTGCTCAATCTCTTATATTCCAGCCCTTAAGCAATTCCTGGGCACAGTTCAGAAGATAGATAGGACCCATCATACACAAAATCTTCAGCCTGCTTCAAGAAGACAGTTTTGGCTCCTTACCTTGACCTGACTCTGGATCCTGAAGTAGAAGGTTTCATTCCACACTGGATGGTTGGAGTTTCTCACAGTTTTAGTGCGGGACTTTTCACGTGTCGCAGTCGGTAGCCACAAGGACACATAGCAATCAGCCTGGCTCACTGGGTAGGGAAAGAGGCAAACCAATTGTTTATGTGGCAAAGTCAGTGGTGCTGCATGACACGGGAAAGGTTACTGCGTGGTACCAACAGCAAGTATGAGTTATTTAAAGGCAGAAATGCCTGATGTAGTAACTCTTTTCAAGATATCCTTCTGAGAGGGAAAAAGCACAAACTATGGGATGACCTAAAACAGGGAGTGTTCTCTATTCTTCCTTGTATGAGTTGCAGACAACAGCGATGTTGTGTATAAAAGAAGAGGATGAGAATTTACTCTTCTAGTCATCCACTTTCAGTGTCTCAACCAATAAGCTTTCCTGCTCTCATGCATGTATGCACACACACTCTAACCCTCAGCTGCTGTCTGATGAGAAGGGCCTGGGAGCCTCCTTCACCTTTTGAGGACAGTTGCAAAAGCTCTTCATCTCTGCCTTACCTTCAGTGATTTTCTTGGTCTCTGAAAGCAGCTGCTGAACTACTGCTACAGGACACAGCAGAGGCTTCCTCCAGAAGGACCTTCTTGAATTAGATGTTGAATCTTGACTAATGACCACCTCCAGGAAGAGAGGGGCCAAGTCTCTCTCCAGAAATGCACCATTAGTGAAGGATATTCCATCCCATTTCTCTAAGGCATCTAAATTAAAGTGTATCTCAAATGGCTACAACTGAAAATGTGATGAACTTTATGTTGGGGGAATGCAATATTTCTTTATGCAGGTTACACAAAATACTTCAGCACCTTGAAAATCTTTCTTACATAGTTCTTCACAACATGATCAGATATCATGTCATGCAAAAGGCGACTAACTTTGAGAATGGATGTCCTTTGGTGTGAGGCTTTTGAGAGAAACAAGTGGTGACAGCAGTAACTGGAGAGGACACTTCAGCAACAGGTAAGGACTCTACAGATAGATTAGGGGAACAAGAACTTGCAAGTTGTGTTGTGGGGAAACACAAAAACTCGCCTGGCTGCAACAGCACTTATTCTTGCCTTCTCCTTTTCTTTCCTTCTCCACCAGGTTTTGCCAGCTGTCATCCTATAGCCATTGGCTCTGTCTCAAACTGGGTGGAGGCTGCATTTTATGCTGCTGAAAGTGTATTTGTTAAAAAAAGCTTGCTGCTTTTCTAAGTCAGAATGAAGAACTAATAAATTACATAATCCATTGTGACACCTTAACTGACACCTTAATTAGCGGTTTTCTAGTTTTTGGTGTCATAATGTAGAAATGGAAAAAAATTTTTAATTCTGCCAGATTTTTCCTAAAAACATTTTGGAGAAATCAACACATTCCTGCAGAGTCAAAAAAGCAATATCCCTCTGACAAAAAGATTTGTTTGAAAAACATTCAGCAGGTCCTAGCCCTCTTTCTCTCCCACTCTCTTCCACATTCTACATCTTATTTTGGATTTAAAAAAAATAATAATTTCATTTCTGACAGAAGTTTAACTGTCCTTGCCTGTTGTTGTATCTTCTGCTTTAATTTACTTCTACCTTCCCACCACCTCCTTCTCTGTACTTTCTTCCTGACTGTGTTGAGAGGACATTTCACCTCCAGCATTCAGGTTTACCCTTTCCCTTCCCCTTCTTTCCCCTTCCCTTTCTTTCTCCCTTTCCTTTTCCCTTCAGAACAAAATCCCAAAGGGAAGGAATAGGGCTACTACATGCTGCCTTCCTGCTCTGTGTTCAAGCCCATAGGTGGAAACAACAGAAATTACACCAGTAGCATCTGTTTCCTTCACACAGATGGCACAGCTGGCTTTGCAGACTGATGACTCTGAGAATTGTGATTCCCAGGGATGTCTTTTCACTTCAAACACTTCGATTGCATACTATATCTCTTTGCCTCCTTCTCTCCTTACACCCATGCCCACTTTGCATTAAGGTTTGGGGGACTTAACCAGGGTCTTTGCCATTCCCATGGGAGCAGTTAAACAATAAGCAGCATCAAAAACCCCACAATTTAAGAAGGATGTGAAAGTCCTCTAATGCATCCAGAGGAGGGCAACAAAGCTGGTGAAAGGTCTGGAAAGAATGTCCTATGAGGCGTGGTTAAGGATTCTGGGCTTGTCTAGGTTGGAGAAAAGGAGGCTGAGGGGTGACCTCATGGCACTCTACAGTTTCCTGAGGAGGGGGAGTGGAGAGGGAGGTGCTGAGTTCTTCTCCCTTGTGTCCAGTAATAGAACATGTGGAATAGTTCAAAGCTGCACCAGGTGAAGTTTAGACTGGACATTAGGAAGCATTTCTTTACCAAGAGAGTGCTCAAACACTGGAAGAGGTTTCCTAGAGAGATGGTCAATGCCCTAAGCCTGTCAGTGTTTAAGAGGCATTTGGACAATGCCCTTAATAATTTGCTTTAACTTGGTCAGCCCTGAGTTGGTCAGAGAGTTGGACTAGATAACCATAGCAGGTCCCTTCCAGCTGAAACATATTATTCTATTCTATTCTATTCTATTCTATTCTATTCTATTCTATTCTATTCTATTCTATTCTATTCTTGCACTACAGGGCACAGATCATGCATGTTACAGCAGGCTGCCAAGAGACTGACTACTAACATGGAAAACATCACTGCTCATATCAAATGTCTCCCCATTAAGGGTAGGTCTAGTCAGCCTGGCCAGTCTGGCTGCCTTACACATTTTGCCTTGTTTAGGCATATCAGTATCTCTTTGATGGAGGAACAAAATGTCTCATCTGTGCCTTTTACTTGTAAAGGAAATTGCTTTTCTTTATTTTATTTATATACGAAGTTGTTTTAAGAACTAGATTTAAGGCTGCCCTCCTTCTGTCTTAAGACACCAGTTTTAACTCTCTACTACTTGTCAAATTCCAGTATTCAGTTTATGCATTTCCAGGAAACACGTCTGTCTCGGATTGAGCATTTCAGGAAAGACTGATTTGGAATAGTTTAGATTTTTTCCAAGGATGAGGCAGAGAAAAAACTTTAGGCTTTTTCATGTTGAAAAGGAAATTCTTAATCATTTGACCGCCAGGTAATACGTCTTCTACAGCTTGCTCCAGAATGGAAGAAACAAGTTAACTCTAGAGCAGTACTGCACATGATACACCACCCATCATTCAGGCAATGCCAGAATAAGGATCTCCCAAACCAGAGACTGCATTGGGAATACCATGTTTAATAACCCTTGCTAGACATATGCTCCATGAATAATTTCTTTTTGAACTGATAAGTTTTAACATACCTACATTCCCATGACAATGACTTCCACAGTTTACATGTATATTCTTTTTGTTTGTTTTAAACTTCCTGTTTGATAATTTTATTGGGTGCTCCTTTATTCTTGCATTGCGAAAAATAATGAAAAATTACTCCTTATTCATCTTCTCCCTCTTAGTCCTTTTTGTAGAGACGGCTTCTATCTCCTCTTCAATAATTTCCTTTCCACTCTTAAGCTCTTTAGTCTATTTAGTCCCTCTGGATGTAAAAGTTGTTTCAGATCTGTCATCATAGTTGATGCCTTTCTACAGCTTCTTTTGTTGCTCCATTTCCTCAAGTGTCAGAGGTTTTTCCAGTGAACCTACTGCACATATCCTCCTCAGAGAACTGTATGAGCATTGATTTGATTCTGTATGAGTGTTAAGTCTCTTCTTTTTTTCTTTTTTTTTTTAATCTGGGAACTTCTATGGAGATAATTATGCTTTGAAGAATTTTGAAACAACAAAACCAGGTATTCAAGTATGTTTGGAGATCCTAAATGTAATGATACTGTTTTTAAGATGTTTTAAAAGTAATTCTGTATGACTACTGTATGACTTCAGGTTTATCATTGGAGATAAATGACTGTTGGCTATTTGAATGGCAAAGTACTCTGTTCTACTGATGTGATTAGTCATTCCTGTATCTTAACTATGTTTTGAGATACAACGCATATCAAACAATCCTTAATTATATAAGTAAATGCAGGCAAACTAGTCAGCTGTGTATTTAATGCAAAATATTGCTTCAGTTCTGCTTGCACAATCTCTTTCTACAGTCTAGTTATTTATGATTTTGTCCTGATGAGCCCTTGATGAAACCTTTCTGTGTTATTGCATTATCACACATGTGCCACAGCCATGAGCCAGGAGGGAGGAGCAAGTGCAGAGCATGCAATCTAATGATATGACCTAAGGTATGGCTAATATATCCCTCACTTGGAGCTGTGACACAGGGAAGTCCTCTGATACACCTTCCAGAAAGAAGTGACAACAGAAGGGTAAGATGGGAATGGTACTGCATGGTAAATCCAGATCTGTGTCTTTCAGAACACCTTCCCTGGCTATTCCTGGGCAAGAGACTATGGTGCCCATCGCTGCTGCTCATGGTGAAAAAGGAGAGCCAAGAGAGATGGCAGCGTTACACTATTTCCCATCCATGCTTATCCTAGAGCTAGTTTCAACATGCTTTCACAGGTGGTCATGTAGATGTATTGATTCAAACAAAATGAACTGTTAACTTGTCTATTTTGTGTGAAATGCCTCTCCTCACTGAGCATGTGGGTAGTCCATGTCCTTTAACTAAACAGTGGTATTTTCCTTTCCTGCTCACTCACTTCCCACCACTTTCCTGCCATGTGACTCACACACTTGCACAACTGCAAGACTTCTGCATGAACGCTAGAAGGGACAAGGCATCCAGTTCTCAGTCAGCAAGTTTTTACAGTCAATTCAAGGTAATTAATATTGACATTAGCCTGCTGGTAATGATTTTAGAAAGATTTCTCTTGCTCACTTCATCTGTCTCAGAACCAAGATTGGGGGGGGGGGGGAGGGGGGGGGGAAAAATTTGCTCCTACCAGCCACAGTTCTCAAAATGCTACAACTCAATGACAAAATTACTCCTTGTTTTTGGAAACACAGGTGTGGTCTTTTTCATCTCTCTGTGTCAGAAACTCCCCTTTCTTTGGGAGAAAGTATTTATGCTCAAAAACACATTCAAGTCTGAAAACCAACTAGAAAGCACAGGAATAACATTCAGTGAAAGAGCAGCAAGTGGCAAGCACTGACCTGGTTTATAAAAATAAGTTAACATAAACACCTGATTGTCTCAGAAACACTTGGAAAAGGTTGCTATACAATTAGAAAACTTGTCGCCTGTAACCTGGTGATACTTACAGGTGTCGACTCGCTGGAGATTTCTCATCCGGATGATCCTTACGGTCAGCAGGAAACAGGGAGAGGATTCTATCTGGAGAAAAATGGTACAAAGCAGAGTATGAATAAGCCTTCTTTCAGTGGGAAAAAGTATCAAATGTGCAAACTAACAGAGTGCTACAAAACAATAATACAGTCGGTAAAAATTGTGTCAACCATCTTACTAGTATGCAGATGAAAATCTGCAACACAAGCTTCTGCTATTAAAGTAGCCTTGTTTGAAAGTTTTATACATTTCACTGTCTTTTCACTGTGTTACTCTGAAAGCCTAGATTGCTCATCATAGCAGAAAAGAAAGGGATAAATCCCTGTCAACTGACACTCTCTGTGAGATTCTTGCAAAACCTCTTGCTCTGAAATTGCAGTTTAGCTCCACAACATAGCTACAATAAGTCTGTCTTAAACAGAGTAAATGCACTGGTGAGTACCATGGTGGAGTTGTCAAAATACCACCAGTCTTACTCAAAGTTACAATCCGCTTTAGTAACCACCCATCAAGTCCCATCACATTGAAAAGATCTCTATGGAGATTATCTATTGTCACTGACTCTCACGGGATAAACCCAAAGGACTGCTCTCAGAGAGATGTTTTTGCTTTCTACTTAAAGAACATAGAGTTCTATTTTTCCTCTTTACAATTGTATGGGGAAAACAGCAAAAATAATCTGTGGTTTTGTAACTCACAACTATGAGATAAACCAGTGGCTGAGTATTGTTTCCAGAGGATTTAGGGGAGTAAGGAATTAGGTACAGGTTGCCTTTGGGGAAAAATAAAGAAAAACACACACACCCCCTCCAAAAACCCTTAAGATTGAAAGTACTTATCTTCCTTTGGTCCCTTTGAATGTCTCAGCCATAACCTTTTATAAAAAAAGCCTCTCCAGATTTTGTGACTACAGGGACCTCTTCCTATTTATTATTAGAGGATAATGTGATTTCCCTCTCCTAAGGAAGGCAATTTCCTGATCGCTCATTCCATAAAGCTGTCTCTGTCTCAGACTTATCTCCAAAAGGCTACTCTGACAAAGGCGATAAATAAATCAGCATTTCCTGTGGCTGAGACACACGGTCATTTCCTCACACTTCTGGAAACATTTCCACCTGCATAAGTGGTTACAACAGAACCCTCCAAATCAGTCTTTTTGACAACTGCTATTTTTGTCAACTGATTTCCTCTTATTTAGGAGTATCCTTCTATTTCTATAGCACTTCAGAGACTTCCTAGAATGACTATAAACAAGCAGACAAAATAGATGTTAAGGCAGATAAAGAGGAGCTGGAAGAACCTCACTTAAAACAATATATATAATGTTGCCAATTTTATTTTTTTTAAGAGAACAGAACAAAAAGGACCTTATTTTTGGAGGGGAAGACAATTACGCCTCCTTTGTCACAACAAATTACTTTTTCAATTTGTTCTTAAAATCTTCTCTTCTTCCTCCTAACATATCATGGTATATTAAAATGTTTTTGCTGAGATTTTTCTGCTTTCACCCCTCCCGTATATGCCTCAAGAATTCTTTGTTTTCTTCTTTTTTTAGTAATTCTTCATGAAATTCATCCTCAACAATCCACCCATGTTCTATTTCAAGTGTTCTCAAAGGAGAAAAAGCCTAAGAGAAGCTACAAAATTTGCAAACAACTGAGGGAGGGGTATGTCCTCAGAGCTACCCCGTGTAAGGACACTAGTTCACATTTCAGAAGCAATATAGCAGTATTAATACAGTTCTCCACCCAGTTAATTAACCCTTCCTCTCAGTTGTGTAATTAGCAAAGGTGGATCACCCCATTCACATGTTAGGAATGAGCTTGGGCACCTGAGCATGTGCCCTAGAAGGCAGAAACTCATTGTTTGGTAGGATCTGCATAAGCACAAGGCAATTCTTGCAGTGATTTATCTCTGGAAATTGCATAAGGCTCTGCCAGCTCCTGGATCAGCTCCAGCTACGTTTCCTCAGGCAAATGGCAAACCCATGGATTCAATATTTGCAAAGCAGTTTAAGATACGTAGATAGGAGACATTAAGGGAGCGTGGTGGATTGGGTTTTTTAAAATGATTATTACACAGGTTCTGCCATCTGATCACCTGTCTCCTGGTTCCCATGTAATGACTTTCTAATGTGTTAGCCAGATTTCCCCATCCAGCATGGGGAAATTAAGTCTCAGAGATGTAGGTTTCACAAAAAGACTTGCTGAAGTTTCACAAAAAAAAATCAGTAGCTTCACAGAAGCTACAGAAATTAGGGCCTGTGCTTGCATGTGGTGGGAAGAGGCAGGTGCCACTTCCCAGTTACTAGAGGAAGAGGTGGCAGTCAGGCATTAGCTGTCCCGGCAGCCCCAGCACCTGCTGGTGGGGGTAGCAAAGACAATAGGGAAAGCAGAAATAACCTGGTGATTAGGCCTCAGTAGTTCTACTGCTCCCAGAAGGATTTGCTATTTTAATTAATTCCAGTAACTTACTAAACAAAAGAAACTTATTTACATAGCAACTGTGACAACCATAACATAATGTACTAGGGTCTAGTTATACAAACAAAGAAAATAGCAGCTATGCATGCATAAAGCAAAGGATAGAAGTTCTGTTATTCTGTTTACTTAAAACCTGTTATAATGTCTTTAACAAAAAAAAAATTCTGTCATCATGTTCCACATATGGAGAGGTTTCCACCATAGCCTTATGTGATGGAAGACCCCAAGCTGTGTCTAACAGGGACATACTACAACCATTTAACACTGTCACATTGTAGCTTTGCTTTTGATAAAATCAAAGCTGACATAGTCACTCTGTGACTGTTTCACTGAATGTCAATCTGTCAGCCTGTCTTCAGTTCAGTGCTCTGCAAATTATGCTTGTGTGTGCTTCAGGTACACGTGTGTATAACACAGCTGCATGCAATATAGCACTCTGCCATGCCAGTGCACAAGCATGGTGTACTCTGCTGGTTTCTCTGTATTCCAAAGAAAACCAAGTTTTAATGTTTTTTTCCCAAACAATAGCTCCAGCAAACATAGAGCAGACCTCATAGTCTCTTCTTCCAATTTTTCACCAGTTCCCATAAAAAAAAAATAACATGGTATGATACTTGACACCAAGTTACTGTGTTGGTGGAAGCAAGGGATTCCTCTGTTGTGTGAATGATTCCAACTTTCTTCCACTCGGGTGAGTAAGAATTTGAAAACAGAGATTTTTCTGTCATGAGCACTCTGGGGATGCAGGCTGTCTGCATTCCTGGCAGATTTGTGCCTTTGTAGGTCTATCCCAGCCTTCCTTAAAGTCACACTTATATTCAGACATTGGTATGTGTGGCATGCATCCATCTCGAGAAGCACTGCTGTAAATTACTCCACTAGTTTAGCTGTATAATGCATCCTGTCACATCACAAGTGTCTGTGGAGCTCCAAAATGACAGTACTCCTTAATGAGACAAGAGTTCATGAGACCAGGGGATAGCTATTCTTCTTTACCTTTTTTAACTCTTCCAGAATGGGCTATTACTAGCAGCACCTTCCCAACCTGTGATAGCAGTGGTATGGACATTCACCACTCCACCATGCCCTACTGTAGACTACCCCAGTTTTGCATTTCCACAACAGTACAGTGAAATGTATGGTGGGTCAGTGCATAATTTGTTCTACTATAGATGTTTGATCAGTTAGCAGGATATTGTAGCTGCCTTCCCAAAACAGAAAGCAGTTATCCAACAGCACTGATCTGGAAAGGAGAATTTACTCTTGAACTTCTAGGGACAGCCAACACATTCTCAGTCTTGATTGTTGCCCTCTTCAGATTGGTATTGATTCCAAAGCAATAATAAACTAACAGAAAAATAATGCCGAGATCCTGAAATTCACCTCCAGTACGTGTGCTGAAAACTGTATCAACACCAAAAAGCAGCTGTCCTCCAGGCAGGTGCTCAGCTGTTGTTTTTCTGCATTAGATGTGGAATACCTTCCATCTGGCCTCATGGGGAGATGCCCTTTGTCATGCTGGATGAAAAATTGTTATTGAGGAAGCAGAGAAAATTATGTGCCACAGTGTGCTGGTACCATTACCTATTTCAGTGCAACTGCATGGCATGATGTCCCACAAACAATCCTGCAAAGATCAGATGAGATTTAAAAATATCTTGGGGACAATCAATTTACTTTTTCAGTTGTTGAAAAAGGCTGTTTCTACAGACCAACTGGAAAAAAATGTGTGTAGTCTATGAAAACCATGAGAAGAGCTTCCTCTCCACCCACACATTTTTCCTGCAGTCACTCAATAATAATGCCTCTGTCTGTTTCTATGTCATCCACTGGCACAGCAGCCCTTCCTGGCAAAGATAGCTTCCTTACCTTGACTAAGGTGCCCCTGCATTCCTGGCCCAGAGAAGCATTCTTCTGAGATGAAATCACACACAGGATGTCACCAGGGTACTCCTTTCTACATCTCCATGTGATAATTTAACTAGATGGTAACCAGGGACCGAATCAAAAGAATTAAAATACTTTACTGCTGCTGCTGATGTTTCTAGAGCTGGTGGTGTGTGAAGAAGTGCCTATCTTGATCTGTCTGGAAGTCAGGTCTCCTTAGAGAATACGTGTCCTCCAGTTTTTTACAGTTGTAATTGGGATGCTTCAGGCTGTGAGCACCACTCAGCCAAGCCCAGCCTCAGCCTGCTGGAGCCTATCTCCCACTACGGTGAGATGTGCCAGGGGGACCCCACTGTGGCACACTGCCTGGCACACTGCCTGGGCTGAACACGGTTGGCTGCTGCATTTGACCATGTCTCTGAAGCTCTTCTTTGTTCTCAACAAGCCCAGGCTCCATGCCAGAAAAGCAGTCGCTCTGTTTGCTTTCTTCCTTGACCTCCTCCAGGCACTGGGATGCAGCACCTCCATCAACACCTGCGGGGCTTTGTGGGGGTTGTGTGTTGCCAAGGACTGCTGCTGCTGCCAGCTGGTTTTCACAAACTGTGTTTCATGTCTTCTATAAGTAATGGAACAACTTCTAATCAGACCACGTTTTCACCAGAATAAGCAGATGTGTATCGGTGAATTAAAAACTCCCACAGCTGGATGGAAACACCCCTTTCATGCACATTGTCACAGAAACCCTGGTTTCAGCAGGGAATATGTATCTGCTTCCACAGGAGCATGATGGGTAAGCAAGGCCACAAGAATTGTGTCCTTCAGACCATTGCTTCCTCATACATATAACCATCCTAGACTTTGAACACTTTCAAGGAATAAGCACATTATCCTGTGCTTGAAACACATTTACAAAAAGCAGAACTTCAAATATTGATCAACACAACATGGGTACTCTCAGTGAACAGTGATTTCAACTTCTGCAGAGATTTATCATTTGATTGATAACTCAGGCTAGTTGCATAGCCCTTTCAGTGCTGTTAAGATTGTCCTCTGTCTTTTAGTGTTTCCAGATGTTTAACAACCAGGTTTTTCCTGATTGTGAAAACTAGGTCTATTTGACAACCTCAAGCATTCAACTGTGTTCAAAATTATTTCCATATGTGGAACAAATATGGAGAGAAAAAAAACTAGACTGAGCATTAACTGTCTTAGGGCTGAGACTCATCACACCTGGTTCCGGATAACTGTAAAGTAAGTGTTTACATCTGACAGCTGCTAGGCATTTCTGAGTTTCATCCTAAAATAGACATCACCACAAGACATGCCTCACACCCTGAAAATCTCTATTTCTGACTACTGATCCTCAAGGGATTCTGGAGATCTATCTCCTTTACACTTTTTATGTCAAATGTGGATAAGACAAATCGTATTTCAAAGTTATGAGCTGATGGGAAGTGGCTTCCTTTGCTGCAGTAATCAAGTCACAATCATGCAATTGCATAGGATAGTGTGCTATGTTCTGATAAAAGGAGGAAAGAAAGTGACTACATAACAAGGTGCAAGAACAACAACTCAGTCCACCACCACATTTATTGTCATAAATTTTTGGAATTTTGAAATGTGAAAAATAATCCTTCAGTAGGAGACTGGAGCAATATAGTGATCTAGAAGAAGGTTATGGTCCCATACACGTAAGATGATTTCTTTGGTACACTACTGTCACACCTGCCCCCTCAGAAGTTCTCAACCATTAAATGTCTTTGATCTAAACCTATATCCTGAGCAGACACTGGAAAAACAAACACATCACTGTGCAGGATTAAGAAATGAAGACAAGAAGTTACCTGTCATATGTATAATTATCATAGGTAATTGTAACCCAGGAGTTCAAATCTTTTTGCTTTCCCTTATCATGATTTTAGGTTCCTACTCTTTGTAAGGAGCAGGCATTATACCAAAGACTGATCAACTCTTTGTTTTTCAGCCTGTCTTTATTATCTACAAATTTTGTCATCCTATATATGGTCCAGAATTTCAGTATCTCCACAGGCTGGACATACCAGATGTTGTGAACTAAATATTTGCAAGATATGCCATAAATATCTACGACTGATAGAATATACCCTGAGGAAATACAGTACAATCTTTTAATGCCACTGATTTTTTTTTTTAATAAAAGTCCTAATACTGGACAAACACAGAAGCTAAACTTTGAAAAGTGTATGTGAAGAAGTAAACATACTCTGAATGTGAATAAGCATTTGTTTTAATTTCTCAGTGTCTAAATTGCACCAGGACTACCTCACCTGTCTGTCTGCTTACAGTATTAATTCAACTTCCATACACAGCTCCTTTTCAGCTTCATTTTGGCTCAGTATAACTTGTCTGCATGGATCATAATGCAAATTTCCATAGAATTATCTGGCTCAGAAACAGACACTTCTGGGGACAACATTGTTTTATGAGTCACATTTAAACTTCTCTAATCCTGACAGAAAAGAATGCCTAGAATTACTGCACAGATAGCAAAGTAGCAGAATGAGAACTCCTATCAAAATCAGTAATTTCTAGAAAAAAATATACCTATGACTGATCTTCAAACACAAGAAATAGCTCTAGCACATTCAAGCATCACTGCTTTCACAGAATTCCCTGTTACAGTTTTTTTCTGATGGAGCACAGAAGTGGTGAAAAATCAGGGTTCAATAATCCAGGACTCCCCCATAAACTGCTAGGGTAGAGATTGCACTGCAGAAGCCGTTACAGCAGAACCTGCATCACTGTTACTTTTGTCCCTTTCAGTTACAAAAAGCACCGTGAAACAGAGAGCTCACAACTGGATTTCTTTCACAAGCATGTGACAAATTAAAGCAGTAGATGTCCTGCATGCTTCCAATAAAATGTAACAGAGAAATACAACCAGCAATTCTGAAAATCATGAACATGAGCGGAATAAAATAATCCAAACAATAAACTTCAGGGTGTTCTCCTTATAATACTCAAAATGCTGCCATCATTATTTATGTACCAGAGCCTTCTCCCTTTTTAAGCAAACCAAAACCCTCAGCCCAATTTGGTTCATAATTCTCTTGTTCATAATACCTTGAAATCACCTTGGTCTGGTTCAATACTTCCTCCATTTTCTTCTTGTGGTTCACCATCTCCCAAAGAGCCTATGTTTGAATAGTCATCCTGAAGAAAGAAAAAAACTATAAATGATAACATGAAAATAACAACAGCAGCATTATCAGGGTAGATAATTCATTCCTACTCACAATAACTTACGCTGAAACCCCAATTAGAACAGCTGTTGGTTACACCCAGCTGCGTTACAGTGCTCAGCACAACTAACAAACCACCATGTCGTTTGGCACACGCTGGTACAAAATCCATGTCAGGGGTTCTCTTTCAACAAGTCAATGAAAGAAGAGCTGTTTCAGCTGTGAGATACCTAAAAGATACCTCTGCATTTATTCTGTGAATAATGGTTTGTTTTTTTATTTGAATGTGATCTTTTGGCAATCTGCTACTGCTCTCAGGAGTATTAAATCTCGGTTTAAAAAATCCCAGAATATCTTCTTTGGGTTTTAACCTAGAGTCTGAAACACATTGCAATTTCAAAATTTTAAATCTAATATTTTATTTTTTTTTCAGGAAACAGAAGTTCCAAAATAATTCTACAATGTAAGGTGTCCCCTTTAGAAAAACTTTGTAGGAAAACATCATTAAAGGACAGTTCTTATTAAAAATGTCAAAAATATTCCATTTCTGTTTCCAGAGTACTTCCTGAAGCCATGTGCCTTTGTCCAGTCAAAGAGCACACAGTACAATGCATAACATACTACAGTTAAAATCAAATGCAAATCTTGAAATGACCCAGAGAGTGCAAAGCAAAATGGAAAATTCAGAACAAAAATGGGAATGTGGAAATAAAATTCAATTCCCTATCCCTATTCTCTAAACTGTCCTTATCCCTTCCCAATAACAAAAAAAAATGCATTTGTCATATTAATACACATGTCAAAATGTTGCTATTGATACAGAAATATTCAGGTTTTAATAAAAGTAGAATTTAATTATAGAAGAACAAAGGTTTTTTATGGCTAAGTCGGGATTCAGCCTGATAATTCAGTCCCCTAAAAAGTATTTCCTTCCCAGTTCATTTTTTTCACTTTATCTGTCCCCTTGTTACATTGACTTCTCCCATTTTCCCTGTGAAGCTGAGATCTTTGGCTCTAGTGGAGTCAGGAGGGCTTTCGCCACTGATAGTCATGAAGAGGACGTTTCATCTTAAACTCCTTCAGGCAGAGACATTGCCTCCTTGTCGCATCAGAAGTAAGTTGTACAGTAACTTGTATATAAACACCTTCACGAAGCAGGATTTTGTTTCCTGTCAAATGCAGTGGAACTTAAGCAAACTTTTAAAGCTGTTTACTTACCTGTAGTGCTTTTGTATTTGGTGGCATCATGGTCTTCCCTTGATCTTTGCAATAGAGTGTTTCTGGCACCTCCGTGGGCAGCGCTTCCTGAGACATGTTTGCAGGATTTACTCCTGTAGGAGTCAATGACAAGTTATTTTATAAAATGACCTGAGGCCCCACCCATCTCATCTATATAAGTAAAGGACTGCCCTCCCACTGCTGAAGATGGTGGAGCACCAGGGATGACTGCTGCAGGGAAAGATCTTACTGGGCAAGAACAACAGCCACAAGGGATGCAGTACCTTCCTCTGGCTGGGAACCTCTCCTAGCCCACGCTTGTCCCTTGGGTCCTACACTGCTGTCACCCTTCTTCCCTGTTGAGCAGAGACTCTGGCTGTCCTGCTAAGCAGAGGAGATCCTCAGATGACACCACTGTTGGAGCCTGCTCCTTCAAATCCAGCTGTTCCATACCTGCTGCACAGTCACTGCCCTGAGCAGAGAGCGATGGCAGCTCCTGTGTGTGGGAAACTGAGCCCTGGAAAAAGCCTCTGTGTGTAAATAACTACCAGTGGCCTGCTTGCGTGCAGCCACACACCTGTCCACTCTGATCAAAGTCTCCTTATAGGCGGGGAGGCTCAAACTTGCTACCTGCAGAAAGGTGCTGCCCTGCACCACATAGTAACCCCCCTAGAAAGGACCACCCACACCGCTTGACAGGTTACTACCTGGACAAGCAGATCCCACCTCCTCCTGGGCTGCTCCCATTTCTTCTTCCCCAAGACAAGGCATGAACATGAGGCTGGGTCTTCAGTTTGCAAAGTTGAGCAGTAGGTACGGGAGGTGAATGAGGGGTGTGGAGTAGCAGTACCTGATTGTGTGCCATGGCAGGGGAGCAGGAGGTGGACATTTTTAGGAGTTAGCAGAGATCTTGAGGTCAATGCCCATGGCTACAAGCGTTACCCAGGACTACTACTGCACCTGGCAGTATATTAAATTTGACCAAAAAAAGCAAGGAAATACATAATAGCTGTGTAAAGCGGATGAGAGTTATGCTTTCATACACTTGCCAGAGAAAGGCAATTGACCTTTACATGGCAACTGCAGGAAACTTGTGGCAAGATGAATGGGATACAGTATCCAGTGGTTTAGTTTTATTAGTTTTATTTTACAGAAATTTTGTTCAACCAAAGATCTTGAACAAAAGAATACATGAACATCTCCAGGCACACTCAGTGGAAATTACCATCTTCAAACACAGAAAAACAAATGAATAACAAACTAGCAGCTCCACTAACAGTAGGCTGCGTCATGGCATCTGCATTTCCAGCATGAAAAATAGCTCTGCCCATGCTTGAAGTACAGAAGCATCTTTTGGCCTCAGGTCATAGACACTCTGAGCTGCATCCTGGAAAACTCTCTTGCAGCTCAATTCAGAGAACAATCATTCATCTTTTCTTTTTTTTTTAGCCTCACCAGAAAAGACCTGCCTGACCTTGGAAGACCTGCCACGGGACACTAAAATACCAGTATACTTGCAGTTAGAGTAGGTCAACTTTCCCAAAACTGATTAATTCAGAGCACCATTAGTGTAAGTGATGATATTCACCTTCAAACCCCTCTAAAGGTGACAACTCCTAAGAAAATTTAGATTCCCTGTCCTCAAGGAAGGAGAACAGGTGGATCCTGCATACAGACTTCCACATCTGTGAAGTTAATTCCACATTATATGCACACTTAGTCATCTGGAATGATCAGTATTGCCTTCAGCTCCCTTCTGAGCGACTCCACAGGGAGCACCATAAAGAAAGAAAACTACAAGGCTCTCATGAACAATTGAACTAATGTTATCTAATTTAAAACCTGAATGTACAAAGCTGGATGGTCTCAATTTGTAGAGTGAAAAGCAGAAGCTCCAAGTGGAATGATTTTATTTCTTTACATTTCCTATTTCAGTAATTTAAGGATAGATGAAACAAAATAACCTATCTGCTTCAAAGATCCAACTGCAGTTGCCCAGGCATCAAACAACAGAGTGTTCTTGTCCTTTAGTGCTTGCAAGATCTCATACTCCCTCTAATACTTTCTTATTCATACTAAAACCCAGTTTGTAGAAGCATCAATCACTTAGCAAAGGTACCTGTATTATAT
This sequence comes from Aegotheles bennettii, assembly GCA_013398125.1. NCBI lineage: Eukaryota > Metazoa > Chordata > Aves > Caprimulgiformes > Aegothelidae > Aegotheles > Aegotheles bennettii. Next base: position 165,441 of record VZRW01001797.1, read on the forward strand.
CTGACTGCAGAGGCAGGCTGTGGAGAAATGGAGCTACATCACAAACTTAACATTTTTCAACATGTTCAAACATAGCTTTGTAGTTTCTTTTATCTCACTCTTGAACTGGACCAAAACTGCTGATAACCAGCATCGCCCTAAATAACTTGCAACAGTGTATCCTGCCTAGCCTTTGAATAGCTCAGGCAAAATGAGTCTGGGAGTGTTTTGGCAAGCTGGAAACATAAGCAGGACTGACAGTGACCACCTCACTGCTTTCAGATATATAGGTACTTCCATACAAAAAACAGCATTAGAGAGCAGAGACAGAGGGGCATTCTGGCATGGCTACATGCTCCTCCTGCAACAGGAGCTGTGTCTTAGATCATCTCTTGTGCAGTTAGTGAAGGAAGAAGATGTGGAGCAGGAGAGAATGCTCACAGGAGTCAGGGGCACTACTGCTGTATGCATTCTTAACTCTGTCACTAGTAAGAAGGAATCTTCTGGGAAATTAAGTTTAAAACAAATCTTTAACCAAAGAGTTTAAAAGTACTCAAAAATATTCCCATTAGGCCATGACAATCATACAGGGAAGAATATGGCACTTTATATACCTTACATATATGCATCAGCATTTGTATGCAAGTAGCACATAACTACTACACAGCTCTGATACTGAAAGGTATTACTTCCTGTGTAGAGAGATTGGCACCACTTTTTACATCACTGAACTCACAGTTAAATGCTTGTCTACATTTCTTTCATGTTACAGCTACTGATGCACCTGGATTGGGGCAATCTCAAATACAAATGCAGGCTGGTCAGAGAATGGATTGAGAACAGCCCTGAAGAGAAGTACTTGGGGGTGTTGGTTGATGATAAGATCAACATGAGCCAACAGTGTGAGCTTGCAGCCTGGAAAGTCAGTGGTGTCCAGGACTGCTTCAAAACAAGCATAAACACCAGGTTGAGGGAGGTGATTCTCCCCCTCTACTCTGCTTTCATGAGACCCCACCTGGAATACTGTGTCCAGTTCTGGGGCTCCCAACATAAGAAGGACATGGAGCTGTTGGAGAAAGTCCAGAGGAGGGCCACAAAGATGATCAGATGGCTGGAGCACCTCTCCTATGAAGACAGGATGAGAGAATTGGGGGTGTTCAGCCTGGAGAAAAGAAGGCTCCAGGGAGACCTTAGAGCAAATTTCCAGTATCTGAGGGGGCCTGCAGGAAAGCTGGAGAGGGACTTTTTATGAGTGCATGTAGTGGCAGGACAAGGGGGAACCATTTCAAACTGCAAGAGGGTAGATTTAGATTGGACATAAGAAATTTTTTCCTGTGAGAGTGGTGAGATGCTGGCACAAGTTACCCAGAGAAATTGTGGATGACCCCTCCATGGAAGCATTTGAGTGTTCAAGGCTTTGAGCAATGTAGTCTAGTGGAAGATGTTCCAGCCCCCATGGCAGATGGGATTGGAACTAAATGATATTTAAGGTCCGTTCCGCACAGCTGCAATTCCCTTTTCACTTTTATTTAGCTATTATACAAATATTTTTCCTCTCCCCTTTCTCCCTCCCCATTTGTTTTCTTAATCTTTCCACTTTGTCTCACATGTCTTCTCAATGCTGCTATGGTACCTCTAGAAGCTTCAAGTCTGAATGATGGAGGTTTGATCATATTTGGAACAAGCATGAGCATTAAGGCAGCTGGGTTCGGGCCAAGACATCTGAGTGAGACACCCAAATGCATGGAGGAAAGGCAATAAGCAATAGTGGGTTGAAGGGAGTGCAAAGGAGACCTCAGGACACAAGGAGGAAGAAAATGGAGACATGACAAAACATCCCAGTGTTTTGATATGGAGAGCTGGAAGGGTGGGAGGAGTACTGGGCAAGTGCTTTATGAACACTGCAGGCTTCAGCAGGAACCCTGCAAAGGATAGACTTTCAGGAGAATCTCAAAGGTACAAAAGGTCAATGGCATGAAAGACAGACAGCTCTTACCCATTGCTACCTGTTGATTAACATATCATTATCATGGCATGAGGGAACCAGCCCTGCTGGAAATAAATCCCTGATGGCCTCCTCTGCAGTATTATCACTCTAGTAAGACGGTAGGATATTGCACATACACACCAGAGCTTTACATGTGAACAGGATTTGGCACAGGGTTTCTCAGAAGGAAGTCCTGCTCTACCACCCACGTTCTTCTATATCTGCTGTGGCAGACACATTTCCTGTCATTCATGTGGTGCAACCTGTAGTCTTGCAAATGAATAGCTCACTTCACTCAGACTGTTTGCAATAATCGTTTGGTTCTGTACACACAATCTTTTGTACACACAGAACAGTGTAAAATGGTGCTGCCAACCATCCCATTAGATTCTGCTTCCTCAGTGGCACTCACCAGACAGGACTTTCTGAGTACTCCCATGGCTCTCAAGGGGTTCAACAATCCCACTGCTGTTTTCCTTAGGTTCCTATGGGCTGATTCACCTCCCCGAGCTGCCCAGTTCTAGATGCATCTTTGTGATAATCAGAAGGGCTGGGGCAAAGGTGCAATTGCATGCTAATCCCTTCACTTACCTACGGATAATGAATGGGTAGGAAGAAAAAGCCAGACACAGAAAAGATGCAGAATGTATTCATTACAATTAAGGAGGTCACTGTGTTAGTGTTTGTAGTTCCTATTTCCACAGCTACCAAGAGTTCTGTCTTTTAACACATTTAGGAAAAATCATGCTAACTCCTGTCGGTGCTAGCACTGTGATGGAGCGTGGGTCTGCATTTTTACAGAGCTTCTCCTCCCCTAGTTTGTTTCCTCCCTTGAAGGAATAATTCCATGAAATTACTCTTATTTCCTGTAAAAAGGGACACGCCCAACCTGCAAAACCAAAAGAGCTTTTAAATGTCCACCTCTGCAGCTGTTACCTACATTCTTTCAATGCTTCAGTACAGCCCAGAGGCTGAGCATGGGAAACATTTCCCTTTAGTAGCTGAACCAGAACAAAAAATGCCAGAAGACAAAGCCACAAGAAGCCTCCATGCTGGCCTGCAAGAATTGATGACCAGGATCTTCTGCAAGTGTTCTGCACAATTAATTAATTAATTAAATTATTAAAAGCAAGCTGATCCCAAAGAATTAACCAACCCGCTAAGTCACAAACAAAGCACCACAACTAAATATGGGCAAAGACACTGACTTGATGGGACTCATGAGAACAGGACACTGCTGAGGAGCAGTCACCTGGAGACACCTCTACAATATCTCAGAGAGGAAGAAACAAACTGCAGATGGCACGATGGGGCTGGTGTCCTTCCCCACAACTTAAGAACGTTATCTATGGCATTGTTATATATCTCTTGGTGAAGGCCCTCAGTGACCAAGAAAAAGGATGGATGGATGGATGGATACCAGACCTTTTTCAGAGTCTACAGCAATACAGGATGTTTAGGTATTTTCAGGGTAACAGCAAGGACCTTGTTGTAGGACTCAGGGGTATATCTGAAAGAAGAAAGTCATGGAAGGCTGAGGATTAGAAGGGGAAAATTGACGAGATCCAGTTCTTGTCCAGGAGCTTTACCCATACTGAGAGCACCACTAGGAGCTATTGTGTGGGCCTGGCCAGACTGCTGGGAGAAGGGACGGGCTCAGTCCCAGGAAAGCACAACAGAGCATGCCTTAGTGGCACACTGGGAATAAATGGGGCTTCCCTCTGTCAAACCAACAACCAAAGTGATAGCACAGGAAGCAAAGGGGGTATAGTTAAAGGCAGAGATGGGAAGAGAGAGACAGGGTTCTTGAAATTTAGTGTCATCAAAGGCCTTGGATATCAGGGATGAGAACTTTATTTGCAGCTGTTGAAGATGCCCAAAACCCCAGCTGGAAGATGAGCAGGTGGGAGAAGTAACAAATGTGTGTCACTCCAAATGGATTTACCATAATGATAAACAGGGCAGGCTGAGAGGGAGTTAGAGCTGGGGCAGAGGAGAGGCGATACTGAAAGGGATTGTGTGACTCAGCAGCAGAGATCACAAAGAGGAGCCCTTGGTGAGCACTGGCAAGTAAACAAAACAGCCATTCCAGCACACAAAAAGTTTGAACCAGGGCTGCAAATTGAATGAAGGTGTGAGTGCCTGGAAAAGCAGCTGTGGCAAGGGCACACCAGTCCTACAGGGCCTGAGGTCGTCCGAGGCAAGTGTGGGAGACTAAAGACAACAAAGGCTGAAAGCCATCAAGGAATGCTTGAAGGAAGAGAGGGAGACAAATGATGACAGCAAGAGGGAAGAGAAATTTTCAGCCTTTATATGTTCACATTTCATTTTTTAATTAAGGATTTATTTTCTATTTTGGCTGTGATTGCATTATACATAGCTCTGTGTGTGCCAATACATGTTAATTCAGCCCAGACAAGTTACTGCATTTCATTTGAATTTGAAGTAATTAAGGGCAGCTGATACTGACTGAAGCATTATATCTTTTTTAGATTAGTATCTCTGTTGTAATGAAACAGGTTTACAGAGTATTTGCATTATTAAAATCCTTCATAAAGCAAATAATTACTTTAGTCTTCATCTAAAAAATAATCAATTTCAACAAATGGTCTTGTGCTATTTATAGTAGTTGCATAGACATTGTGTTGATTGTATACAGTCAGGGACTGTTGAAGTTATGCAATTACTCATGAATTATCCATGCATATCAGTGTAAAGCACTTAGCTTGTCTTCTTACCACAAAATCTGAATGCTTCTCATTTTTTGTTTTTATTCTCACAGCTTCCCATCTTATAATGACAAGAAATACTATTAAACCTGTTGAGATTAATGGGATGCAGATACTGAGCTGGATCCTCTAAATAATGTGAATGTTCAGTGGAACGCACAACCCCAAGTTAGGTACTTACACATGCACCAGAAGACTCATAATGGGATTTGGAACAGTTGCTTCCAATATTGGTGGTGTAATTAAACTTGTAAATTCAGAAGGATATAAAATATTTATTTTCCATCTGAAATTTCAGATTTTATATATCTTTTATGTTTAGTTTTGCATGTTATTTTAAAAAAATCTTGCTGACACTATAGGAAAATATAGTTTTGTCTTTTTCTTTGAACATTTATTATGTATATTTCTATTGCACTAGATTTGGAAAAAGTTGCGTATCTGTAGCCCATTTGTCTTCATTTCATATATAACATCTAATGGTAGAGTAAATTTTGAAAGAATTGATATTGTTGTCCCACATTCATCATTTAAAACACTTACCAATAAGCCCCGTATTTCCTAAGCTTTGATTTACTACATATACATGTACATACATAAAAAAACATTCACTAGCAGTGAAATCCAACATAAATGGAGCATGAGATTAGTCATTATTTTGTTTGATCAGTTTATCTAGGATCACCACAAGGTGGAGAGGAGCTGAGACAAGTCTTTACACTTTCCCAAGTCTGTCACATTCATTCACAAACAGGGCTTGATTCTTCTGCAGGAAAATGTATTATTTGGATATTTTTCTGAAACACAGGAGAGCGTTTATTTTTTGTGCTGTCGTTTCTGCTCTATAGCTGAATTCAAAGCCTGAAGGATCAGATGCTTGTTGTTCTGAATGTTGTAACTGCTCAGTTCTATGAGCTTGTCAAACTCCTCCTCTGTGTAGGTAAAGCTGTTTAAGCAGTATGGGGAAAAAATGCTGGAAACATCCACGTTGCCCTGCGTCATCTCAGCAGGACTGCGCTCCACACCTGACAAATAAAGAAGGTCATTGGTGGGGCATAGATGTGGTCTCACATCCAACTTTCCAGATGGAGCACAATGTTGCTCCTCACTACCCAGACATTTCTCTCCCATGGGAACCATGGCAGGCGAGGAAGAGGACTGTGGTAGACCATCCCTCCCATCCTGACACAGCCAAAGGGCAGCCAGGTGTTGGGGGACTGTCTCTGCCCCACAGCTTACCTGGTTCTTTGTATTTTCTGAATGTGTCATTCACCAGTGGGAAAAACACCACTGTTGGTGCCTCTGGGTTCTCTGCATCTTCAAAGATGTAGCACTCCTTTAGATTTTTCTTTTCTTCTTCACTCAGGTGGATTTTGGGAAATGGGATTCCCTGCTTTAGGAAGTACTTGGAAGCTTCTTCCAAAGACTGCATTCAGACAGAAAAAAAGTTCAGAAATTCTGCCACCCCCCCACTCTTCCAAATGCACAGTACATCCATCAAAGGCTCTTTGCAAAGAACGGGGAGCGGTGTTCACTGTTAGTGTTTCTTCTGGTCTTTGTCTCTTGTGTGAGATATTAAGTACTATTTATTAACAGAACAAGATTTCAAGACCCAGCCTTCAACTTGTTGTCCCTGATTGTTGTCCCAACTTCTCCTACTCATCAACCTTTATCTGCAAGATAAAACTCCTGGCCACGGACAGGGTTGGTCTAGCCACTTAAGACACAGAAACATGCCCTTTACTGGAGAAAATGGACAGGAATCTGAAATGCTACAGTTTTTAAATATGGATTCATAAAGGTACAAACCTTTTGTTGACTTGGCATGAAATATTTAAAAAACCCCTAACTGACTTAGAAGACTTAAGATGGTTGTGAACAGTGATGTAGACATGTAGGAGCAAACATCATCTAGACAGAAATGTTCATTAATTCTTACAGGTGTCTGTCATCTTTGAAAATGGTATGTTTGTTCATATGAAATCTTTAGTCTCAAGAACTTCAGTCTTGTCCATATCTAATAACAGGAATTATAGGTCAGGTTATGAAGTGGCATTTGATAAAGCAGATATGGCATCAAAGGGCAACACTCCACAATTCAGAACAACAAAAAATCCAATTACTGTTCTGAAGACAACTGGACAAATTACTTCTAATTCAACTACATGTGGATATCTTTAGATGGGTATCACAAGACAAACAAAACGAGTTCATCGGTGGTGGTACTTGTTCCAGAGAAACACTGCATGCAGAGTGTAGCCTCAATAGTCTTATCAAGATCACAGGAGCACACAGGTCTAGGAGATAGCATTTACCTATGAGACAGTTAATTAAAATAAAAGTTTTAGAAAACTGATACCACTTCTTTTCTCCTTGGGGGATTTGCCATGGTATGCCAGCATCACTGAGAGATCTATACATCTACAAAATGGGAGCTGTATGCCAAGAATCCTTTTCTCCCAGATGCAGTTTCTTCTACATAAATGATTCTGACTCCTTAGGAGTTAAAGTGCTAGAAGGGCTAAAAGACAGTGAGTGGTCGTTATTGAAGAAAATAGAGTGGTCATCACACCGATGTCTGTGATCCAGAAGAATAGTTTAAGTGCAGGACAACATCCACTTTCCTCTCTGGCCTCATGAGTGGTGGGTAACTGATATCAATGTACCCTGCTGTGTCTGCCAGGCGCAAGAACTCTGTTGTTTCTGTCAGCTGGTTGGGGAAATTCTCGAGTACAGTATCTAAAAGAAAATATTTCTTATGATCAGTGGTTCAATGAAGAAGTAATATATCTGTTTATTGTCTAACAAGGGAGGAAAAAATGCCTATTACTTCTGTTTTCCAGGACCATTCCACATGACAGAAGCTCAGCCTTGACCCAGAAAATACCCGTCCAAGGTAAAAACACAGAGCTCTTTCACTTCTCATGCTACTTTTTCTGCCCCCCATGAGCAGTAGTTGCCCTTCCCTGGATTCAATGGACTCCTTGGAGTATTTTTTAACATTTTAAATTCCGTAAAAACAGAGTTGTGCCACAATTTGATCTGTTTTGCAGTGTCACTTTTATAAAAGTTCTGATATCTAACAAGTCATTTCTGTTAACATTGCTCAGCTCTGACCAGCTGACTTGATTGGATGAAATTTAACTAGTTACCTTGAAATTTTTGTTTCCAAAGTGAAGAATAAAGCCTGTTCATCCTCTGCCTTCACTAATGAAAACACCAGCCAACTAAGCAGATAAAAATTAATATTCAGGGATGTTTACCTTTCCATATACGGAACCTTATGTTCTGGAGGTATTCGTTGTGCATCTGGAATCCCTTCAGGAAGTTGTAGAACTTTGAAACCATCACCCGCTCAGTCAGGAGCTTCCGAATGGTGTCCATGATACCACATTCAGGGGTGACTAAGTAAGTGTCCAACTCATGGCTCCTGTCTAATTGGGAAGGCTCATCTCCTTCTGAAGGGTAGAGAAAATTAACAAGTTGATGTTGTGATACAGTGCTTTGCAATACTTGAATTACTAAAAAGCATCTAATATTAGCTAGAAGAAAGAAGATCCTAATAAGACATGGCAACATAAAATCAAATCAGTATCAAAGTAGGAACAAGAAAATCAATGCTCAGTAAAGCATATTCCATGAAAAGCAAAGTCAGAGTGGCAGCAAACTTCTTAAAGCTGGAAAAAATTATTTACTGCTTGATAAAAGTCATAGGTGGATTCCGAGTGTGAAGGTCAGTGCAAGCTAAGAATCGGGACCAGCTTCTTTCAAAATTAATCCCAATCAGCTTTGAAAAAAAAAAAATGCTGTCAGGGGACTTAGACACCTTGAAAAGAGGAGAAAAAAAGGATTGAGCTAAATGGCACCTCATGAGATTTGGAAAGAGGGTCAATGAATTTCTATCACAGGCATTTATTAAGCCCAGGGTTCTGCAACACTTCTTTGGAGAAAGTGATGAAAAGCCCATAAACCAAACTTGTTAACCACATTTGAACACAGGGAGGACAGCCAGCACCTCTAAGGAGCACACAGATTTACAATGATATAAAAAAAAATTTAAATGGAGTTCCACATAATTGATATATCCAAGTCTTCAACAACAGCATACAAACAGTATGGTCTGCCAAGGCAGACAGAAAACACAGCACTGAGATGTTTATTACAACATGTAGGTTCACTGAAAGGGCCCTGGTGAAGATGATCTGTTAAAAAATTTCAGTAGTTTTATATTTGGTGGCACACCATCACTCACATAAATTTAGTCCAGGCAAGACTAATGGAAATAATTCTGCTGTGAATGAATTCAGAGAGTAAACCTAATTAGATTTCACTGGCAACAGGACATCTCAGAGGAAAAAAAACAAAAAGAACCAAAACAACAAACAAACAAACAACAAACAAACAAATAAAAAAGTTCAGCATTTGCCTCAGTTTTAAGATTTAAAAAGCCTTCATAAATATTTCTCACTATATGCATCTGAATGTAATATTCATTTAAAAATTAATAAGACAACAGGTAAAGTAGAAATAAAAATGTAACCAACCAACAACAACAGTCCTGTGTTGGGTACACCTCAATGAGCACCTTTCTGTAGGATCCGATGAATGCCAGGCATCCAACAGGTTGTAGGAAAAGACATTGCTCCACAGGCCTGTGCAATGGTAGAGAACAAGGAAATTCTTTGGAAACGTTTGAATGTAAAATACCCTTCTAAAAAATAACCTTTCAGTTTTGCAAGGAGTGACTCAAGGTTTCCAAAAACTGTATGAAGTTATTTTGTAGCAACTTACATTCTGTCCTCAAAGAGGAACCTATATAGTTTTAAACATTGTGCCAGGCCTTCAGCCTCTGTAACTCATTGTCTCACATAACTGTTGCTGATACACTGCAAGCCAACATTTTCCAGCCTGCATATTCCTCTTATATAAGCAACTGTGATCACAGAGTAAAACCATGCCATTTCACATAAAGTGAGGTTTTGATCTACAAATTATGTCATACACTCAGTTAAAGGTTTGAAAGCTGCTCCTGAACAGCCAAGATCCAAATGGTTAGACCACAATTTGGGATAGTCTGCAGAGTAGTCCTCTAAAACAAGACATCTTCTGTGTTCCTTGTAAGATTTCCTTTGCCGCGATTGGATAATTGCCACAATCCTTCTTCCACTTTTGCCCTCCCACTTAAAAGAACATCCAAAAATGTCTCCCCAGTGCAGAAATCTCCAAAATCTTCTTGGATCTTGAAAAGTGTTTCTTCCTCCACAGCTCTGCTGCAGACCCTGAGAAGAACTCTGCCAGAGAAGGCAATGCTGAGCTTTGCCTTGAAAATCTCTACCACTGAAAGGTGTGCAAAAACTGTACATCACAAAGCATGCAATACCTTGAATTCCACAATACAATAATTATGCATTCTTTAAATTAGTAATAGAATTACAATTTACTTTTAAACCTAGCTTATAGGTGGAGTGGGACACAAGCCAAGGGTCTTCTGCTTTGCAGTAATAAGAATGGGACTCACTTGAGAAATGTTAGAAATACATAAATAAGAAACAAGATAATGGGTCTCTGACTCTACATTTAGCTGGCAACCTGAGTTCATTTGCAGATAAGTACTGGCTGGTTTCCATCAACACAACCTTAACTCCCTGCAGCTTCAGAAGCTTCTGTGCAGGCCTGCTGTGATAATGCAGCTTCTCTGTTTCTCCTGTCTTCACCTGATGCCTCCTCACTCCGTAACTCTTCCAGCTCCCCAAGTCCCAAGAGTTACACACTGCTCATTCATTTTAATATCTTTCAAACACTGGTGTCATTCTAGGACTTGGTTGTAAGTACGTAACAATGTTTCCCTAACCTCTTCCACTGAATTTTCACAATACCTATATTTGCTGAAGTGAGAACTATGAGGAGAGATGGTATGTTTTACTAGGCTGCCAGAGCCGAAAATAGCAGACAAGCTTTCATGCACCCTAGCCTTGCTTCCGAGGTCTTGTATCCCCATAAGCTCATCCAGTCTTTTCAACTCTAGCCACTGCTCTTGTAAAAGGCCTTACCTCTCCCTGTGAATGACACCTTGCTTTTACGTTTAAACCACCACGTGGTAACTAATAGTACACTTAATTGCAACCCAAGAGGGCATTACATGTTGTATCACTAGATGGCAACATTGCTTTAAGTCTCCTCTCCATCCTTTTCAAATGAAAGGTATTGGGGGTGAGAACAGAGTTTTGCCCGGACTGGATGTGTTGGCTACCTGGCCACCTCAGGTATGACCACACCACACCACTGCCATTGCAAAACTGCAATGGAGGCACGGTATTCTCAGGAGAAGGCTCCATAGTACCACCTAGCTCTGTGATCTACCTCCTACCTCTGGCAGTCAGCACAAGGTGCTTAACAGAAGAATAGAAGAAAATAGAAAGTATGAAGGTGTTTCTTCTGCAGTGTACTAGATTTGGTACATCCAGTGTTGGTGGCCACATCTGAACTAGTGTGTTTCAGAGCTATCAGTGAGACTACCTTCCATGAATTTGTCCTTCTATTTTTAGACCTATGTATACTCTTGGATCCTGTGATATCTTCTGAGTCTTCTCCTTCAGTCACCTCTTTTCATAACTCACGACATCACTAAAAGCTCTAAACATAGCCATTAAAGCTCTGAGGTTTAGTGTCTGTGTGGCTAAGCACAACTGTCTATTCCTCACCCCTAGTTTTGTCTCATGATTGTGCCAATATGACTCTAGAGTCCTTTTACATCATACACTGAGGTGTACAGCTTCTCTGCACACCAAGTAAGGAATACCACCTGGTGTTGCTGCTTGTGTGGATTTTTTATTTCATAAGAAAACCTGTTCTTACTGGTGTCCTTGGTGTCCTGTTGTGTGTTGTACTTATTTACATGTAATAAATCTCTTGTTCACAGTCTAAGAGCAGATGGACTCTTCTGGAGACAACTTCACCCCAGAGAACCAGTTGCACAAAGGGCTGTGGTAGATAATTCTACCATTAGGAAAAAAATGAAACAAGAATTGCATAAAATCTGCTGTCTTGCATTCATTACTGAGAGCCATTCACTTTACTGAAATAAGGATGACAAAACCCATTGATTTAATCATGCTAGCAAAATTACAAATTATTTAGAATACTATCAATGTTTCCATGTGGAATTCTGCTGTTGATCCGTTCAAAATAAACCTAACCTCTTTAAGCAGTCCTGAAACTTCAAGCATAAAAGTCATTATTTAAAACAAAAGCAACATTAAATAGTGTTATTTGAAATATCCTCCAAGTATTTTTTAGCATATGTCTTGTGTTTAGGGAATTCACCCAGAGGTGAGAACATGTTGGACACTTTGCTTCAGTCCTCCATGTTGCAGAACACTAGTTGCAATATTCAGGGTCTGTATTATATTAAAAATAAAGTATATTTTTGCACAATTTAAATTTTCCCAATGGAGCAGATCACCTTTCATGAAACAGATGCGGGATTCAGGAAGCTTCTTCATCAGGCGACCCATGAAGAATTTGCTGCCAAAATCCTCTGCACGAATGAAGGCGCCGTATTTTAAGAACCCCACCTCATAAGGGGTAAACTCCACCCATTCTACAGAAGCACAAAACAGACATTTAGGTCTCAATCCTATCCCTACCTCCTTGCAGGAAGGACTCTGAAATGACTAGGAAGCAGTTGCAGGACAAACCCTATCAGCAGGTAGATCACAGACTGGCCTTCCTCAGGATAAGGAGTTATCAGTCAGCTGGTTTCAGCTACTTACTCAATCGTGTTTCCCAAACTTGTTCATACTTTCCAACAAGCTTCTTCAGACAGGACATAAATGAAGTTTATGCCAAAAGCAGTCAGCCTAATTTACCCTATACATGAAGCTAAGGTTCTGACTTGGGAGTACCTTGTCTGTCCTTCAGAACCTCCCCCAAAATATTACTGCCCCTTAGAAGATAGGTTCCTCTCAGATCCTGGGCACAAAGTCTAGAAATGAAAGAGGAAGCAGAAGTTATAGAGGAAGAGAAACTATTTATGAATGCTATGGCTCAGTAGTGCAAGTGGTTGTAGGTCATACAGTAGCTGATAGTGCAGATCATTTGAACACCAGCTGAGTCCAGATACAGTTCAGTTTTGCCATCACCTTTGAACTCTGGAAGGCTGTAGTCTTCTTTGATGTTGAGGATCATGTAGATAGGTAGGGGATTCTGACCATGATTTAATGCCTGTTGCTCATCTGAGAGTTTGTGGTTGTTTTTCTGTAAATTGACCAGAAATAGCAAAACAAAGGGACATTCTTGGCATGCATATGGACTTGCAAGAGTACAGCAAAAAAAATACCTATTTCCATCTCCATTTTCTTATTCTCTCTGCTCCAGACTTTTTTTAACCAACAAGTGATCTAAACATTAACACATCCACATAACCTTATTTAATTACCTGTGAGCTGTAGGACACTTTGTGGTATAATGGTCCCCTGTTCTTCCCACTTAATGCATCCACTTTACTTGGATTATTTGAGTTCTCATGGAGAGGAACAGAGCAAAAGAAACCAAGAGCAAGACTGTGCAGTCAGTTGCTCAGTTACTCAAACTGGTAGGAGACGTGTTTCCTGCTCTACAGAATACATTCTGGGCTGCTAATTATGTGTTGAGAGATGTGTGGGGACAAATCCCCTATATTAGTCAGCAGAAATCATCTGCTGGATAATGCTGGCCTGCCCTCAGGCTAGCACCTGTCCCTGGAGCTTCATTTTCCACACAACAGTATTCAGCAGCTATTAGGGAAAACATAGACACACTACCCCATCACTTAATGCTTTTTCCAGCAGAAGCCCCCAAAAATCAATGCTAGAGATCTGGTATCCCTCTTCCTTCCGCAGTTTTAGCTCCTTGTTGTAGTACTTCAAGCTCTCCAGAGAAAAGCAGTTCAGCTTGCACTTGGTCATGTGTCTGCGGACTTCACCAATAGGTCCAGACAGATCCTTGTGTGACCAGTCAGTGCTCTGATACAAATCTGACATGGCCCTGGGAAAAGGAAAGGAAGTATATTGTCATATGCCCCATATGCTTTCACTTTTTCAACTTGGATTTAAGGATGACATGAAATGAACAAGCTGAGCTTCAAAAAACATCTTTTGGGCTCAGTTTATTATGGAAGAGAAAAGATTTTTTGATTTAGAGGACCCCTCGAACCCCTAGGGAAACCTGAAGACTTGCAAAAAGCCCCTCTGTGCTATGTAGATTTCTGCACAAGGCTGTGATTTGCACCAAGGTCTCACTAGGAAAGATCCTAGAGGTGAAACCAAGTGTCAAAGAAAATGTTGTTCCCCATAACCAGTACCTAGGCCAGACACTGGCTCAGGCAACGTGTTCCTAATGCACCAATAAAAATGCTCAGATCTGAAGTAGTACGCCTTCCTTTACCAAAACAAAGATAATGAATCTCACAGAGCAGACTATAGAGGTGAGGAATGATGTCTTTGTTCAGGATCTCCTTACCATGTTGAACCAGATGATCCAGTGATGTATGAAACAGCATCTAAGAGATCCAGCTTCTGAAGACCCAACAGGTTGCCCAACAGAGATGTCAGTGCCCGGGTGCCACCTCCTGTTGTCATGACTGCTACAACTGGTACCTGTTTAAACATCAACACAGCAGTTGTAAGCAGCAGCTTAGTTTACTAGTACATGTGATCAGAACTGAGTGAATTGCAGCATTTCTGCCCTACAAAAAATTCCAACATTTCACCATTTCCACAGGCAGGGAAGAAAATAATGAAAACCTGGTATTTGCACTGAAAAATAACAATAAAAAATATTTAGTAATTATCTTTTACATTTTTAATCAAAATCAATCCATTTTGATTCTAAATTGTTACATGCTGGCTTACCAAAACAGTCCAAAATTTCTTGTTTTATGGTATTTCAATATCAGAATGCATTTTCCTTAGTGGTACATCATCTCATTGAGAGCACTATTTTGAGGACAAGCAGAGCTCATCCTCTCTTGTAAGTTAAGTATAATGACTAGACTACATTTCCTATAAAGTATCTAGAGTATATAGTTACAGTGATAAACAACAAAGCCTAATTGCATGGAAATCTAAATTATGTTACAGGAAGACAAATTTCTTCTAGAAACCCCCTGAGAGAAGGGGAGTCAAACGACATTTCCCATACACATTTCCAGGAAATTGCATTAAGGAATTACTCAGCAGTGACTTAAATCAAATCAAGCGTTTCAGGTCAAAGCAAAGTATTTTGATTTGGATTTATTGGCTACAAGAAAACATTCTCTTGTTGGAAAACCTGAAATTAGTAGTTAGAAGAACTTCCCTTAAAAATTATTATGGTTAAGAAATCGAGTTTTTCCACTGAAACTAGTGTGCTGATGAGAAACAATATATTGATGTGATCAGTTTGTGAGCAGGGACATAATTTACAACATCCAAAACCATTCTATCATATAATGTCTAATATGCCTTAGGTCCAGCTGTCCTGGACAAAGGGAAAAGCCCAGGTGAAATAATAAAGAAGAAAAAAAAAAACAACAAAAAATCTCAAAAGAAAAACTTCTTCATTTCTGAAGTGCCTAACATTCCATATTCCTTCCCTAAATCACCAACCAACCCCATGCCAGCAACAAATACAAACCCTAACTCAGACAGACAGATAAGAGAAAAATGTTGAATATCTTTGTGCTGTTAGAATGACAATGCAGCTGAGATGACAAGCACCAGAGGAGAGTATCTGTGATAAGAAACATCCTCATTAGTCAGTGTTATATATTACTTTAACTGTTAGATGTCCTCCCTCCAAAATCTGATAATATAAAATGCCTTATGGAGCATTGGTGAATTAATGTGCAGCTAAGAGAGTAGGACTATCCAGGTCTATAATTCAGAGATGAAATAGAAATAAGGCAGGGAAGAAGTGCTGATTTATGGCATTCTGTTTTCTTAGCAAGTGTGTAGCAGGTGGGTTTGATACTACTCATGCTCTCACATTGTTTCATCTAAACATTTCTCAATGTTTTACACTGGGCACTGAATACATCAGGGTTGGGTAAGGAACAATATGTGAATGGCTACAAGCATAACACATTCCTGTGACATAGCACGGTCCAGTCACTATGGCGTTCCCCATACCTCATGGTCTTGTAGGTCTTGTTCTAAATTAAGTGCTTTTTTCAAAGCAGAAGCCACAAACTTCTTCCGTTTCTGTAGGAAATTTTTCTCTTCCATACACAGATCAAAATCCAAGCGAACATCTAAGTTTCTTGACCTCAAACAAAGTCAAAGGTTAAATAGAATATGTGTGACCACTTACAATTAATGTTTAGACCCATGCTTACAACTTGCAAACTCTGATGTTAGGCTTAGAAAGGCTGCTATTGCAATCCCATAAAAGCACATCACAGGTGTAGACAAGGTAGAGAAAAAGCTGAGAAAGTTAAAAAGTTATGTTGCAGAAAAAAGTTGCAGAAAAACAAAACAAAACAAAAACCAGAAAGATTGTTTATCCCTACACCGATTTTCAAGTGTCAAACATGAATACAGCAATCCATACACAAATACTATAAACAGTGGAATATTTAGTATTTGTTGCCTGAAGACCTGCAGGTTTTATAAATACAAATATTCTGGATTCTTTACAAGGGTAGTGAGGTATAAACACATACTTTTCTAAACTTGTATTTCCATGGCTTTTGCAACCAGAAAAGATTATTCTTCCCATCCAAACTGAACTCCTACATAGTAGCATAACAGGAAATTTTACCCAGTACAGTTAACAACATTCACCTTCTGGACATGGGTAGCTAATATGGGGTAAATGGGGGTAAATATAATCATTGACTAAATACTTTCTCCCGTAGTTACAGAAAAAGAGAAGAAGGCAAAAAAGCTGGGCAGCGTGTCTTTTTCCACAACCACAAAACCCAAAGACGTAATTTCTTACCAGTCATTTGACTTCACATGCAAAATGATCGTTTCATCCTAGAAAAATAAGCAACAATATAAGCAGTGGAGGTGATTTTATGTTCTTTCCTTTCAGTCAGCTCCTTTCAGGAGCCACAAAGCCATAACAATCTGAAAATTAATCCAATTTTTGAAACTTCTCCAGGTCCGCTTAGATAATTCTTTAAATTATTTTGTACTAAAGATACACAGAGCAGTATACAGTAAAAACCAGCACCAGGTCTGCCAGTGTGTCCTGCCTTGCCTCATCATTTGCATTTGATCTGACCTGTTTTAGTTTCCCAGCTGGGCACAGAAATCTCTCTCCCAGATGTTGGACTGTGGTTTTAGGTTTAACTTGGCTCATACAAAAATGTACAGGTTCATAAACTTCTATGCCAGGAATGAACTAGCAGTTATCTAAACTCCTTACTTCACACTGATCTAGCTGACTCATGCCCATTGGTCTTTGGTCCATACCTTCATATTTATTCTAAAAAGCTGTTACCAATCACCTTTGCTACTGCTACTTTCTCCATGAAGGGAAGTGAATCCAGAGGAACAGTGAAGTATACATGGCAGTCTTTCTTTTCTTCACCCGAGGTACCCTGAAAAATAAATTCTAATGTAGAAAAATATTTAATGTATACACCACAGAAAAGTACTGTCACCAACCTATGTTTTCAAATGGGGTCACCGTCCAGCAGTTTCCAAGTTGGTATCTAATATTTAGGCATCTTGGGGGGTACAGTGCAGTGCAGAAGACAATGAAAGATGGCTTCCAACGCCATGCCAGTTCTTTCCATTTGTCTCAGTCAGGCATGGAAAAGCATGAGTTTACTGTCCTCACTCCAGCTAACAATCACATACCGAGCAGAAATGAGGGTGCTTCTCTGCTAGAGCCACACGCAGCTCTGACAGGCTGTACTTGATGTAATGGAAGTCCAGGAGCTCTGTGGGTCGCCAGGAAGAGCCCAATGACAGGGTTTGGCTGTCTTCATAAGATCCTTTCACTGAAAATAAGAAATCTTTTTCTAAAAAAAAAAAAGATGAAAAGCAGACAGAGAAGTTAATTATTATGATCTCAGAAATAGTACATTAAATGGTCATTCAGAAGTTGTCATTTTAATATACAAAACACTCAAGCATGCTTAAAAGCTCCCAGACTCTATTTACCAAACAAGGAACATTGCAGGAATTAAAAAAAAAAAAAACAAAAACCAAAAAACAAAGAGCTTATAAAACAAAAGTAGCAGTTTTTAAAACTCAGACATATAGACAAATTGGACAAAATATAAATTATTGAGATAGAAATACATATTTGCTTCTATTTTACAGCACTAATAAGACTCATTATCACTCTAATAATTCATTGTAATTTCAATATCCAGTTTTTATAATTAGTTAGTGTAGGCACGCTATAATTGTTGAATCTATGATCCTGTATATATGCTCCTAACCATCCAATTCTTGTGGTCTAATTGTAAGAACAAAGTAGGGAAATTACTGGATAAGAAAATGACCCAAAAATAATACAATTTCAGTTTACCATAAAATAAGATTCTTGTTTCTAGTTTAAAGTCTAACCTGATGGTTCTTTCTTCATTTGTCTATTGTCTACTAAGACTTTCAAGCAGGAAATTTCACGAGACTGCAACAGGAATGAACAACAGGAGAGTTATATATACAAAACATGCCATATCTAAGACACTTCACTGTTAACTGTCTCTGGCCACCTGAGTCCCTGGAATCTGGAAAACTGACCACCCTGTGTTTGTTAGGCTGATAAGAGAAAGACTTTGGCACTCTGTAGATGTGCCAGGTTTCAGCTGAAAGAAAAATGGCAGTGGTTCTGTGGTCCATCCTTGGGGACAGGGCTGGGAGGGGAAATAACCAGGGAGAGAACAGGAGTGTGCTGAGGTCTCCCGAGGACAGACTGATGGGTTGGTCAAATCATAGGGCTGTTGGACAGCCAAGTGCTACCTCCTCTAAATAGTGAGTTAGCTGGAGTCAAAAAAACCCACTTCCATATCATTCTATGGAAGCAGGGAAAACAGGATGGCCCTGAAACAGTCATAAGAGAAGTCCCCCAGGGGAATGACACAGAGGCAGTAAGTCAATGAAAGAGCACTTCAGGCTTTGTCAAGAGGCTTGCTATCATTTGGTGGTGGTGGACAGGTCCCTGAGTGTCCCCACTGACTGTGTTCACTCTTACTTAATGCATCTTCCCACAGAGAGAAGCTCAACAGGATGGCTGCCAGTGCCTCACCCCCATCCCCCTCCCCTTCAGCCCTGCTTGCAGCAAGGTGTTGGCACACCTGCCAGATTCACCACTTCCATCACTACTATGAAAACAAACATAGAAGAGAAATAGTTTAAAATTACCACTAATACACCATTAGTGACAAGCTTCTCAGGAGGGACTGGACTGAAAGAGAGGGGAAAAAATGCAATTAGAACTGATATGACTGAAATACATCATTAAATGGACACCAAGGAATAACACTTGCCTTAAAGGTTGCCTTGTCCAGCATAGTATCAAATATATCACTGATTCTTAATTTTGGGAGATATGTGGCTGCCTTATTTTTTTAGTAATAATGGTAAACAATAGCAGTAATAAGCACAGTGGTTGTTGTTCTTATTATCCATCTCCCTCTTACAGCACATAATGGGATAAATTAGTCTCCAGGACAATTCTTGGTAGATAAGTAACGCAGTGATTTAGCCAATATGCAACTAACTGGATAAACACCAGCTGTTGCTGTGATGCTGGGCATTTTAAACTACATCATACTAAATGCTAGCGTGTGTTTAACTGCTTGCTTTTGTGAAGTACAGTTTCTTCAGTTCCATATAGGTTTTACTCACATGCTCTCAGATGCAAATTCAACCTCCAGCATTTCTTGTGTCTGTAAAAGATTAACTCATTATAAGCTTTTGAATGAATTTTCTTTCTCAATATTTATGTTTTTCAATTATTATTCTGGCTCCTGAAACAGGTCTTAAAATCAAATTTCCCTTCTGCTCTAGTATATGTTCAGATGAGTAAAAGAAATCAAGTTAGGTTTTTGAAAGTATTCTCCCTCCTTTGTTAACTTTCAATCCTCAGGCTGACTGCACTTCTACATTTAATGGTGAGGCAGAGTAAAATGGTCACACAGACAATCCCCAATCCTAAACCTGAAATCACTGTTGGCTTAAAACTGTCTCAAGCCTTGTTTTTTCTGGGTAACATTATCAGAAGACTGATACTCTTAGACAGCAGAGAGCATTCTCAATTCTTCTCCTATAACATGGACAATACCTTGACCAGTCACCAGGAAAGTTAATAGACTGCCTGCCAATATCACCATAGAGCTGAATGCTGATGCATAACCTATAAGAAAAGTCAGTGAAACAGCCTATCTACAAAAGTATCCAAATAAGACATCCAGATCCCATGTTGAAGTCATCATGTATGTAATCAGGCACATTGAAGTAATGAGATAGTTACAGTAATTGGTCACCAGTGGGTTTTAGTACCTCAGCATGGATCTCTGTATTATATCCCAGTATACACAAAAGAATTACAGGGCAGGGCATCAGTTTTCAAGTGACATTTGTGCCGGACTCTGCCCAAACCCACAAGTTCTGGTCCCAAGAAAAGAAATTTTATCAGAGAAATTTTGTGCAATGGTGATGAAGTCTTTTATTTCCATGAAAACCTATTTGAGCAACAGAGTCAAGAAAGATAAAAAAAGGGAATTCTTGTGTCAGAAAACCCCTGCTAAGAGGGTTGAGGAGCTAGTAAAACCTTCAGGATTATGTCCAAGGTAGGGAGGTAGACCTTGTCCACTTGGCTGAACAAGGTTTGGAAGGTATTTTTACAGGACACATGAAGTGTAAACCAATAGGAAATAAACTCCCACCTAAAATTGCTTTACTAGAAGTTATTTAGGAGGTAATGCAAAAATTATTATTTCCTTCCTGCGGCCAAGGCAGTTTTATTCCTCACCTTTGGATTTAGCTGAAAAATCAGGCGAACTGTTTCTCCAAGCTGGATTTTAGCAACATCAAAGAGGACAGTGAAGAGGAGGTCATCTTTAGTGACTGCATTTTCATCATAGATTTTCATCTCAAGAATATTCTGTGAACAGAGTTACAGGATTAGGAACATCTCTATTTTGACACCTTACAGAGACACAAGATGACGTGCTCAGCATGTTATGGAAGACAGAGAAAGGATGGTGAGAAACAAGGGAGCGTGCATAACCTTTTCACCTACGCAGAGCTGAAGAAATGTATTCTGAGCCTAAAATAGTTGGGTTTGTTTCTGATTTTCCCCTGCAGAGTAATTTAAGTGGCGAAGATTAGTAGAATCACTGTATATGTAGCTCCCATATTGAAAAACATGTTTGACCTCTAATTTGGTTTGAGGTCACTTTTCCCTGAATTGTAGGAAGCCATCTAGTGGTTAGTTTCCTCAGTGGTGAAAAAATTCGGGCCTCTCTCCATACACTCAGCAGCACATTTTCATGTAAATCACAGGGACCTCTTCGAGAGTTATCCATCAGATTTCACTGAAACTTGCTAAGGGGTTCAGTGACTGTTAAAGAAACACAGGTAAGCACATGGTGTCACACACAAACACATGCACAAAAAAGAGTGAGCACATGAGCTTTGCTGCCTTAAAAGCTCAGAATGAGTCATAGGAAGGTCCATAACTAAATCTGCTAGGCAGTTGAATATACAAATACAACGAAAGGAAGATGATCCAGAACTCAAGTATTTGATTTTGACGTCTATCATTTCTGTAAGGAACTGGTAAGTGAGAGATGCCAAGAACTCAGTGAACTTGAGTTTGCAGTTTCCTGGCAGAAGACAGAAAGCTGCTGCCCTTTAAGGCCATCATATGTAAATGCATCACAGTGTACTTCAGACAGAAAAACAATTCTGTTTGGGGCTGACAGGGTCAGCAGTGGGCTCCTGCCCACCAAGCTTGTTCAGAGAAACATAATGACAAGAAGCGGAGAAAAGCAGCTAGAGCAATTAGGTTTACAGGCCAGCCATAAATATCTGGTAAAGGATTACAGAAGGTGATGGAGGGCATATATCTCAAAGCAGTACTTTGCAGTTTGTAGAAGGCTTATATTGAAGTGCAGGTCAGTTTTCCTAGCTATGATACTGTAATAGGCTATCCTTAATTGGCTAAAATGGCTGATATTTTCTTAGTGACAGAATGGTTTGAAGTATTTCAGTTACTCCCAGCTAGCCAGGAGCAGCATGCAGAGGGTGCTGGCTGGCTAAGGGACATCTCCAGCTACACCACTGGGTTGCTGAGTGGGAAGCAGCCAGTGCCCTCTGGGGCAGTTCACCATTTCTATCTGCTCCTTAGAGAGGATATAAGGACAGCATTGTTGGGAGCCAGGCTCTGAGCAGAGCTGGCCCTTGGCAGGGCTGCATGCCAGTGGCCCTCCTGCAGTCAGGGCAGTGCTGCCACAGCACCAGCCTGAGAAGTCCTTCCTTGTCAACTGTGCTTTGCCAGGTGTTCATCAAAACAGATGCCTTCCAGGACAGGAACCAGCCCAACATACCCAAACAAGTTTTTCAGCTCCACAGTCACAGTGTATTATATGATTTTAATGAGCTCTGGCTCCCATGATTTGGCAAGATGAATACATCAACAAGACAGGTGGGGAGAAAATAACCAGACCAGGAGACTTTGGCTCTGCTCAGAGAGTAAAGAGGACAGCAGTTGCAGCATATGCAGAGAAACCTGTGAGAGCCTTAACTTAAGCCTTAACTGTCTGTTGAGCCCAGACAGTGGAGAGGCAGCAGTGACAGACATACCAGAGCACTTTGGTTGTCCCAGATCTCCAGGACACATTTTGTGCAGCCCACATTGAAGCCACAGTGGCCACTGTTGTTGCCACATATTCTGTGAAGAACTAGTTCAAGCAGCTTCCTGTGGATGAGGTATTTCTTTTTTTCATGCTTGTGGTATCACAATTTTGAAAGACCTGTCAGCCACAAATCATTGTAAGCAGCAGGTGTTCTGCTGCAAGAGTTGCAGATCAGTAAGTGTTTGTTTCTACGCTATAAATGTTTGTACCTTGCCTTTTCCCTCCCTGCTAAACTTGCAGGGCTCAGTGAAATTGTGCCTCACTGGTATTTTGAAAGAAGTCAGAATTTTTGAAATCTGCAGAGAAAGCACTGGACATAGGCCACAGACAGACCAGCAGACATATTAAAGCTGAAGGCTGTACCAAACCAGACCAGCATCACCTAATTCTGTGGAACTCCTCTATTAGAGGAGTTTATGGCTGCTCAGGAGAGCCAGGGCACTGGCCTGGGAAGTGCTCTTGTCCTGCTCTGCCAGCAGCCATAGGAAACGTAGGGTGCACATTGTAAAGATGGGGTTTGGTTGCCCCAGGTGTGAAGTAAACTTGTCTTACTTGGCCTATCACTTATCTTTGTGGATTCTTGAACTCTGATTTTCATGTTGTCTTTTGGAGGGAGTAGGCAGTGGGACTTGCAAAGCTTCTTAATCTCTAACATTTATGATCATGGTAAAAGCTCAACCAGTCTTCTTTTGCAAACTTTAACATGTTGTCTTGTGGGCTTTTTTTTTTTTTAATTGCAGGCAGTTCCAAAGGAGTAATAAAGTAGTACAGCACTGTGATGCTTCCACTACTTAGTTCATACATGTCTTTTATGCTATGCAATTTACTCTGTAATTCTCACCTTTACTCCTGAAAAACTGATTAAAAAAAAAAGAAGAAAAAATGAAAAGTGACAGAATATTATATAATAGTTGTGAAATATCTTGGCTATCTTTTATACATCATAAAATAAAATTTAATTTGCTGCTGCATGCTATTCCAGATCCCCTTACCCAAATCCTTGTAGTCCCCCCTCATGTATTTATCATTATGGTACCCAACATACCAATGACACAATGAGACCTACACCCCAAAAGAAAAACAAACACATTCTGCATCTTACTTTTACTTGGCTCTGGATTCTGAAGCAGAATGTTTCATTCCACACTGGATCTTTGCAGTCCTTAATGGTTTTGGTCCGGACAGTCTCAGGGGAAGCAGTGGGCAAGGACAGGTTTACATAGCAGTCAGTTTGACTAACTGTATTTGAAAAGATACATTGTAAATAACAAATTATTATAAACATCTAAGAACACAGCCTTATAACACTGTATAGACAGCAAGCTGCAAAAAAGGAGATACTGTTTCTACTACCTTTCTTACAGGTCCTTATTCAATAGCACTCACGACTATTTGTTTCCTCTTGCAGGTGGGAGCTCTGGACATTAACAGAGATTCAAAGAACTACTGCAATAAGGAGAACTGGTAACAAAAAATATGCAGAGCTAGTTTTACTTAACAAATCCCATTACTGGTGTGTCCCCTGTTTTGTTGCAAATTAACAGATCTCTGTGATGGGAAAGAAAGTTTTACATTTTAAGAGAACCTTTTTAAAGGGTAAAATACGTGTCTGCTTACGAAGGATCTTCTCCCTCTGGGACTGCTGTCCCCATGTAGTTGTAGCCCAGTTCACATAATGAGGGAACAGACTGTCTCACTCAGAGTGTGATCACATCCCTTCACCATCAACAAATATGCAAAAATAGAAATGCACTTTTATCTTACTGATTCAAGCTCTGAGCCTTGATAGTGAAGAAACCTGTAATTTCTTAGAAAGGTGTCATCTTCATGTATGTTGCACAGTTAGTTACAAGTATGGCATTAAACTACATAATACACAGGGGTCTCTATTGTCTCCAACTCTAAGAACTTGTTTTCTAACCACAGTCACAGTTCAGATTTCTGTGTAGTAACAGGCAGTTTGATCCTGTGGGATACATGCTGAGAGGCAGCATGATCAAATGGGTAACCTGCTGGAAAAGGTCTTGACATGTTGGTTCTGATACCAACTTGCTGTAGCCTGCTAAGTCACTGCGGACAAATGCTTTCATTTAAATTTATCTTGCTTCTCTATCTGCATTTCCCCAACAATAAAGCAGTGGTAATGATCCCTTCCATTTTTGTAACCTGCTTTGACATCCCATGATTAAAAATATTATATAAAAAATAACTACTATTAATATTTCCACATGCCCCACAAGGAGAGTGTGTCTAAATTAGTAATTATGTTGTTCTTTTTCTACCAGTCTCTTGGTTCTCATTCTACATTTTCTTTAAACTTGTGATGTTAGTTATGTGGCAATGAATAGATATTGCTTAAAGCAATTTGTGCAATCAGGTTATGTATGATTTGTCTTTCAAGTCTTCTGATACAGACTGAATATGAAACATTTTCCAGTTTTTCCACATGCATTTCATAGTTTCCCCCTTACTGTCCATAACAGAAAAGAAATTACTTTAGCATCTCAAATGCAGTTGTTTACGATTCTTGTAAATAATATTAGGATATTTTTAGACTTATTACTGCAACTTTAAAATGCAGAATATGTGCAATGTACTTCTAGATATCAATTTATTTATCAAGGAGATCACAGAATAGTTTCTTTAGCTCTCTCCCCCACAATATTTTCTACAATTCTTTCATTAAGTTTTAATAATTGAAAAAAATGTTAACCTTGTCTAGTTACTTCCTCAGATGGTGACAGAGAAGCAGGTAAGAGTATCTGTCAGTTATGGACTATTGACATGTGTGTTAGAGAACATTTGTTCATTTATGGTCTGAGATATCCCTTTGTTGTACACGCTAGCCAAGAATTCTGATTTTGAAGACAGGCATTTGATATTTTCAGAGTATCAAAGAAGCCATCTCTAAACTTGTGACTTATAATCTTGTATATGGACTAAGCTGTGGTCAGATCTCTTTTCAGTCCTTCAACCTCTCTGAACACAATAGACCTACAGCAAACTTAACAAGTTAGTCCAGTCTTTAGCAAGGCTGTTCACCATTAATAAGAGCAAAAACAAAGTCCCACAACCTGATGGTTGAGGCCTCAGACTCAGCATAGCCCAAGACGAGAATGCAGATAGGCACAAAGATATTTGAACCTGAAAACAGGTGATTGCTGCCAGGTCACTGCCTGAAGAATAACAAATAATGCCCCAGAACTATAATGTTGCAGGACTTATCTGATAGCTTATATATGCAACACGAATTTAGATAAGTTTTGGACCAAATCCCAAATATGCAATGTTAAGTGTAAGTGCAGGTGATGAGATTTATTGCTGAGATCTCTTGCATACACTCCCAGCCCTAGACAGGAACAAGCAGATGCTCAGAGTCTTCCATGTTCCAGCTCTCTTCCATGCTCTTCCTCCCTCCACCATAAAAATTTTAGCTATGACCACCTATTAAAATTTAACACGTCCAGATTGAAGAGGATTGACATAGACAGCCTGACATTTGAGAAAAGGTTGAAAGAATTGAGTTTGCTAATTCAACAGCAACAAAGACTGATAAAGGACATGGGAATAGTCAATTCTGTAATGTCTGAATGATTGATAGAGAGAGGACAATGATCAGTGACTCTGCATGACCAGGGGAAATAAACAAGGATGAGTAGGTTCAACAAGGAGAAGTGAAAGGTCCTACACTTAGGATGGGCAACCCTCTGTATCAATGCTGACTGAGGTATCAAGGGACTGGAAGCAGCCCTGCTGAGAAGGACTTGAGGGTACTGGTAGAGGAAAGGCTGGACATGAGCTGGCAATGTGCCCTTGCGGCCCATAAGGCCAACCATATCCCGGGCTGCATCAAAACGACTGTGACCAGCAGGCTGAGGGAGGTGATTCTGCTCCTCTACTCTGCTCTGGTAAGACCTCTCCTGGAGTACTGTGTCCAGTTCTGGAGCCCTCAGCACAAGAAGGACATGGACCTGTTGGAAACTAGTCCAGAGAAGGGCTACAAAAATGATCAGAGACCTGGAACGCCTGTCCTAGAGGAAAGGCTGAGACAGTTGGGGCTGTTCAACCTGTAGAAGAGGAGGCTCTGAGGAGACTTCATTGCCACATTTCAGTACCTAAAGGGGCCTATAAGAAGGATGGGGACAGGCTGTTTAGCAGAGCCTGTTGCGATAGGGTGAGAGGTACTGGTTTTAAACGGTGAGGGTTTTAAACGGAAGGAGGGTAGATTTAGGTTAGACATAAGAAAGAAATTTTTCACCATGAGGGCGGTGAGGCACTGGGACAGGTTGCCCAGAGAGGTGGTGAATGCCCCGTCCCTGGACACATTCAAGGCTAGGTTAGATGGGTTCCTGAGCAGTCTGGTCTAGTGGGGGATGTCCCTGCCTATGGCAGGGGAGTTGGACTAGAAGACCTTTAATATCTCTTAAAACTCAAGTGACTCTGTGATTCTGAGTATTAGGAAAACTGTTCTATCTCTAGAAGAGTTAGCTGTAGTGAGAAAGTGTTTATTCTAAGTAACTCATTTCAGAGGTTATTGGTACCCAGATATGCATCAGAGTGACAGACAAGGTAAGCTTATCCTGCTTCAGGAGAAGAACACCAGCCCCAGTGAACCTACAAGGGTGTCATATGGAATTGCTGCCACGTGATGCCCATGTTTATGCTGGAAGGCAATAAACAGGTTAATCATGTCACATCAATTATATCACATGGAAATCAACTAACCGGTCTCCATGCCAGCCTTGACTGTCAGGGAAGGAAGTGATAGGATATCCTTATGCTGTACACCAACCCAGGAGATTGATTACTGCAAATTCATTTGAAAAGTTGCCACCTTTGGTTTCCAAACACATACAGAGTCTAAGTAACATGGCCTAAGTCCATACCTAAAGCCTCCATGTACCATCCCAATATAAATGTCAAAAGAAAAGAATACTAAAAGCCCACAGACAGCTGTGCTACAACTTCTCCCCTCCATTCCATCTCCTACATGAAGCAATAGGGAATATATATTACCTAACTGGTATTTCATGTACATGCAGCTGTTCTTGAAAGATTTGTACATGCTAACAGAGACACAGATGTCATTAGATCACACTTACATATGCACTCTTTTGGCAAAGTGGAACTAGAAATCAAGGATTTCCATAGGTATACCCATTTTTAGACTTTCCATAAGTGTTGCCACTATTTCACTGTTCCCACTGGCAGAGTATCAGCCAGTAGGCACCAAAAAGCTGTACATTTTTGGCCAAGAGGTATTATTAAGAGGTCGGACTTCTTTCATTCCACCTCCGACCTTGCAGAGATTTGTGATACAATCTCACATCTATCACTAGAAAATACCTTTTATAAAGTTATTGCATTTTCATTTTAAAATAATCTAGCTTAAAATTAGATCTTGGCCATACATTGACACCTGTTGATGCAGACTCCGTGTGTGGGTAGTTAAAACTTCTGGGCATCTAAAGAAACCATCAGAGGAAAACATCATGGAAACAGACTTGAAAACAGGCTGCAAGAAGTACACAGAAGTGCCTTGGATTTCAAAGAAAATGGGAGTGGGAACAAAATCAATACCAGAAGCAGCTGAACCAGCAAAACAACATTCAAAAATTTTCTTTCTTCAAAAAGTGTTCCTAAGAATGTTTTTTATTCATTAAGGGAATAGAATGAAAATTATTTTTTATGTTTAGCTGAAACTACTATATTTTTTGCCTAAAACATTATTTTGATTCAGAAATACCTCTGACATGCTTTCTAAANAATAATACCTCTGTATTTTAATAATACCTCTATAATACCTCTGACATGCTTTCTAAAAACATATACTTATGGTATTTTTTCCCTCATTCTCCTCCAGGATTTTTCTGAAAAAGCAGGAGTGTCCTGGAAGGTGTAGTCTTGCACAGGAACTGAGCCTAACCTGCAGCACCAACAGTGCATTGCAGCAGTAATTCAGATTTTAATTTTTCAATTGAGACTCAGAGTTTTGAAATCAAAACTATTCTACTTAATAAATAAACTTTACAGCAGAGACACCTCTCCTGTATCAAGTATAATTTGATACTGAATTGGGAGCTACCAAGAAGCTGTAGTTCAGTATAATGGTGAGGACAAGGTCAGCTGACCAACATGAGGTGTTCCTCTTGTGGTGGGTTTGATTTATCTCAAAACCAGAATATATTTGCAAATATGATGAGGTTAAAGATATCCCAAAGTCTCACTCACAGGAAGCAGCTCGCACTGATAATCCATAGGAGTTTACTGTAGATTCTGTACACATGGAAAAAAAAGAAGATACCTGTAGATATTCTTTGTTTTTTATGAGGATGGAAGAGTTATGCCTAAGGAAACAACATGGAAATAACAAGGCAAATTGTTATAACTTATTAACAAAAGCAGGGTGCAATGGGTCACCCCAGTCCCTCACAGAATGGTTTGCAGCAGTCAATATGAAGGTAAAGATAGCAATGCTAATAAGTTAATTTGATAAGAAAAATTCCAGAACATACCAGGACAACTCACTGGAAGCAAGAGTGTTTACATCACAACCTAAACGGGTCTTCTTGTGCCTGAGAATTCATCTCAGAGTCTATAAATGTCAGTCACCATTTTGTGAACTAAATTTTGGACCTACAAGGCATAACAGACAGATGAAGATTGCAGTTTGATTGTTTTGGTTTATAAGTTAAAGAGAGAGTTCATTCAGCCTGGCTTAAAAGCTTACATTGCAGCAATGGTTCATCCTGATATAATACTGATATAATAATTTGGATGTGTTGCCAATACGCGCTTTGCTTTTGGCAGACAAGTGTCCACATTCTATATGTCTTCTCTACAAAGGTGTCACCATCAATTTGTTTCACATCAAAGTAAGCCACAGAAAAAAACACACCCTCCAGGACTGCCTTTTATGACAAGACTACAACTAATCCTATTTTCACAGTGAAATTAATGAGTTTATATTCTGGCTGGAGACTGAAGACTCACAGCTGATCTAGCAATCTACAGCAACTTTCCTGTGAGTAAGAATGAATGGAAGCATTAAGAATAGATATATCTGACTTACAAGGAACACGTATGCCCAAGACACCTTTTGTCTAGCTTTTGTTCTTGAACTGAAAGACAACTCTTTAAAAAATGGTAGTCAAGATTGGTCCTGAACAAATAGGAAAAAATTAATACTTTTGCCAAGCCAAATTAAATTCAAATGCCAATTCAAAAAGATGGCAAATTTAATAGGAGAATATGATGCAAACACGAGCATCAACATTTGTGAGTGAATCTTTCTTTTAACCTTCACTGGCTACTACTGCAGCATGATTTTATTAGCTTCTACTGAAGATAGTCATACAAAGTGCCTGAGTCATAGCCTCAAGTAGAAATTCTCATGTGTCTTTTCAGCCATGCAGGCTATCACAGCCATGTTAAATCTAGGCTCTCTGCTTGGCCTCCCACATAACAGCAAATCACTTCTGAGTTCTTGATCCTTATCTACAAGGTAATCAGTGTCCTCAGTTCAGCAAAAATGTTGCTTGAAAGTTCTCTCTCTGGACACCATCGCTGATAAATGTCCTCATGCTCTGCGAATCTTGCCCATGCGTAATGCTTTCCCTGGCACTGCTCTGAGTCTTCAGAGTAAACTTCCATGGGGACTGACATACCACACGCTGTATCACATTGTGCTTTTAGCATACAGCTCACCTCAGTAGCACACTTCATCTCAGTTAGACATTTGTGAAAGAGCACTGAGAGAGCACAGATGCATAAAACAAAATAGGTCTCTGCTCAGAGCGTACGGGAAAGGATAAATCACTGATTACATATATTGGTCACACTGCTTAATGCATAACTGGATGAACTGCAGATACCACTGTCTTGATGAAACTGGAAACAGAACAGAACTAGAACAAATTCTGCAGGTTCTTTAACAGTGCATAAGAGAAATCTATTGAGAATCAACAAACAAAATTGAACTTAAATGTATTTTTCACAATAAAACACCAAAGACAAGAAGTGAGACTTTCTTCTTGCATCAAAGGAAGATCTCAGAAGTCCTGGAGCAAGTCCTGCAATAAGTGAATGTCTGTATCAACCTTCATATTCTTTATGAATTTCTAATGTTCCACATAAAAACTAATACTGTAAACACGGATCTACTGATATTCAGCTTGTGGTCACTCTTTCAGTGTCAAGCAAAGTGTGTTTTGGTCTTAAACTCAATACATCTTTGTGCAATAGTAAGCAGGATATAGAGTAAAATATGGTCCTTATCAAGGATGATCAAAAATGAAAAGGTACGATAACTTTTAAGAATCACAGAATCACATTGAATTGGAAGGAACATTAAAGGCCATGTAATTCAACATCGCTGCTATGGGCAGGGACATCCCCCACTAGACCAAATTGCTTAGGAACCCATCTAACCTAGCCTTGAATGTGTTCAGGGACGGGGAATCCACCACCTCTCTGGGCAACCTGTCCCAGTGCTTCACCACCCTCATGGTGAAAAATTTCTTTCTCATGTCTAACCTAAATCTACCCTCCTTCCGTTTAAGACAAGTATCCCTCACCCTATCGCAACAGGCTCTGCTAAACAGCCTGTCCCCATCCTTCTTATAGGCCCCTTTAGGTACTGAAATGTGGCAATGAAGTCTCCTCAGAGCCTCCTCTTCTCCAGGTTGAACAGCCCCAACTGTCTCAGTCTTTCCTCATAGGACAGGTGTTCCAGGTCTCTGATCATTTTTGTGGCCGTTCTCTGGAAGATGTGGGAAACTGTAGGTATGGGAAAAGGCAATGCCTAGCTTAGTTTCATAAGTGGTAAGAATGTGTTACACAGCTTAGCCCAAATAAATTTGTAAATATAGAAAGCCTACTCGGAAATCAAAGCACATACTTCATCATCATTATCTACTGACAACTGCTGAAGTTGCCTACATGTGTTTGAAAGAAATCGCATGCTAGTCTTGTCCTGTGTTATTCATTAGCATAGCACTTCATGAAATGTGTCTTAGCTCTTGCAGATACATCCGTCCATCCATCTGCTGGAACTTTCTGAGTACAAACTAGAAAGTCATGTTCTGAGCAGAGACCGCCACTACTTTTTAATCATGCAAGACAAATGGCAGAGGAGGCATGAAGGGTCAAGAACTGCTTCGTGGACCTGTGTCTTCTCAAAACCCTGTGTGGTACTAGATTGCTGCTACTGTCTACTCATTCCAGCCTACTCATTCCAACCTCTCTTCTCCACCCAAGCTTCTCCCTAGTTCATTTCCATTGCCTCCACCCGTTTCAAACCTGTTTTAAAACAGGTTTTGACATTTAAAATTATTATAAAACATTTTAAAACCTGTTTCAACCATGTGTTAACTAGAAGCCTCTTCTAAACAAGAGAAAAATGAAGTCTCCTAGGAACATGTAGTACAATCACAAAAGGCTTTAAAGACCATCTCTGTTCAGTGAAGGACAACAGCTGCAATACCACCTGTGCTGGTACAATACTGGAGCATGGTAGCTGCTCTCACCTTTGCTTTTGAGACAGAGATGAGCCTAACATCTCTCTAAGGTCCTTGACTCCTTTCACCAGTCCTTCAGTCAGTAGTCAGTTCATCCTCTTAATACCCCTGTGAGGCTCCTAATGCCCTTGTTGCAGCCCTTGCTTTAGAGATGAGTAACTCAGGCTTTGAGGAAACTCATCTTCTCCAAGAGTCTGGAGGAACATGGGGGAACATCATACATGATAACCTTTAACCACCAGAACAGCTCTCTGTTCTTGCACACAGAAGTACACAGAAGCCAGCATGACTTCAAGAAGAGGCATGTGTACCTACATACAATCCGTTGATACAAATAAACAAATAACATACTAATGAGCTCCTTGATTATAGATAGCATTGTCCCTTTTAGTGGCAGCTTATGCTGCTATAAACACACAACATAGGGTTTTCATCTCCACACTTCTTACCATGCAAAAAATACAATGCAGTTGTATATCATACAGTATACACTACATTCTATACAATACACTCTGCCTTGGTGTTTCTGCCAACAATATATTAAATACTTGAGAAAGGGAAAAACCTGGAAGCAATCTTTTAGACTAGAGAGCACAAAATGGATGGTCTGAGGGAAACTAGGTTTTGTGTGTATTTAGCAATTCTTTGCAGTAACAATGAACCGAGAAGAGTGGGAGCAGGGTTGGGTAGCATGAGTGGATAAAACTGAACAGAAGATTGAATGGATAGGAGCAGAGATTGTTAACAATTGCAACTGTGAAGCTGATTCATATCATATTAATTGAGATTATCCATTAATTTGTTATTCATATTATTAACTGTAGTTATGACTTTGTTATTATAAACACCAGTGAGGACCAGGGCTCCATTTTGACAGGTACCTTAGTAGTTCTGCAATTAGATCTTGATATTGATCTAATAACCATACAATTACAGTAAGAAAAGCCCTGTTTCAGGATATGACATCACAGGGATGGTTCGTTTTATACCTGTTCATTTCAGTTTCTTAAACAGTTAGGAAATCCTTGTTTACAGGCCTCATTGCAACTTGGCAGCTATCCACCTAACTACTTCTCTGACTTTGTTCAGATTCGTTTTGCCAAACATTTGTCCTGGGCTGTTTTTAGGATTTCCTTAGGATTAATGCAAACGCAGCCTGTCTGAGCAGCCAGCGGCATCAGGAACTCAGATGACTTGCCCTGCAAAGACACCAGTGCTCTTTTCAAAATGACCACATCCAGGATTTCTCTCAACCACAACAAAAGTCAGTGACCACATTCATGTTAACAAGGCAGTGATCTCGCCCTGAAACAAACGTGCCATTAGCACTGGCCAGCCCGGGCAGCTGCCCATGCTACCTGCCTGCCCTCACTGCAAGAAGACTGCTGCTGCTCCCTCACACTGGTGCTACAGACAGAGATAAATGTGAGAAGTATACACAGCATGTTGTGTGCGTGTCTTCTTCAATCAATCCTTTCTGCACACAATAGTTTTCTTTGGAGAACATGGCAATGAGATGGAATTCATTATTATGATGATGTTACACAGGATTTAGATGATATAAGGAAAAAAATTAGTAATACTGCCTTCCAGCTCTTAAAATCAATGGCCAGTGTAGTATTGGGAGTTTGCTATGAAATTACACAGCAGCAAGGCCCAGATTTAACAAGACACAGATTTAACAAGACACAGATTTAACACTCCAGTGAAACTTATAGATGAGCTTAAAGCTTTATTTAACAAGAATGTTGATTGAGCTTGTCATATTAAAATAAAAAAAAAAAGCTATAGACCATTCCAGGAAAAGCTTTCTGGGGCATTGGACTTTGCTAAATACAAAGTAGGGCAAGAAAATATTTTTCAAAGTTTTTTTTCTCCTAAAGTTAATATTTCTGCAAAATACATGTATGTAAAAGATGTTATTTCATCCACAGGCCAAGAAACACACTGGTTTCTCTCCTATAGGTGTTAATTTGCAGCCTGGAAGATATTTATTTTCTCTCCTGGAAGAGCAGTGAACTCTGCCACAGAGAAAAGGGCCACACTAAATCAGATTTGCCAGCTTTGCAAGACAGCCCATGCTCTGCTGGAACTGCAGTGGCAGCCTCTGGGATCAAGGAGCACCGGGTGGGCTCCAATGGGACTGCGCACAGTGAGGCATGTCTGGGCAGTCACGCAGAAAACAAGATACACTCTGTGGAATTTACACAGCATGGGTCTAATTCTTGCTATAATTGGCACAGTTCTTGTTATAATCGGCCCACAGTGAGTGAAATGAAATGATACTTGGCCATCAGAGAAGTCTCTGCAGAAACCCTCCCATGGTTAAACAGTGGAAAAGCAGAGCCCTGCATAAAGGTGTTCTCAAGGGGTCTTCAAAGGCTTCCAGGGAAAAGTTGGGTCAAAACCCCATACAACGTTACAGGCTTGGGGAAGAGTGACTGGAAAGTTGCCTGGCAGAAATGGACCTGAGGGTGTTCGTCAACAGTCAGCTGAATATGAGCCAGCAGTGTTCCCAGGTGGCCAAGAAGGCCAGAAGCATCCTGGCTTGTATCAGAAACAGTGTGATCAGCAGAACTAGGGAAGAGATCGTTCTCCTGTACTTGGCACTGGTGAGGCCACACCTCGAATACTGTGTTCAGTTCTGGGTCCCTCACTACAAGAAGGACATAAAGGTGCTGAAGTGTGTCCAAAGGGCAGTGAAGCTGGTGAAGGGTGATGAAGGGAACAAGTCTTACACGGAGCACTGAGGGAACTGAGGTTGTTCAGTCAGGAGAAAAGGAGGCTCAGGGGAGACCTTATCGCTCTTCACACCTACCTGAAAGGAGGTTGTAGCGAGGTGGGTGTTGGTCTCTTCTCCCAAGTAACAAACAATAGAACAAGAGGAAATGTCCTCAGGTTGTGCCAGGAGAGGTTTAGATTGGATATTAGAAAAAATGTCTTCACTGGAAGGGTTGTCAGGCACTGGAACAGACTGCCCAGGAAAGTGGTGGAGTCACCATCCCTGGAGGTTTTTAGAAGACGTGTAGATGTGGTGCTTAGGGACGTGGTTTAGTGGTGGACTTGGCAGAGTTAGGTTCACAATTGGGCTCTCTACTCTTAAAGATCTTTTTCAACCTAAATGATTCTATGATTCTAAATGGGTGAAGGACTTGAAAGCTATGCCTCTTACAGTGATCTTGGCTGTTAGACCAGCCCTTGGAAAACAAATGTTTTGCAACAACCAAACCTTTCCCACATGTGGGAAGCCTTCTGAAAGTCAATCTCCACTACATCATCTCACAAGGAAAGTAAGAGAAGATCATGGGAAGTCACTGGATGGCAGAAAAAAATCAAGGCCTTTCAACAGTGGAGGCAAATCTGACTTTTGCCACTACAAGGATGAGGCATTGAGATTGTAGCAAAAGTTTTCGTGACGTGGAAACCAGAGGCTACACAAAGACTGTTGATGTATAGAGTTCATGTAGGCTCAAGAGTAGACTGGAAGAGTTGCTGAATTCATAGAAAAACTGGTTTTGGCCCGGAAAATTACCAGCTCTGAAGTGATCAAAGATTGGGAGGCCACATTGTGCAGAGTGCACCACATACTTTCACTCTACTCTCATACTCCACCCCAGACACCTGCCTTTGGCCACTCAAACTTGGGGCAGGAGAGATCTTTGGTCTGATCCAGTGCAGCCTTCCTTGTGCCCTTGTAACCCTCCCCAAAGAATCTTGACACCAGACCTAGTGATTTCCTATAACACTGAGAAAGCATTTGGGTTCCTGTCCAGTGCAAAGTGAGCTGAAAGATATTGCAGAAAAATACCTCAGTGGCCTCGAAGTGCCAAGCATTTTGGCTATGGAAATTAAATGCAAACACTACTTTTGACTCAGGAGCCAGATACCTGAGTCACAGTCCTCATGAATCACAGATCTCTTGGGAGAGTGAGAGAGAGAAAAACACGCTCCTGAATTTGTCCTGCACAAAAGCATTTATTATAGGCTAGTCATGGGGACATAGTGTTGATCCAGATGAAACTTGGGATTGGTCTTGTGTCATTATTCTTACAACTTCTGACAGGGAGAATTCAGCCAAACTCAAACATGCCCAAAGAATGCAACAGCTGTGTCTTGGGAATGATATGTACTGCCCACCTTGTAGTAGCCTGATAACCTACATAATGTAGGAACAAATCCTTCTGATTCATTAGTCAGCCTTATTCCTACCAGATTTCAACAAACATTAGTAGCTTAATTCTTGTTATTATGCTCACACCATGACAGATACAGCCTTTTGTCTGACACAAAGGGAAAAGGTCAGGAGATCATGATTATAGATGATTGCCACAGCTATCCTATAATAAAAAACCAAGTCCTATATTAGAAGACATGCAAGATCTAAGGAGGCATGGACACTGTGGGTTGTGGGTGGCAGTCTGTCTGCACTAGAACACTTTAGCTGTGCAGTGCCACAACTAAAGAAAAGCAAAGCGTTCTCATATTTGACAGGCAGTCTTCCAAAAACCACAGCTTGGTCTAATACTCTGGCTCCAACAAAGCACGAGTGGCTCTTTGCAGTTTGAATTATTTCTGTGCCATATTTCAACTCTCTGTCCTCATCTCTGTCTCTTTGAACAACTTCAAACTGTACAGAAATACTGACTAAAACAAATACATATGAGTGGAAAACATAATATTTTCTTAAAATATATCTTAAGCCAAATATACTTCAAATATTTACAGGTATTTGAATAAATACGCTAACTACACAACAAATATATTTTCACAAAAAATATATTAAAAAAAAAATCTCTTCTGAGCAAAGACTCTTCCTAGGAAAGTAACTATATACAGAAATATAGATATATAGTCCTAAATAGTTATCTTTACTTTCTTAAATAATCAAGTGACTATATTAATGTACAATAAAATGCATAGTTTAGGATTTCCCAATTCGTTTTCAAAGTCTCCACTTGCCTTATTGCCCATAACTACACTTCATCCTAAACCACTCTGAACTTGGTATAGACTAGAAAGTGAGCTTTGCTGTATGTGCCAATACCTCTCTCTTTCATGACAGTTTTTTAACTGGTGCCTTTGAATCTCTTCCTCTGATGACTTCTCTCATTCTTTAGGTGTTAAAACCTCTCTGCACAGCATTTTTGTCAAGAATGGAAAGGCCACTATGTAAAGGTTCCCACTACATTCTCACTGTTTTTCTAATTCAATTTAATGCTTTTTAACACTGCCTCATTTCTTGTGATGTGTATGACACCTCGTGGCATAGCTTCACTAACAAAATCAAGTGTTCTGAGTGAGCATACAGTTACGGTGCAGATGAAATCTCACCGGGTCTCTGCTGTGCCACAGGTAACTTGCTCCTGAATCTCAGACAGAAAATAAAATGTGGTGCTTTGTTGTACAATAAAGAAAGACAACTGGCATCAAGAATGGATGAGGCTGCTCCTCAGAACCTGGCACCTAGCACTGCTTCTTACGGCTCTTTTCAGGAAAGACCTTCATCCACACATGGTTTTGGAAGCAAATCTCCAGTGATACAACTTCATACCTGTAATCAGGCAATCAAACATCTGCTCAAAATGAAGAGAGAAGAAAAAAACTAATAAAAGATAAAGAGGTAAAATAAATAGCTATGGATTTCTGGGAGTTCTTTGGTCCTTAAGAATGTAAAGGCTGTCATTTCCAATCGTTATAAAAGGCTGAGACAGAAATAAACATCCCGGATTTTAAGTTATCAACTATGTAGGTGGTTATCTTGACGCTATTGGCTGTTCATATTCACTTCCTTTCCATTGCATTCCTGCCTTGTTCCTTCTCTCTGAGGCACGTATTTGAGTTGATCTTCAGCTCACTTTCTCCTACCTAAGTAACTGCTGAGATTTTTCTCTCTTCGCTTCCGCTTCCAGTCATTCCACTAAGTCCACAGAAACATTTCAGTGGTAATGGTTTTGCCCTGAAAGTCGGG
The DNA here is from genome assembly GCA_013398125.1 of Aegotheles bennettii. Classification (NCBI taxonomy): domain Eukaryota; kingdom Metazoa; phylum Chordata; class Aves; order Caprimulgiformes; family Aegothelidae; genus Aegotheles; species Aegotheles bennettii. Next base: position 203,464 of record VZRW01001797.1, read on the forward strand.
TATTTCAAATGCATTTCGGTAAACATTTGACAGAAAAAAGGTTGTTTGACAATAAATGGACAGGTGCAGAAGACAATACCAAAGTTCCCATGTTAACCCACAGGCTCTGGCAACTGCCTGACATCAGTGCTGGCATTTTTGTTGAGAAGCAGAGATGCAGTCTGCATCTCAGTGCCTCAAAAACTTCAACTAAGAATTAACAGCTGAACTTGTTCAGCAAAATTGGCTCTGAAGCTTGTTATCAGTTAAAATACTTTACAGTACACCACAGGAGACCTCCGATGTTTCTACTAATAGTAACATTCTATAAACTAAAAGATATTGTTTATACAAAACTGTATTCTAAGAATAGTCCGACTTCAAATATGCATCAACATTTGAAACCATGGTGACACTTCATACACAGATACAAGTTACAGTGCTTGCTTATGTTCTCTGCTTTCAGAACTGAACAACTGGGAACTGCAAGGAAAGACTGTGATACTCACATAGGTCTGCCTTTCTCAGATTTCTTATTCTTATAATTTTCACAGACAGTAAGCAGCATGGGCATTCTTCATTCTGCAGAAAAATGACAATGTTATTACCTGTATTAACATTAAATTGCTTATAATAATTTCATATTTTTATTTAGCAAAAATTAGTATTTTATCTAGTAAAAATTTTATTTAGTAAAAATTCCAACTTTCCATTTAAAATATTTACCAGTACTTTTCCCAGAAATGGTGGAGAGCAAATATATGAAAGGTGAGGTGTTAAGCTATTGTGGTCAGGAAGAGGAGAATGAGGGGATACAAAGAACTGCCATGAAACGCAAAGAACCTATTATGCAGTAAAACATATAATCACGGTGCTGTTGATTTCAATTTCTTAGCTGTTCAGAAGCATCGTGACTTCAGAGGAAAATGTTGTTCAGTGAGTGAGGCACCACCAGCACAAATGCAGCAGAATCCACACAAAAGAAAACAGTTTAGGAAGAGATGTTAGCAAAACTTCCCCACACGACCCAGATGATGAGTATTTGCAAAAAAGGATCATTAGCTGAAACATCAAGCACAGAAGGAAAGACAAATAGCTAGACACAAGCCAAAGAAATTATTAATTCCTGCAGATTTTAGTATCTGAAACTTTAGCTATTTCTTCTCTGGAAGTCATTATCTAATCCCTCTCCCACTCTCTGCTAACAAAATGGCTCCATTAAATCCCTTTAAAGGGGTTATGTCACTTCTCTTCTTTTTCCACTTAGGAATTGACCCAGCTGAGAAGTTGCAGACAAACTCCCCTATCACTCTTGAATTATGATAAAATGACCTTGGGCCATATTTTTTGTCTCACTCCAAAATAGAAGGACATGTTTTAATGTCTTCTGTCTGAATTCATGTTCTAGATGGAAAAATTCTCCGGCCCCACCATCCTCCAGGAAGCCTCTACTTTTACTTTCTCTCATAAATTTCAGCATTTCAGCCATTTCAGCAGTTAAGGGCAAGAGGAAGAACACAGAGGACAATCCAGGTGGCTGTTAGCACAGCTACTTGGGCACAGCATGTGACTATACTCATAGCTGGCAGATACTGCACCGTGCAAGAACCGAACTTACATAATGCTTGCATCAAATCACAGATTCAGTCCACAGCAAGCTCCTGTGAGGCCCCTCAGATTGCTTCCCAGCCTCCAAGTGGATCATGCACTGTGGCTGAGCTTTCCTCCACTACCCCCTGTGCCTCCACAGGACAGTCAATATCCACAAAACTATCAGTCGTCCTGACATAAATAAGTAAATACATACATGAATTTGGACTAACAGCTCCCAAGTTCTCCTCTAAGCACCAAAACCCCACCAATCAGAAACCCACCTCATGTCATCTTCAGCTTCTAATGAATTATGGTCTGAATTTTCACACACTTACCTCATGAGCACTCCAGTATGATCCCATTCTGCTCCCAGTTGCATACAAGTCAGATAAAGATGTCACTTCACTGTTGTAGGCAGCAGCTGGCAGTGACTCATGAAGTACCTCTGCAAACTTTAAGGAGGCACCTGCTGAGGCTCAATTGGCTTATCCATGCCCCGCCTTCCTCATTGCTTGAAAGGGAAAGCATGAAGAGAGAAGGGGAGGGAATTTACCAAGACCAAAGGTGTGTGTTGCAGGAAGGCTATACACACCAATGTGCCAAGAGTTGTTAGCAATTCAATATAAGGGAGTGATAACACACAGTGGTTAGGCATGGATACCTATGACCTGGCAGGCTAAGCACTGCACAGATGAGAGAAGATAATAGCAGCTACAAGCAGGCTGGAGGAAAACAGACTTCTACAGCACCCCAAGCAACAACTAAAAGTATTGTGGATGAAATAACTTTAAAAGACCTTCTATTTCAACAAAATTTTGTTTATTTTTCTTTTCTTGAAGGTAGAAGGGATTGAGTTGCTTGTTGGTAGATGTTTCCTCAATTTGATTTGTATACTTTCCAGGTGGATATACATTTTCCTGCTTTCAGAACCCTTCCACTAACACAAAACTTCCGAGTAAACCAAGACAAAAAGAACAAATTTTCCTCCAAATTAGGACATACATTGATTCATCTTAAATGCTAGCATCTAGATGTTTTAAACACAATGCAGTGTCATCAAATTATGATATAAAAATTACATCCAACTTTTCCATTCTCTGGCAGAAAACTATGCAGCAGCAGATACCCAGGTGAAAAGCCCTTGCATAGATCTGGCTACTAACATGCCCAGATGTCTGATATTAAATCACCACTTGAGAACTGCAGAAGGTGATAATACACTTGGTACCCACACCCTGTCTTCCTCTTCTACGCACACACATCAGGAAAATGCACAATAAAGACAGTCAGACGTGGCTTTACAACTTTTCACTGAATGAAAATTACTTTACTCATCAGCCATTTTAGAAGTAGGAATCTACCCTCAATACCCTTCCAATTAAAGAGTTGTGAAATGACACAGGATAACATTCCCATTAACATTGTGTCGGGCAAAAAAGAGCCTCAATCAGACAAGTAGCCTTGGTTATTCATACCCAAACTGAGAAAACTGGTCTGAAAGTGGCTAAAACCTGGACTGTTTTGTTAGCTTATGCAGCAGCTGAACTGGTGTTTCCTAAGCCATTCCCCTGGGAAAGTCTGACTTGAGCATGAAGTGCTATCGTAGCACCAAGATTATGAAAGATGATGTAATAAAAAAATCCCAACAAAACCCAAACTTCAACAAAACACAACAACTCTAACTAAACAACACTGAGGAGTGTCCAGCTGAGGTAGAGAAGGATGTAGGCAATGACTGCCTCACCCCGAAATAGCTGAGAAAAAATTGTGTCTTGAATAACTCAAGGAAAGAAAAAGGGAGGACCAAACTCCAGGTCTCTACCACCTCTCCTACCCAGGGGGTATGCTCTGCAAGAGTTTCTTCCACAGTAAGTGCTGCAGAGCATGGAGCTGGATGAAGCCCATCCCAGACACTGGCTGTCAAGTGCCGCTGCTAGAAGAGGACCTAGTAATAGTCCCAGCACAGGCACCTAGGACAGGACATCTAGTGTGAAAGTATAGCAAATGGAAAACCCAGTAACCCAAAACACCTTGCCAGTGTCTGAGAAACTACAATTTCTGGTTTGGTTCAGATTATCTGAGATATTAGGGCGCCTCACAAATTTTGACTAGGGACATACAGAAGGTGGAGCAAGATGTAGGAGGAATCCTTGGAGACCTGTTACCCTTGTTTCAGGAATATGGGTTTTCTGACCAGTCTGAGGCTGGTAAAACTAGGAATAAGCCGATGCTTACAATTTACTATCAAAAAGTCAACAGGCAAAGTCAAGCAGAGTATGTAATCCTGACTGAAAAATCCCCCAAAAATGCCAACTGAAAAGTGAAACTGAACAAGCATACCTCAGACATTTGTAGCCCATGGACTTTACAAAGCTGATGCAATACCCAGATCTTTGCAGTAACAGGAGGCCTCTGAAAAATATGACACCCTTCCTGGCAGGCATAAAGGATTCAATGACAATGACCATTTTGACAGTTCAGATTCCTTATTTTGAACTCATCAGTGGCTTCTCAGATAAAACAGTGGACAGGATTTTAGAAGATAAGGTTGAAATTGCCTATAGAAGAATTGCCTAGATTCTTCTATAGCTCTTGCCTACTTCTTTTAGGCCAGGCTACACAAAGAGGTGATTGACTCTTGTAAGGCTCATCCTGGCTGGCCTTTGGAAAAATCCCAGCTGCCAGCACCTGCCTTTCTTTCACAATGCTTCTGTGGGACTGTGACCAAAAATGCAGCAAAACCCAACTTCTCAATCAGCTCCAGTTGTAGAAAAGAACATGTCTTTCTCCAGTAACTCACCTCTGAGGAAGAATTCACACTAGAAACAGAAGCTACGTGTTTCTCTCTGCTGGACTTTTCTGGGCCTTTTACTGTGTTTCCCCCAGGCTTTTATTTTTCTTTTTAATATAAACAGCTAAGATTTTTTTCCATAACATCTGAAAAACCATCCAAAGGGACAGAGGATTTACTTATGGAATGTCTCATTAGCTGAAGAGAAAGAAATGCAAGGTATTTGTTCTGCTATATATCCATATTCAGGTATGCAATGATGGTTATCAACATTCATGCTTTGGTGGATAAGACTCTTGCTTCTTGGGAATGAGACAAATTGTTTCCTGCATTATAAACCATTCTCCTGTGCAGCTTGAAGAGGAGTGCTTCTTTTTATTAATAGCTTTCTCATCAGGTCCTTTATCAGCTATCTGCACACATCATTTAGTGCATTCCCACAGTGGACATTTCTTCTGTTCTTTGTCAACAGCATTGGTGTTTGTGAGCTGTTGTGTTTTTGTACTACATATGTATAAATCAGCTTTTCCACCTCAGCCACTGCACTTCAATGTACTTGTCAAATAACTAGTTAGACTGGGGCAATCATACAATCTTAATTTGTACTAGCATACCTAACTGATGTATTTTACTTTTTATGATTGTTTAACAACAGTGAAAAGAGTATTGGTGTCTAACTCCATTTCTCCAGTGTGATACTGTGTGTGTGCAATCCTGCAATCCCCCTCACATGTTATCTGTTTCAGTAATATTTCAATTCAGTACGTGGAAGAAACTCAAGATGATGCTGAAGCAAAGTTAGACTTCAGGGAGACAAGTGCAGCACACACACAATCTAAGAGAGAACACGGTTGGTTGAGAGAGGAAATGACAATGGTCCTTCAAAACAAATTCATGAGTTTGATTTAATTGATAAGAATAGATGTCATCAAAGACCTAAAAGGCCAGCCATCTGTACAGCCATTATCCAACAGAAGTTTGAAAAATCAACTATCCTTCTTAACATATATATATATATTTCAAGACAGTTTATGACAGAAAAAACACCCCTGGAAACAAAATTCTTAAAAGGCAGAACACTATTTAATTCAAGTTATTAAAATCAAGTAAAATTATTTAAATTGATACTGCATGGTCACCACCTTCTGTGTCTGAAGAGGGCTTCATGGATTTGCTACTAGTTGTCCCAGCAAAATGCCAGAATATTTTCAGATGAAAAAATACTTGTGACTAGCCAACGGGACAATAAGAGATTACAGACACATAGAACTAAAACTGTTTCCCTATCACACACAGCTGAATCTTCGCCTCTCGAGAATCACTAACAACAGAGAGTTCCGAGTTTGATGTTGCAACTCCAGATCAAAAAGAAACTACTGCTTAGTAAACCAAACCATGTGGCTTTGAAACAAATATTTCTAGCTTTCTCTTTTGAGAAGTTTACTTAGTTAGAAAGAGATGGCATCTGCCAAGAACAGTGAAGTAGCTATCTCATATCATCTGTCATGGTAAATACTTAGTAAGGGAGAGGAAAATGCTGTTCAAGAAGAGGACTGTGCTTGTGACAATGGCTGACTCAGAGCTTGTTTCTTCCGTGCCACAGCCATGCGCAAGGCCTGAAGAATCATGTTCTCATTGTTCATGACATTGTAATTAGTCAGCTTCAGAAGTTTGTTGAAGTCTTCTGCTTTCAGTGAGACCTCCCTCGTTGAGTACGGAGAGCTGAAACTGGAGATATCAACCTTGCCCAGTTCCATTTCAGCAGCACTACGTGACATACCTGTCCAGGGAAAAAAGGAAGGTGTTTGTATAGTCCCAGGGAATTACAGTACTCTGACAGACTATGTCAAGAATAATTTAGAGAGGTCACAAGTGCAATTGCTATGAAGCCAAGAGCAGAACTATGATCTCTGAAAAATCTACTTCTGAAGAAAACCTGCTGGAATTAAAAATGTGTCACTAAACAACATTCTATTGTATAATAAGTATCACTTATTGTATCATATTGTATAATAAGTACCACTAAACAACATTCTATAGGTGCATACCAACACCTTCTACTGGCCAGCTCATGGCGCATCATTTTGTGTGGTCACAGGTGCTCAAGTCTTAAATCTGCTGGTTCTTGAGTAGACTACATACTAAAGGGAAAAGGAATAAAGAGATAGGAAGACGAGAGGAAGCAGAATATTAGTAGCCTTGGAAATCATCATAAAAACAAAGCCTGCATCTCAAATACAAGCCCAAAAGGACACAGTGACTGTATTAGTTTATGTACTATCATTTTGATTTTCCAGCATATACAACCAACACATTAAACAGCCCAAATAGAAAGTACTGTGGCCCTCCACAGAACAATTCTATACTGCACAGGTAATCCTCCCCTAGATGTGACTGTTATTAAAATACATAATCTGAAAAATATACTTTTCTACACACTAAAGTAAATTTTTGGAGATCAAAAGACGACATTAGTTCCTATTCTTCTAGTTGAGGAACAAGTTTCTTCTTTCACTGAATTGTACCAGGACTCAAACTAATATTATGCACAAGATTTCACCTGATTTTGCAAACAGTCTGTGTCATCCCATTTTGCAATATTATTCACTAGTAGGAATGAGCAAACAAACAAGGGATTTTTGTATTGGGATTGGGTCAATAAAATTAGCTGAGTACTGTTAACTTACCAGGTGCTACATATCTTTGGAAAGTGTCATTCACTAACGGAAAATAAAGCAGCAGAGGAGCTCCTGGGGTGTCTGCACCATCGAACATGTAGCATTCTTTCAGGTTCTTCTCATCATCCTTCAGCCCAATGTTGGGAAATGGAATTCCCTGCTGCGAAAAGTACCTGCAAGCCTGCTCCAGGGGCTGGTCATGGCCCAACAGCAGCAGCATAAGGAATGTAAAAGATATCCAAGATCAAGGTGCTGCCAAAGCCCAGTAATTCATGCCAAGTTGCACAAAATAGGCTGATAGTGTTGAGCCAGCAACAATGTGTGCACCTGCAGCCCCTGTTTTTCCCTTGCCTGAAGAGCTATTTGGAAATAGTCTTACAGGAAAACACCTGATATCAAGAGAGTAAATATAGTTTAAATATGTACCAAGGCACATCTCTAAAATGGGAATACAAGTTAGAAACAGAATGGATTAATTCAAAACATGTTCTAGACCATAATTAATTAAAGAAGAACTAAGTCAGAAAAATGTAGATCTAAACCAAATTAAATTTGCAGTCCAAGGCCATAAGATTCACAGTCACATTATCACAGCAGTATCCTTTGTGAGTTTACCTCAACAGTATTTAGCAGGGTTTTGAAACCGATCTACCCATTTCTATAACTTTGAATTTTAGAATAAAATGAGATTTCAGTCCAACATATTTTAGACCTCAAAATAGAGGACTAAAAGCATTCATCAGAAAGCTCATTTGTGATGACCAACTTCGTTAAATTATCTACCAAAACATTGAAGTACCACCTCAGTTTGTTTTAATTAAATATTTCCAAAAGATTCAGAGCACAAGAATGAAATGTAATGTAGGTTGTTACATATGCTCTTTTTCAGCTGCAGTATGAAGAAATATTTTTCATGTGGCTTCACATTGTAAGAACAGATTTAAAGTATCTTCTACTTGAAAAAATGACAGAACCTTAAGCAGTGAACTTTGTGTTTTCTGTGGTGCCCATCAGGGACAGGTTTACAATTACGAATCTAAATTTGGAAGCCTAAATCTGGTTTTTTATATGGTGAATGCCACTTTCAAAATCTATTTAACCGTTTTAACCAAATCAGATTTCTGCAAACACAGTAAATGCATTTGATATCTTGCTTCAAGCCCACTATTTAAGGAGGAAAATTGTATTTAATAAAAGAGACAAAAATGAAGATTAAGAAATTCTTCACTCGCTAGGTTGTTCTTGGACAGCTAGAAAATCATATATTAAAATAAACAGACAAATGGAATCTTATACGGTTAAGGAAAATGGAGATTAAATTCAGCATCTGAATCACAAAGTTTTCCCAGATGTATGAATGTTATTAAATCTTACATGTAATTGTAATAGAAGTTGCAGCTCAGTCATCATAATTTCACTGTGCTGCTCTGTATTTCATTGGTGAAATGCTTAGGCTATTTCAAAAGTAATTTGAGAAAAATAGGGATATATTCCCCTCTGGGAATTTCCATTATTCTAAGGTTTGGAAACACCACATTACTAAATTCTACTAGAGTTCCATGTTTTACAGACACCTGTCTGAAAGTTAAGGAAAGCAAAGGAAAAACTGTTACTAAATGAAGACCGTGTTGAGACTTCTCACCAAGGTCTGTGATCCACCAGTGTAATTTAAGTGTATGATGACGTCCACTTTCCTCTCTGGTCTCATAAGCGGTGGGCAGCTGGTTTCAAAGAAGAAAGCTGCATCCACCAACTCCAGGTGCTCCGAGTTGTCTCTCAGTTCATTAGGAGAGGTGTCTAGCAAAGTGTCTAAGGAGTAAAACATTCAGAGCTATTAGCAAACTGCAGAAAGACATCTATTGAGTTAGAAAGAAAAAGGGAGGAGAGTGTCCCTCCCATCCAGGATTTTCCCTTTGCTTTAGGATAGCATGCAGTAATCCTAAAGCTCCCTTCAGTCTCTACACTCATGTTTTGTTGGTGTTTCCAAACCTATGAGCTGCACAAAAACCTAAGCAGGTGTTCCATACATGCAGAGCCCCACCACAGTGATTTTCATCTGAGTGTGGAATTTCAGTATCAAACGACTCAAAAATTGAACAGTTGTGTTACTGGAAGTGAAAGATGTGAAGAGCTACTTTATTCTCCCTCCTTTCCATTCAGCAAGCACTAAAAACTGACCACAAAACCCACCCTGTTCTCTTCAGAATGTACAAATGTCCCTTGCTAAATCCCAGGCACTGAACCCACTCCGATGATCCCTGAGGCAGGTAGGCAGGAGCGCTGTCCACACCTTTCCATTTTATGAAATGCTCCTGCTGGATGTACTCATTGTGCATCTGGAAGCCCCTCAGGAAGTTGTGGTACTTGGAGACGGCAGGGCGGTCTGTGAGGATATCGCGGAGAGCTGTGGAGATGCCACTCGTAGGAGTGAACATGCACGTAGCCATCTCATACGGCTTCTCAGGCAAGTCTGGTTGTTCCTCTAGAGATACATGGCACAAATGACATGAAATTGAATTATAACCATGGTTAAGAGGAGGCTAGGTGCAAAGAGGAGAAAGGATCAGTGACTATTCTATACCAATAGTAATCGTGTACATAGCTCTCAGCATTGTGTTATTTTTCCCTATGAAAATAGTTTTATTTATATATTTAAGGGGATTACTGTTTTTAGATTCCATGTAGATAAAAAAATGAAATTCAAAGCTTATTCTGAAAACAGTAGAAAAAAATGAACATTTTATTTTTAAACTAAATATTTTTACTTCTGAAAGTAAAAAAAACCCAGTTTGTTCAATTTGCTTTGGGTGTGGCCATCTGAATTCAACACAAACTTGCAAATTATTTGTATACATCCAAACATAAGAGTTTGGGGGTTTTTTTCCAAAAACATAGTCCACAGGAAAGTGACCCAAGTTTGTTCACTATGAAGTCACTGGCCTGCTTGAATTTTAATATGAAGAAGCTCATGACTATTTTCAAGAAATGGTCTTTCAGTACAGAGCCGCCTCTCTCAGCTGGTGTAAGGAGTCCCAATACATTGATCTCCTTTGACTGCTACTAATTCTTTCAGTTCAGTCAGATTTTGAGGGAGGGTTGGGCTATGCAGGGTGAACAGATATTGGAAAGAAAACACTCAGGCTTCTCTCTGGCTAACAAATTGTTGACATTGACCCTGCTTCGGCAGGGGGGTTGGACTAGATGATCTTTCAAGGTCCCTTCCAACCCCTAGGATTCTGTGACTAGGTTTTGACTGACCTTCTTTTTCCAAGCCTTTTAAACACAACAGTTTAGGGACCACCTTGTGTATCCATCCCTATCTTCTTTCCATCAGGGTCTGTCTGATGGTGCCTTTCTTTCCATAACAATCTCACTATTTAAGCAAAGCACTGGCTACTCAATAAAATCAAATAGCTTGTTCTTCCCCCTGTTTCCCATACCCAAGGCTAAGAGCACCAGGGTGACAGACAAACTCAAAAAATAAGAAATGTGAGTACAGTTCTTCTTTCAGAGGGGCATGAAGGAGGGAGGCCATAAATCTAAGGGTGCTTGAGATTTACCTATTTCAGTCACTTTGTCTTGGGTCCACCTGTGCCAGAAGTCCTCTGAATTGTCAGCTGCATGCCAGGCATCCAAGAGGTTTTTGGAAAAGATACTACTCCACATCCCTAGGAAGTAGTAGTGGTATAATAAGTAATGCTGAGGTAAACACAAGGAAGATCTTTTAAAAACTGCCTTCTGTTCCTTCTACCACTCTTCTCTAACTTTTTCGTATTTCTATCCAAATTTTGCATAAGTTCATACATCTATCTTAGAGGTATAGCTGACTCAGAAGGAAAACTTATTTCAAAAGAAATTTCGGAGTATTTTCCCTTCTGCCATGTTTTACCTGGAATGTTTTTGTTTTGGTTTGGTTTGGGTTTTTTTGAGAAATTTTACCTTTACTATTTTCATTTCCTTTTTCCTTTGATAAAGAAATATTTTCAGCCAGCTCCTTCCCTGATTCCCCTCTTTCTTGCCCTCTTTATTTCTCCTCCACATTTCCTTCAGCTTCCACAGTGTCATAGATTTCCAACTTTCAGGATGGCTTTTTTGCAAACTACAGGAAAAGGTGATGTTTCAAAAATGCTCACAAAAATACACAACTGCTTATTCATAATTTTAGTTTCATTTCATCTTAGTCTAAATGATAAAGCCACCTTTACTAGCAAGGTCAGTCGAGCGAGTCTCAGGAGACCTTCTGCATTTCAGCTGACTGACCTGGTAGCTCTGCTGCCACACTCAGAACAACAGGTTTCTGGGGACTAATTAATTTCCAGAATCACTAATGTTTGCATTAAAATCTTGTCCCTGTCCCAGGCTGGTGAGTCACCTTGCATGAAGCAGATCCGGGACTCAGGGAGCTTCTTCATCAGGCGACCCATGAAGAATTTGCTGCCAAAATCCTCTGCACGAATGAAGGCACCGTACTTCAGGAAGCCCACCTCATATGGTGTGAACTCCACCCACTCTGCCAACACACACACCAACAATGTTAGCTCTGCTACTAAAAATGGTCAAGTCACGAGATGTGGAATAAACCTTTCAGACATCAGTCCTCATAGGCAAAGTGGTTTAGCAAATGCCCTGAGGAAACCCTGCTGATGATAGCTGGCACTGAACCAGCTATCACATTGGTCAAGGCTGAAGGAAAATTTAAATTCTTCTTTCTTTTTATCTAGCAAGAGGAAAGTCTTCTCATGGGAAGTTGACTAGAACATGGACTGACTTCTATTTCTTTTATTGCCTTTAGCCAACCATGAAAAAACATACACTAAGTGAACTTAAAGCTCCAGTGAATCTCTTTCTTTAAGAATTCATAGTGTTTCTGAGACAGTGACACAGATGTATATTGTGTTATTAGTCTGAAGTTAATGTCTGAACATGCACACTTACATGCCAGATCTTACAAAACACTGAACTGTTGCTGTCTGTCCTGTAGCCACACCATTATTTTTTACATCTCTTGCTTGGAGTGAGAATTTAAGAGTTCATCATTGTTTACAGTATCCCCACGTTTTATCTCCCCAGGTAAAAACATAGCACTTTTCCAGAATTGAAACATTACCTCTAAAATCCTTGGTGGCAACTTTGTCTTTGACATTGAGGGCAAGGTAGATGGGCAGTGGGTTCTGACCCTGATTCACTGCCCGACGTTGATCAGAAAGTCTGTGGTAACATTTCTGGATTTGGGAAAAAAAAAACCTATTAGCTGATAATCAGTTCCTTAAAGACATCAGCTTATAAAGTCTGAATATGGGATATAATTTTCCTGAATTTCTTCCTAAATTTACTTCCACATGCTTGAACAACAGAGGGCAAGAAAATCGTGGGAACAGGAATAATTTTTGTTAAGACAGCCAGCCATGTTCTATATTCAGTCTACAACAACAGTAATGAGTTTCTTCACATGCTATTCTAACTTTGTATTGCTAAATGTAAGTGAATAAATAAGGTAGATTTGGGTAATTCAGCTGTTAGCTCATACGTCATCTGTTAAACATGAGTTCTTCAAAGCTACATGTTAATGACCCTTCTAGTAGTGATATTTTTAAAAAATATATTGAAAGTCGATATCCACAGAGAAAAATTATTGAGCTGTCCAATACCAACAACTTACATCATACATGAAATGGAGATTTTGAGTGTACCTTGGTCAAATTAAATTCTAGCACATTTTGCAATGTAGCACTGAGGCCAGAAATGCTAGACAAAATATAAAACATGTTTACAAGATTTTAAAATAAAATAGCTTTTTCTCCAGCTATCATCAGTCTGCTAGGTTACATTGAAAGTTTTTCTTGTGTCATTATAACATCAGGAACAGGAGATCCTGAGAGATCAAATCTGAAGTAGATGAAAGGCACCTGCAAAATCATGGTTTCTGTAGCTAAGATGTCTCAGGAGCTCTGGATCTATATGCTTTCTCATCGCTGAATCGCAAAGTGCAGTAACTACCTATGGGGTACATCTACCATATATTCAAGGTATGACTTCAACTTGTGTAAATATTGCAGCAGTGTAGACATAAAAGTATGGGGCTATAAAAAACACCTAGAAACCTCAAAAATTTATTGGACATCTACAGTGTTAATTAGCATACTGGTTACTTTAGAGCTAGTGTGAACATTTCTATGTTACATTCAATCACACTTTAGGCTCCAGTGTAGACATAAATTATGTCTCCAAGGTATTAATGTAAATAAGTGGTGTTGTGCCTACATATCAAGTTCAGTGTTACTGGCCAGGTGTCTCTCCCTAGGGTTTTAATTTCTTATTATGGTCATAAATATCAAGTCAGCAACTTTATGAGAAGAAAGATGTATAGACATTACCCCATCATTTAACATGGATTCAATCATGAGCCCCCACAGATCAATAAAAGATGTTTTATGTCCTGCTTGGGTCCTTTGGCTCAGCTCTCTGTAATAATTCCTCAGACTTCTCAAGCAAAAAGCCCCCATCTTGCACTTGTCTGCTTGCTTCCGAGCTTCAATAATTATATCCCCAAGATCCTTACGTGACCAATCAGCATCTTCATACAGTTTTGTCATTGTCCTGTGGTCAGGAAACATGATGGAAAGTGGAAAGAAATGAAGATGCTGCTTCTGAAATTCAGAGGATATACTTTGCAGAGCTTTGGACACTTACTATTTTATCTTTAGGTTACTCTCCTCTTTAAGTTTTGGGCAGAAATGAAAGTCTAAAGGCAATCAGTCGAAACACTTGATCTGGGATCCAACACAAGCAGCTACACCAGCTGTCTATGCTGTTTCTGTCGAACAGTAAAGGATCATCTTGCATAGGATTAAGGGTGTTTGCACTTCCAATAGAATCTCCTCTTTTGGTTAGGGATAAATTACTTCAGTGACATTAATGCATAGTGCACAATAGGCCTTCCATGGGTGACCCTGGCATTTATAGACCAAAGATGGAAGCAATAACTCAATAGACCCCTTTTAACCTCAGAGAGATCTAAAATCCTAGACAAAGCATGGGTTTTGCTTAACACAACAAGATCCAAACAACGGTATCAAAATGACTCCTCACCACGTTGTGCCAGATGAGCCACTGATGTATGAAACACAATCCAGAACCCGCAACTTTTGAAGACCCAAAATGCTGCCATACATGGCAGTGAGTGCTCTTATCCCACATCCTGCTGTGGTCACAGCCACTATAGGCACCTGTTAAACACAAAAAAAGAGCAAAAAGTATGGATGGAAAACTGGCATTAAGGCACATCCATGTCAAAAGATGATGGACATGCAAAAGCAACATCCAGACACTAGTAAAATAAAACACAAAAATTAGAGATAAAGCAACATTGCTCTATAAGTTATAAATAATAAAAGTTGCTGGACATTCCTGTGGGGTGTACTAGAAGATCTTAGCTCTTCAGGAAGGGTTTTTAAGAAACACAGACCAAACTAATTGAAGATCCTTCAAATTATTCACTTGAAAGCCAAGTAGAAACAGAGACTTTGCTCATCCAGACAGCCTGTTGAGTTCCCCAGCTGAGGTCACCCTGGCTGCAAATAGTGCCCTGGAGGAAGGGCTGCTGACAGAGGTCCTCACTCCTCATTTGGATGGAGGTGAGAAATCACTTCTCATCTCCAGACTTGAGGGAAAGGAGCAATAAAAATCCCCCAACAATGCCTTTCCTTGTTACCTCATGCTCTTGCAGGTCTTCCTCCAGATGAAGAACATCCTTCAGCGCAGCAGCAACCACCTTCCTCCGGTTTTGCAGGAAATTCTGTTCGTCAGCGCACAGGTCAAAGCCCAGACGGGCATCCAGGTTTCTTGGCCTGTAAAACAGACCCTGTGTCCTGAGACCAGGGCACAAACATTATTATTGTATTATTATTCACCATAGTCAACTCCAGCTATGCTTATGTGTGTTTACAGTTTGTGGACATTATAATGTAATAATTGAGAAAGAACAACACCACAGACAGGCCTCGTTAATTGCTGTGGCTTGTAAGAAGAATGCAAATAGGAAGGCAGAGTAGAACATGACATATTGTCCTGGTATGGTAACAAGGTTCCTGCAACACACTTCTGGTTTTATTTGCTCATATAATTCATTTTTCAATTTTCGGTAATGCCTGCCATGTGTGCCTGTAACTAGATAACCGCTGTCAATAAACACTGCAGTTAATTAGGGAAACAGCTACCATGCCTTGGTGTTATTTTGTTTGTATAATACAGAAATATGAGTTCTTTGTGGAGCTGGTCTCTCCATCTGTGGGCATAGTAGTGCACACAAATAGAGATCTACTTACTGAGCTGCACTAACAACTTGGAAACTTGAAGGAAAGGGGCCCATGATTTAGTTCTTCATCACTGAAATAGGAGAACCTGACAAAGAAAAGCCTGCAACCCAAAGATGAACACACCTCTGCTTACAACTGAGCCTGCATGGACCCCTGCTGATTTCAAATGTGCTTTGCGTAGGTGCAAATGTCTCCCAGTTACAGGATCAGGTCTTGCTGGAGACTCACTTACCATTCATTTGCCTTTGTGTACAAGTCAATTGTCCTGTCCTGAAAAATCGCAATACAAACAGTGTAAGCATGCTCAGGTCATTAATCCTGCACCTTCCTCCCCCACTCCATCTACAGGCTGAGTTTCAATATCTTTGCAGTCGTCAATGCATCTGCAGAATCTGGCCAGCAGTAGTCTGGGTTGTGGGAGATGTAACGAGCTCCAGTACAGGCTGGGTTGAATAGCAGTGGGCCATTCACCCAAGCCAGGTGGGCTTAGGGCCCCTCAGCTTTCCATAGCTGAACATCTAGTTTAACCTTCATTTTCTGGGAAGATCATTGAACACTGGGCATCTGAATGACAGACATATGGATGTTCTCAGATTTATCTTCTGCTTCAAGATTTCCCTTTGCAAATGTAGGTCTTAATTGTCATACCCATTACTGTTAGCCCACATACTGTGTTGAGGAACATATTAAATATGTCCTGAGGAAATTAGTTTAAACCTGGAACCACATGCAGAACAAAAGAAAAAAAATTTTGGATAGTTGCAGAGTGACTGTAATTCACATCTTGCACTGTAGCATGCATCATGTCTGACAGGAACTGAATCACTGAAACGTAAGGCTCTCATCACCTACCAAACTGCATGTGTGTTGGGCTGGTTTTTATTAAGAAAGATTTGTTCTCACCTCTGCTATTGTTATTTTCTCTTGTATAGGAAGCAAATTCAAAGGTAGAGTCACAGAGTCATTCATATCCCTTTCATTTTGACTTGATATAGACTGGAAAAAAGAGTAAAAAAAAATTAAATAATGACAGTTAACTGTTATCAAAAAAGGGAAAATACCTAAAAGCACTTACCAATTCCCTGCATACACAGACCTGCACAGAGAGTCAGGTCTTAAATATCCCCAAAGAAACGTACAAAAAAGAGCCAGCTACGCGTTAGAGGCAATCACATACCCTGCTGAGCCGCCTCCGCCGTGGTAGAGCCACAGTGAGCGCTGACTGATTATACTTGATGTAGTGGAACCTGGCCGGGGAGGCTGGGCAAAGGCAGGAGCTCAGCGTGTGGGTCTGGGTTCCTTCGTATGACCCCTCCACTGTTAATGCAAACTTTCTGTCTGAAGCAAAGGAGTTTCAAATTTAAGCTCTTAAAAAATGTGGATAATTTGTTTGCACAGTAACATAAGTTTTTCTTAAGTAATGATTTCATTTTGATACCCAAATTATAGGATAAATAAATAGACTCACTTATCTGAGCCTTTGGGTTTCAGCTTTAGAGCTCATATACAGAAGGTACTATATAGTAACCATTGCTATAGTACCACTGGACTTCCATACAGAATCACAGAATCCTAGGGGTTGGAAGGGACCTCAAAAGATCATCTAGTCCACACCCCCTGCCAGAGCAGGGTCACCTAGAGTACATCACACAGGAACGCATCCAGGCAGGGTTTGAATGTCTCCAGCCAAGGAGACTCCACAACATCTCTGGGCAGCCTGTTCCAGTGCTCTGTCACTCTCACAGTGAAGAAGTTTCTCCTGATATTCACATGGAACCTCCTATGTTCCAGTTTGCAACCATTGCCCCTTGTCCTATCATTGGTCATTACTGAAAAAAGCTTTGCTCCATCATCCTGACACCCACCCTTTACATAT
>VZRW01001797.1:226768-302392 GCA_013398125.1 Aegotheles bennettii
GGAAGGGGGGAAGGAAGGGGGGAAGGAAGGCTTGGGTAGGTATCAGATTTCAAAATTTTTAACACTGCCGAGCCACACATACACACAGGGACATGCACACACAAGAGCATCACAGGGCTGGGCACCACTGGGGGTTCAGCTGCCTGAGAGGAACACTGAGCAGATAACATTAACTGCTGTGATGAGTGATGTTGGACAGACAAAGCCCAGCTCATACACAGTGGGCTTCAATAGGTAGGCATGGACATGGCTGACAGTTTCTGGGGTAGCTCTGGCTGCAAGTTCCATCCTTTCTTTTTTGAGCATCCTTTATTTTCTTTAACACATCTGGTTGCCAATGCAATGGCAACAGGATC
Organism: Aegotheles bennettii; assembly: GCA_013398125.1. Taxonomy (NCBI): domain Eukaryota; kingdom Metazoa; phylum Chordata; class Aves; order Caprimulgiformes; family Aegothelidae; genus Aegotheles; species Aegotheles bennettii. The sequence goes on from VZRW01001797.1 coordinate 227,125, forward strand.
TCATTTCACTGAAGGCTCCCATTACTGTCACAGAAAGCAGGTCTTCCAGCAAGACATTTACTCTCAGTCTGCCTTCTTCCCTTTTGGAAAGTTAAAGGAGGGAACACACACACATACGCTGTAAAGCTCAAGAGAGCTTTTAAAGAAAAAAAAGCTTCAAGAGAAAAAAAAAGCTTCAAGAGAAAAAAAAAGCTTCAAGAGAAAGGTATTAGTCATCTGTGGAGAAGATGAATTGCATTTAAACCTCTGTGAAGTGGATTAAAATGAGGACATATAAGAAAAGTGTTGAAATTTTGAACAGTCTCATGATGTAACATTTTGTTTGAGAAGCAGCAGTCCTGAGGGAGTTTTTACCAGTAATGTTGTATAAAAATTATTGCTTAGTGCCATTATTTTCACCTGCATCTCTGTGTGTCAACCAGAGAGAAATAAGGGTATTTGCAACACTTGATGGGCAGGTGAAAGCTTGTCTGTTCTTCCCAGCACAGAACGAGGTGACGTTGCTTCTTTGCATTTGATTGCATTGTTTGGGCTTTTCCATTTCAATTAGAGGTGTGTTCAGGTCATAATGTTCACCTATGAATTTTGATGTTTTCAGATGTAGGGAGGCTAGTTTTAGTATTTTTATTTTTCTTTCCCAGATGAAGAAGCCAGTTGTAAAGTTTGACTTCCCACCTGAGCTTCATTGTAGGTGAGGGATGATCAGGACCAAAGTCCCAGTATGTGGTTAGCAGTAGTCTGCAGTGCTTATATCAGCAACACACACTTTCATTTTGAGGTCAGAGTAATCTGTCTGCAAATATGTTTTGTCATAGTCATTAAGAAATTAAAGGCAAACATGAATCATGAGATTAACAGTCCTGTGGACCCACACTCAAAAGTGAGGGATGATCACCCAACAGTACATGATCTATTAATTAAAGACAACAACCAAAGATACCATGGGTCAGTATTGCCCATAAATACCAATCCCATCATTAACATTATATTTCCTCTACTTGTAACACCACCTACTCAAGCATTCCTGTTGTTGCATAATAGACACACCTTCATCTGACTATACTTAGTCTTGTCCTACTTGGTGTACTGGTAAACCTGACTTTGGGAAGCAGAGTAGTTGACTTGGCCCTTTATCACACTTTATGCATAACTGCAAAATTAACAAAGCCAGCCTTTTTTTTTTCCCTGACTCCCCCGAGACTTGAGTCATATTTGTTTGAGTAACTCTAAAAAGAAAAAAAAAAAGAGAAGAAATAACTTTGATTGATGAAGGTGGTTGTGGTATTTACAAAGACATATAAATACTAAAAAAAAAAAATAAAATAAAAACTCCCAGAAATCACCTGAGTTTCTAACAGTCCTAAGCACTCTCAAACTTCTGTGTGTGTACAGGAAATGTCCATGTGAAAGTCCTGGTTTGCTCTTGAAAAGTCCAGATTTTTATTAGCATAGACCACTTCCAGTGCTTGTCCCCACTAGCAGGATCAGGAGGACCTGAACGAGTATTTTGTGAGCAATTCAAAGTTTATTTCATTGACATTTCCCAAATAGTGATACACGCTCTGACTAGGTCTGTTGCAAAGAACAAAGTACCACTTCAAAAGCCCACCAATTTTTTTTTTTCTTTTCTTCAACTGATCGCTCTCTGCTACCATGCTGTATTGTACACCTTTGAGAAATAACTACTTGTCAGACAGCAGAGATCTGGCTTCTCATTTCAGATCTCTGGCTTTCTCTGGGGGACTTCTGACACAGCCACTGAGCAAGTGTGCTTCCCTCCTCTCATCTGCAAAACGTATTTGGTGATGCCTTTTGTACTTCAGAGGTGTCCTCTGAGACCAAACTGCCTCTTGTTCATGAAGTATTTTCCAGGTGTTATAAGAGAGGCCCTTGCAACACCCAGGAACCTTTTCTTACAAATCTTGTATACCTGAGGGCCAACCAGATGTGAGAACTGGAGCTCCACAATTTATTCTGTGTCCAAGCCAGTCTGTCATGCAGCAATATCCCATTGCTTTGTATCCTGCCTCTTCATATATAGGTACAAGGCTGCCATTGCCACCCACATGCAAGCAAATCATTACCCTGGTATGTCAGCCTAACCACCAGCTAACTACGGTGATTACACTCACACACGGTACACACAGCAGATCTTCACAGCAGTGACTTGTTGTTTCCCTTCCCTGGACCACGACACATGAGCAGGCATCAAATGTGCTTGGGGTGACAGCCATGGTATCCATATGGGGCAATATCCTGCCAAAAGCAGGCGTGGCAGCAGGTGTTTATGACAACACGGTCTCTTCATCTAGTTATTACACTAAGTTTCTAATTATCTCTCAGGATACCAGCAGGACTGGATCCTAATTGCTCTTTACCATTAGAAAGCATTACAGTGACATGATCCATGCGCAGAAACATCATAGCCCCACCACTATGTCACAGACAAGAGCAGGGCACCAGCTGTTCCAGCTCAAGCTAAAACCTCACTTGTCTCACAGACAGCTCAAATTCAAACAGGGCTAAACCAAAAACAATTTTAATTTTAATTCTACCTCCTATTTTGATGCTAACAGACCAACCACATGTAACCTGGGCAGAAACCTGAACACCCTCCTCCTCTTGGACAGCCTTTAAGTGCTCATATTGAGGCTATTTCTAGAGGGCAGATTTTTTTCATGACTGTTAGGGTATAGTTTTTCTTATTGTGCTCAAGGGATCCAAACTAAGAGTACAATCTTAAACACACTCTGTCCAGACCAACTCCTTGATGATGTCTGCCCTCACTCAGACCTATCCATGTCACAAAATATAAAGTGTCACCACCAGCTGAGAAAAGCATTTTTCTTCTTCATCCCACCCTGTAGAGCTGAGCAGAAGTCTGGCTGAGGGTGGGTGGACAGGCAGGCACTGCTGTTTTCTAGAGTGCAGAATATTAGGTAATTTAAATCATTGAAACTTTTTATACCCTTTTTTTAAGTAAGAATATGGGTTGCTTCTGTGAAAGTAAACAACTTCCTTCTCATGTCAGAAGTTGTTCTTCCTTCACAGTCAGACCATCAGAATTCACTCAGTCCTGGGAGATCGGTTCCTGCCTCCAGGGAGCATTGAACATTAATCTTCTAATAGCTAAACTTCAATAAAAAGCTTTCACACTTTCTCCCACTCTGCCCACCACAGCGGGTGGAGCACCCTGCAAGTATCCCTGAAACAGTATCACTAGTCTCATCTACATCCCTTTGCTGAGATGTTGGTAAATAACCTTATTTTTTTCCCCCTGTTTTCTCCCTTGTCAAGCTTTATCGGTCCACTTCCTCTTATTTTACAACGAGATTTCAAGCCACACCTAGAACAATAGGCTGTTGGTACATAATTGCAACTGCTGAAATTGTGAAGCAAGTAATAAATAACAATGAAACAATAACAGTGCAAGAACACCAGAAGTCAGCTGGTTCCTGCAATAAGTATCATGTTGGACCGTGGCTCCTCAAACAATAATGTATTTCACTGGCGATATTTCCTTTCAGGATCTCAAGGGGCTTTTCATTAATTGATCTCATATATGGCAGAACTGTTACTGCAATGCTGTAAAATACAGGTTTTTTGAGGAAAGTATAAAACATACTTTATAGTTGTATAAAATATTGTACCCAATGTAAGTTTATATAAAAAGGTCCAAAACTTAGAAGTTTCCAAAATTAACAATCCTAATTAAAAAAAAATCTATAAAAGTTTCAAAAACTGCCTTTTTCTCACTAATAAAATGGTGAAGGATATTTTTAACTCTACACCAGGCAAGGTCCTTTTAGTCCAGGGCCCACAGACAGTGTCCACTGATGGGTCTTGGATGTTTTCAGGAAGCAGGGCGTGATGGCTTAAAATTGCTTAGCTTGGTGTTCACATCCCATTGACTATTTTTATCTTTCTCTTTAACCCTTAACACTATAATTTGTTTTCTTTTTCATTTGTTAATTCCACTTAATTATTTTGTTTCTCTCCAGTATTTTGTTCTTTAGCTCCTTTGTCTTTTTTTGGTCTTGTTAAGGATGGACATCAGTGCCAGAGGAAAACATATCCCACATTTAGTGGTGGCTGTCTAAGGAAGAGCATAAAGAGGGCAAGCATCATATTAGGCTCTCTGAATCTTAAATTGTGAGAGTTGAGAGAAGTTCCTAAGACAACCTACACTGTTGTTTTTTTCTTCTCTGACCTTGTCCAGTCTCTGCCTAGAATCCACATAAACTTTTGGCATCTGTGATGTCCTGGCATGGGGAGTTCCCAAGCTGAACCACATGTCCTTCTGTTTGTACTACAGCTATGGTGGTTGCCCAAGGACTGTGAGAGGCTGACCTTGAAATTTGAAATTCTCTGCTGAGAAAGCCCTGTTTTTAAGGGTGGGTTGTATTGGTGCACATCCAAGTCTCACCCCATTATGGAGTCAGGATGCAGATGGGACACACACCCAAATCTGAGAACTGGCAAGTGTTCACAGGTCCAGAAATATCAAGAGCCCAAATGAGGCTGATGAGGATGTGGGTGTGCTCAGTGGGAAGGGGGAATGTGGAGAATGCAAACAGGGCACTAAATTCACAGGTGGTATCAATCGCATCAGCTATGCATCAATACACAAGTGGAAATTAGTGTTATAATTTAAACACTGATGGATCAGTGGAAAGAAGAGACAGAATAGCACAAGGGTGCATTAAAAAGATGCAGGGTTTAAAAAGCAGAATGAAACAATTTAAATTATCTTAGATAAAAATACGATCTCATGCACCAAACTTCTGTCAAAGGTATTGTATTACCTATTCTGTGGGAGATGTTAGTGAGATTTTGAGAGTCTATTGTTATGGATTAATTTCCCCATCTCCATTACCTGGAAAATGGAGCAGATAGACCAATAATGAAGTTAACAAGTGACACTGGATAGGGAGACCTTCTAAACCCTAGATGAGTATTAAACAAAGTGATCCAAAAACTCTACAGAAACCTAGTTCAAGAAGAGATCTTGAGAGGAGAAAATAACAAAATGGGATTAACTTCTGAAACAAAAGGATGAGCACAATTGGCAAGAGATAGGAGGAGCTGATTTAAAATGTTAAAAACCTATAATATGACTGATAAATAGGTGACACTTGTCAACTTGTTCTATCTAGTAATATTTGCAGGAAAAGGGAGGTGACAAAATCAGAGATTGGAAAAGGAAGAATGCGGGAAAAAGATCAGTATTAGGAAAATTGTACTATAAAGAAGTCTACATCACTGGTGACGGATGTTCATAGGTTTCTGGGCTTCCTAAGGCTGTATCAAGCTAGTGTTAGGGAACTGTAAAGATGATTGAAACAGCTCAACAATATTCTCCCAATTTTACATACAAACCAGCAAAATTTTGTACAAGTGGTACATTTTCGTCTTATGCCTCCCATTTTGCTGCTTCTCACTGAAAGTCACATAGAGTTACCAACATGCAACTTCTACTAACTTTTATTGCCAACAAGTTTAACCAGAGGTTAAATCAACTTATTAAAACATTTGAAATATAGGTTTATTTTATATGATAAAGAGTGTTTCATTGAAATATATGATTTCCGCAAGTCTGGCTGCATAGAAACTTATGTCCTGAAATGGCTTAAAAGCAGATCTTTCTAATAAATGCAACTGACAAATTTTACACTAAACAAAACCAAGTGTTGCTGGAAATAAGCAGCTGTCAATCAAAGCCAGATTAAACCATTAAGTGCAAGCAAGGCAGTGCCATGGCTGGTATGATTTTCTTTTCCTACGTGATGGAAATATCCAAAAAGCAAAGCATTCACCTTTTGTAAGTATTAGTTTTGTTTTGATTGTGCACTATCTTTGTCCTCAATATTTTGACTGATACTACCATTTCAAACAAATGATAGCTTGACAATGTTGGTGGTGAATGTTTGGTTCTGTTTTTCAGGCAACATCCAGTATATGCTTCACAGTGTAAGGCAGAACAGCCTCAGCCTGCAAAGCTTATGGTGTGGCTTTACTGCTGCTCCAGACCCTGTTCTACACTCTGAAAACACCTCAATAATTCCAACTACTCCTTTAAGCAGCTGTGTGGGCTGGTGGGACGTGTCTTGGACTGGGAAGCAGAAACCTGTCCCTAGTCCCAGAAACTTTCTGGTATTGGGAAGGACAGCATCAAAACATAGGAAATTTTTTAGAATAAAAATAGCTTCAAGACAAAAATAAAAAGCACTAATCTAAATAGAAAAAAAAAGTGGAGAGGAAGTTTGGTAAGCTTATTATCATGCAGATGGTTTAATAAAACATGATGATGTGGGGAGATATCTAAAGGTTGTAGATTTCCACATCTCTTTCTTTCAGTTCAGTGTGCACATTTGTATCTTCAAATAGTTTTAGCTGTAGCAAGGGATTTCTCTCCAGCCTATAAATGAGCTTCAAATATCTTTTCCATGCTTTAGAAGTAGTCCAGTGGGAGAGTTCATAGACTCTTCCTCCCCATACATCCAACAGCAAGAAAGTATCTTGCTTCAATAAAAATCTGGCAAAGATATAAGAATAAAAAATATCTTCCAACTATGCTAACTCATATTCAGCATACCACAGTTATGCACCTTCTCTCTCCTTTTATAAATACTCTGAGGTTTTTGTGACACTTGATTATACTCAGTAGTTTCACAAGCATGTGGATGCTTCAGGGGTATAGCAAATATACTCACACAAATCTGCTTTTCTGGCATTTTTCATCTGTATAATTTTTACGGTGAGCAAGTTGCATGGAGAGGGTTCTGTCTGTTGAACAGCATACAAAATGCATGGGATGTGCATGAAGAGAGAAAGAACAGAAGCACAGTCAGAGAAAACATTGAATTAAATGTTTCAATTTCAACCATCCAAAATATTTCTGAACTGAGGTTCTTCCTTGTGCATTGTCTTCTCCTTCTTCCCAGAAGGTCTGCGTCCAGGTGTGGCCAGAGACCCAAAATATACATTCAATCACAGCCCACACCTCTGATGTCCTCTATATCCCATTCTGAGGAAACTTGTGCTAACCCTCAACTTGAGTCGTCTGACTCTTACACCCCAATCACAGAGAAATGTGTGATAGTGAGCATTGCTGTGTTATTAATACAGCTGACACACATCTTGGTCTGTGCAATTCAAAGGATGTCATATATATATCCACTATATTTCACAACAAACAGCAGGCAATCTAGCAGGGCAGGAAGTTGCTCATCAGCTGGTTTATAGCTGTAAAACTCCATTGGTAGATTTGACGCAGAGCCGCCCTGGCTCTCAGACAATGAGGACCTGAAAAGTGTCTTCCAGAGACCTATCACAAACTTCTCCGAAGGGGGGAGTGAAAGCAAGAAGTCTGTAATTATTTCTCTCTGAATAATTCAGTTTATCCAATCTTCCTTTAAGTAAAGGTCACAGGAAAGCATCAATGTAAATCTTGGGAAACCACTTAAACCTAAGTGGTTATCAAAAGATATTTAACAAATTTGCCAGGAAACTGGCTTGATTTTTGTCATCTTTTCTCATCCTAAGCAAGGATCAGGCAAAGATGGTATTAATCAAAAGTAGGTAGGTGGGGTACTTTGCTCCCTACATTAACTGTCTTTTTTAAAGGAATAAAAGGAGGAAAAATTGCACATTTAGTGCTCTAAATGGCAAAAAACTCCCACCAAAACCAATCAAAAAAACTCCAAAAACAAACCAACAAGTGGAGTAAAAAAGAAAGAGTAAAACTATGTAGTGATGCAACACACACATAGAAGAGGCAGTTCACGCACACTACCTATAGAGCAGGGAATACCACTGCAACAAATACATAGATCAATATATAACAATGTGTCACCGTTCATTCCTTTATGCCCAAAACCACCCACAATTTTTAGGAGAGCTGTATTTAACACTTCACATAATAGTTTCCTGGCTTTCTGCACGCACTCATTGACATTAGCGATACCTCCTTATTTTCCCTCCGTGGGTTGTTTTGCCAAGCCCAGCTGGATGGAAGCAAGGGACAACAGCAATGTACAAAAAGATATTTTTATTTTAATTGAGGATTTTCAAAGTAGTTAAATTACTGCAGCAGTAAAATCCTTGCATTCTCAAAGGCAAAACCAAAATAGGCTCAAAACACAGGCAGAAGCCTTGTTTGGTGCTGAAGAAAATATCTCAGAGCTGAGGATACAGGAGATGGAACACCACATCCTACAGCAGGTACCCTGTGCCGCCAAGGAGCTGCCTGCACAACTGATCACAAAGCCTCCTCTTTCCTTTTCTTACCTGGCTCTTACTGAAGAACAGCCCCATCTTGGTCTTTTCGGTGTCCGAGCCAGCTGTGAAATGTGGCAGTGGATGAGTACAGAAGAGTTTCAGCCAGGCAGTCTCTTGTGCTTTAAGTTGCCAACAGCAGGCAGGCAGGTGTTTTAGTGCCTGACTCAGTGCAGCCTCACCCCACCACCACCACTTAAGTAATCCCCAACTCCTCCTCCTTGTTGCCTAGGAGGTAAGTGCATGCTGCACACCTGCACTGAGGTGCAGGCACCCAGGCCCCAGCACTGCAGGATGGTCTTTGTAGATGTAGTTAGAGGGACATCGAGATCTGAAAGGGATCTTCCCTTCACAGTTATGGGCACTGAGCAAATGTTTTCTACTTTTAAGCATCTCCATCTCTTCTTGAGGAGGCCAGAGTGCTTTTGCACATTAGAGGGCTGTCAAACTGCAGCCCCTTGTATGGAGGTGGGGCTGGCCCCAGCCAGGGTCCCTCTGGCTGCCCAGGAGTGGGCAACAAGGGCTTCTTTGGCCAAGGGCATCCAAACAAACCGTCGTGCATAGAAAAGACTTTTTGTAGCTTTATATTACTTATAGATAGTAGGTGGGTTTTTGTTTAAAGACACATTTGAAAGTATTTTTTCATCCCCATCTCATCTTCCATTTTATTCAACTCAGGCATTTTGCTCTTTCATCCAAACAGTTATTGCAGGACAAATACTGCATGAAACAATTTCCCAATCACCTGTTGAAACTGTAAGAGTTTCCATTGTAAAGGCAAAGCTTTAAAAGCTCACTCACTTTCTCATTTTTTTTCTACTTTATGCATGTGCTTAAGTGAATAACCTTAAAGAAGATATATTTGGAAGGGTGAAATTAATGCTGAAATTAACATTACTTATTCTTTATGTTCTCACCTATTCTTTATGTCCTCACATTTATAAATGTGAGGCTGCTAGCATCATGTGAAGTGGTGACAATCTCAGAGAGTGAGTACACAAAGTGAGTACAAAAGAGGCAACAAAATGGGAGATTTTTTTAAAAAATCATCCTTGCTATTATGAAATTTAACAGAAAAATCGAACTCAAAATAATCTATTTTCATTATGCAATGAGTTGAGAACTGATTGGTAAAGGTAACTTCACAGACATAATATAAATTGGATTTCATAAAACATTTGGCATTGAAGACATTCTAACTTAAGAACTAGATGCAACAAGCATCATCCAGACATTAAACAGATTCAGGGTGGATAACTAACAGATCACAAAAGGAAGGTACCCTCAGAGGGAAATATTCTTAAGGAGATTGCAAACAGCGCAGTTTTAAGCCTACTGCATGCTTTATCAGTGATCTCGAAATAAAAAAAAACGCTATTTTCACCCTGTTTCAAACAGAGGATATTGAAATATTGGGAAAGCTGAAGGAAAGAGCCACAGAATGATCTGAGTGTAGGATGAGCTCCCTCAGAGAGGGAAAGGCAGGTTTCATATCAGCCAGCAGGACACAATGCAGAGATATCCTAATGCTGACTTGGCATGCAGCACAGCTATTTCAGTACAGTAATTAGTCGTGGTTAGGAGATGGGCTCATTAGCCCTGATGAAAAGCAGGATTAATCAGGCTTAGGTTATGTCATGCACCTATCTTGCTTTTTTTCATCCTGTTGTTGAGTGTCTCCTGTAAAACAGATTGAAACAGCTTCCATCCTACTGTTTCTTTTCCAGCAAAAAGGTCTAGAAACCATGAAAGTAAACCCAAAGATACATCTGGGAAAGACCCAGAGGGATCCCATGAGCTGATATTCTACTGTTCTGGAGCGAAACCACAATTGCAGCTGTCTCACACATGAAGGGCTAATAATCTAGATTTAAACATGCAACACTGTACCTGGAAACAGGGTTATACCGTGCCCTTTCAAGTGTTTCAGGTGCATGAACACAATGAATGTGCTCGTAAGTGAAAAACATGTCCCATTTGTCCTCTTCCACCACCCAAATTGCTTTAAGATGCACCATCAGCTGTTTTTTCCATTGGAGAGAAATCTTTTTCTCCCATCTATTTCCTAGAACTTTGTTACATACCAACAAATTTGTCACTTCTGAGCACAATCAAGACTCTGATCACAACACCGGTTCTGCCCTGGTGACTCAGTCTGAAGTTCATTGCAACAGTAGGAGTCTTTTATTATCAAAAGGGAGATAATCCCAAGCACTTTCTGAGCTACTGTGACCAGCCTCTTCGTGTAGCACAGCTCCACAGTGCAGGGCTGCTATTGTGAAGGACTGAGCTTGTGATCTACCTGCTGCAGAGCTGTGAGAAGGAAGCTACCTTCCTCCAGAAGACCTCTATGATTTTTGACAATGAGGAACCACTCTCTCAGGACAAACCCCGCAAAAAGACCATTTGCAGGCAAGTGTTGAACAGTTGCAAAAAATATAGCTGAAAGGGAGCTCAAAAGACCCTCTTGCATTGCTGTACTATATGCAAACAGCTAGCAGCCACTTCCATCTTATGAAACACTGGGAGAAACTGCAAGGCAATCATTCAGGAACAGTCAGGGCACATGAAGAGGAGTGAGACAGCACAGTCAACAGCAGCTCCAAGAAAAAATAAAAGGGAAGTTGGACAACATGACTACTACTTAGGCTGAATGTAGATGGTCCTGTGAATAGTAGCTCAGAAGATTCATTTGACCACATGAAACAAAGATGATCTAATTCAGGGGTATTTTTTATTGATGGAGAAAACTGTATAGATCTTTAAAACACTGACAGTAACTTAAGAAACTAAAGTTCAAAGATCAGTAATGAAAATCAGTCAAATAAATACTCATAGTGGACAGACAATCAAATCAGACATTAAAACCTTCAGTGTGTCAGTAATTAAGATAAACAAGACCAACACAATGGATTAGCTATTTATCAGAGAAATTCAGGTTCAAGGGATTTCTGTTCTGCCAGACAGAAATGTATAAATACTGCTTTGATTCACATTTTTATGTGCTACCTGTTTCATTATTATGTTACACAATGCTATTAATTTATACAGACTATGTATATAAATTGGTAAAGTTACAAGGTAACAAAACTAAACACAAATTTTCGGCTTTGAAGTTTGTTTTGGATTAAACCACTGGTAAACTGCAATCTATTTTTCTGAACAGTCACATAAACAGGATGAATTGGAGTCCAGCATATCCTCAGGATGATGTGATTTCTACTGCAAGTAACACTGCCAAGCATCAAACATCTTAATCTCACTGGATAATAGACAACCTAAGAAATACCACATGGAAGGTTAAAGCTAGTGAGTGGTGGCTAGTAATTCCGCTGCTTCCTCCGTGCCACTGCCAAGCGTAAGGCCTGAATGATCAACTTCTCATTATTCAGGATGTTGTAATCAGTCAGTTTCACCAGTCTGTCAAAATTCTTTTCACTGAAACACACCTCCCTTGTTGTAAAAGGGGAGAGGATACTGGAGACATCAACTTTGCCTTCAGGCATCTCTTCAGGAGTCCTTTCCACACCTGAGGGACAAACCACAAGGAGATTCACCAATAAGGTTCTATTACAGTATGTGGCTCATATCAGTCATTTAATGTAATTATAGGTAGAAAAGGAGATTTGGAGGGAAAGTTATGATTTCCCAGAGAACTTAAAAGTACTGTAGTAGCACTGTATTCTTCAGAAAATGATACAAACCCAAGCAGCTGGGAGTGAGAACAGCATTTATTATTAGCAGCAGCATTGGTATACCACTCCTTGGTCGATATAAAGTCTTTGTTACCCAAACTGGAAAAGTGCGAGCAAAAAGAAAACGGGATACTCTTGGACTGGATACAATAACAACCCCTCTCAGTGAAAGTTCAGGAGAAATGATGGCACTCAGAGGACATTGTTCCTATTAAAAAAAAAGATCTCTGTTCACTCAGTCCTCAGTCTGGGAGAGTACTTTTAAATATGTGAACAAAATCCAGATGAATGAGCTACCACCAAAACCTCTAGAAGTTTTTCCCTTCGTCTTTGTTTGCAAGCAGCAGGGTATAACAAGTGTGTATTTGTAGTGTGTAACAGTGTGTTTGGAGGACCTGCCACCCTTGTTTTGTATTTGGGAAGTTTTAACTTCATACTGTAAGTCCTGTGGAGTAAATGCCTATTTTAATCTCAAATGTATTAGGAACACTCCTGGAGTTCTCACAGTTCAGACGTCCTCACACAGAGCAGTTATTTTTGTCAGTGATGAGACTGATAATTCCAGCATCAGAAAGAAGGTCAGAGATGACAATGAGAAGACTCACTAGGCAAGTGACTTTTTATTAAAACTGCTAGCCACAGATGACTCACCAGGAGCTTTGTATTTCTTGAAAGTGTCGTTCACTAGGGGGAAAAAGAGCACTGTTGGAGCTTGTGGGCTGTCAGCATCTTCAAACACATAGCACTCCTTCAAATTTTCCCTGTCTTCCTCACTTATCTCAATTTTGGGAAATGGGATTCCTTGCCCCGAGATGTACTTTGCAATCTGATCCAGAGGCTGGATGAATTGATAAAATAAATAAAATTAATACAAATAATCAAGACTCAAAAAAGATCCAGTGACCTGGATTTTTTAAACTCCAGCAGCTAACATGAATATTCTAAGGCTTGGATCTTCCTCTGGGACGATGTTAAGTTTCAGACAGAAACAACCATAGCCACACCAAACATTGCAGCTTATCTTATTTTCTGCATTGCTTTAGGCAAAACAAGAAAACAATCACTTTCTTTGAGCTTGCAAATAGAGCCAAAATCCAGAGGACAGCTTTATAATTCCAATGAAACATATTCAGAAGGGAAAGGCAGAAAAACTACAAGAATGGAGAAGGAACAGATCAGTCCAAATTATTCTGTATTGTTGTCTTGACTTGTTCATTATTTACCACTTTCCAGGTCTTTCTGTTCTCTGCATAGTTTGTGTTTGTTTGAGAATTACTCCCCACCAACATATCTTATGATCTCATGAAAAAAGCTCTAACAGCTATATTTACTATAAGCTTGCTTTTATTTTTATATTATTCTCATTATATATGAAACACTAATTGTATTATTTTTCATTATTAATAAAGTCTGGCATCAGCCAACACATTTCCCTAAGACTGATATGAAATAAACAGGCCCAGAGACACATAGGCTTTTCCATTTAATCTGTTAAAATATTGTCAGGACTTTCCATTGTCTCTGAAACTTGCTCAGTTCAAGGATAACCAAAATCAGTATCAGAGCAGCTTCAGAATGTTCCTCAGTCACATCTTCAAATCTCTTGAATCCACTGCAATGAAGACCTTAATGATTTTAAAATGCCTATATCCATGACTGTCTTCTAATATCCTTCTTAGTTACTGAGAAACAAATCACCTAATAATCTAAATAATAAATCAGATAATAATCATATAATTCCCATTCCAGTACTGGAAAGTAAATTGTTTTAACTGGCAAGTGCTAGATATCAAGACCATGAAGGAAAAAGATCTCTGATATCATGGTCTTTCTTACCAGTGTCTGTGATCCTCCACTGTAATTTAAGTGCAGGATGACGTCCACCTCTCTCTTCGACCTCAAAAGTGGTGGGTAGCTGGTGTTGATGAAAAAACCAGTATCAACCAGGGAAAGCTCATCGTCTGCTGTTTCCATCAGTTTATTTGGGAAGCAGTCTATCACTGTGTCTGAAACAAAAATATTTCTCGTTATAACAAATGGAAAACAAGAATGATTGCTCCTTTGCAGAAAGTTAAAGGGAAAGAATGGAAAACTGGCCTCCATTTTTCCTGCATTCCTGTGCCAATGCACTAGCAGCACTGATTTACAGGAGTAAATGACTCAACTACGGTTTTTTCCTTCCTTCTTTCCTGTACATCTCAAGCAGCTTTGGCCCTACAGGAGAGATTCTTCCTGCCTCCTCAGGCTGAGCTCACCTTGCCCACTGGGACACAATACCCAGACAACCAAATTCAATTTCACCACTCAAACCTTCCCAAAAATGAAATGCTGTTCAAATCTGGCTTTCATGTCTTCCATTTGGGGAAGGGAGAAGTGGAATGTCGGTGAAGTCAGTCCTGTCTCTTCCTCCTCGCTGGAAATCCTATATGGATTCACAAATATAAATCTCCTCAAATGTTACTGAAAAACATTCTGTGTTACTGTACCTTTCCAGGTAGAAAATCCTTCACTCTCCAGGTATTTGTTGTGCATCTGGAAGCCTCTGATAAAATTGGGATACTGTGCAATGGTTGGACGTCCTGTTAAGACATCTCGCAGAGCAGAGGAGAGGATACTTGAAGGAGTGAATAGACATGTGTCTACCTCATAGGGATTCATGGACAGGAAGGGTTCTTCTTCTGTAAGAAGGAAAGAAGTATGGAGTTTAGGAGAGTTTTCTGAAATTATCAATATTTTTTAAAAATGGAGTAACTAATAACCACAGTTGTCACCATCTCCCACCCTGGAAGTAAATCAAGCATAGTTATAAGCCCTTAAGGTCTATGCTACCACATAAAGCTCAGCATTACACAATGAATTAAATGACAGCTACCTGCAGGCAGCAAGCTGCCAGGCAGTAAGCACCACCTCCCACTCTAGGCTTCCTCAGATGATACTCACTTCTACTGTAGCATGAGATGCAGGGGAGAGCCAAGCCCCAAAACATACAGGAGGACAACATTGCCCTTCAAACAGAACACTTTCAGAAAGCGTGTGAACATCACTCAGCAAACTCATGCAAACAGTAACTCCAACTTTCCTGTGCAATTAACAGCAAGAGTGAGCTTTCTCCATGAATGGCTTATTGGATAAAACAGCCCTCTGCAAGAGATGTTTCCCCTACTGACATTATTAGTGGTCAAGGAGGATCATATCCTTACTTAAAAATCTTAAGATATGCTCTTAATAAAACATTATTTTTACACACATGCTGGAGACTGGTTTTGTGTCTGCATGTCCTTATGGCTTTGCCAAAGAAGCACAGTTTAGTTTGTCTAAATCAGGCAGAAAAATGTCTTAGATGACATTTCTGCTTTGCTTTCATAGAATCATAGAATGGTCTGGATTGGAAGGGACTTTAAAGATCATCTAGGTCCAAGTCCCCTGCCATAGGCACCTTCCACTAGACCAGGTTACTCAAAGCTCTGTCCAGTCTGGCCTTGAACACTTCCAGGGAGGGGACATCCACAACTTCTCTGGGCAAATTGTGCCAATATCTCACCACCCTCACAGTCTAGAATTTCTTCCTAATTTCCAAACTAATTCTACCTTTCTTTAGTTTGAATCTGTTTCCCCTTGTCCTACCACTACATGCCCTTGTAAAAAGTCCCTCTCCAGCTTTCCTGTAGCCCCCTTCAGGTACTGGAAGGCTGGAAGGCTGTCATAAGGTCTCACCAGAGCCTTCTCTTCTCCAAGCTGAACAACACCATCTCTCTCTCCCTGAATTCAACAACATCTTTTTAGGCATTAGACCTCTGCACAGATTATAAACAATCTATACTGGTGGCAAAACAAAATGACAAAAATATCTCACCAATATCTTTTACTCTATCTCTGGTCCATCTACACCAGAAGTCCTCTGAATCAGCAGCCAAATTCCAGACATACATGACATCTATGGAAAATATACTACTCCACATGCCTATAATGTGAAAGAGAGAACAAAAACTGATTGATGAAGCAATCTTGGAAGAATTTTAATTGATACATACCTTCAGTCCTTCCCCTACTTCCTTTCTGTCTGTCTGGATGGATGTCTTTGTGGACATACTTCCTAAGTATGTCCTTGCTAATGCAAACTCACACCTGTTCAACCTGTTTGCTGGTGTCTTCCCAAGGCTGTCCACCACAAACCATGTGCTGGCTAGTGCCAGCTGCCTCTCAAGTAGGCCACCTTTCCCTCTAGGCAATAGTCACCTTGCATGTAGCAGATTCGAGTCTCTGAGAGCCTCTTCACCAGTCTTCCCATAAAGAATTCACTTCCAAAGTGTTCTGCGCGAATAGACGCCCCGTATTTCAGGAGTCCAACTTCATAAGGAGTGAATTCCAGCCACTCTACAGTAACAGCAGGCAGATCATGAGAAGGCAATAATACGTTAACTATTGCTAAACAGAAGAGCACTAGAGAGCAGGAACAAATCACGAGAAAGACACTGGCTAGTTCATAACATACTGTTCAGCACCTACAGAGGTACTATTCCCCTGAGGGAATACAAGTCTTTTGATACAGAAATTTCCACCAGAGAAGCCCTGGTCTGAGCAAAACCATAAGCATTCTGTGCAGATAATCTTACCCAAAAGTATGTATTGCTCAGGTATAACTTGTTCCCTTAAGGACACCAGTGACAGAGAGCATAGCGTTCACCTGGAGTCAGGTACTAAGCTGCTCATATTAAATGAATGCTGTGAAAATTAATACTAGAGAAAACTGATTTTCCTGCCAGTGGATCCAAAAATGCAAAGTTTTCTCTTTTATTGTTTAAAATAAGACCATGTGGAATCATCATAAGAATTGATTTTGTTACAAGGTTTTTGTGACCAGGATAAATTGGGAGTTTAGCATCTTCTGTGGTATATATTTTTGCTTCTGGCAATGTAGAGAACTCAAAATCTAAAGACTAAACATGTTTGGATTTTTTATTTTTAAGTATTAGCCACTATTATGTGAAATTTTAAAAGGTTTTTTATTATTACAATGAAAGGACTACTGTACTATTGAAGTTGATAACATGCATTCAGTCTTAGTTCAGATTACTTAAATTATAAAGTTGTTAAGAAATATAGATCATAACCATTACCTCTGAATGCCTGAGCACTGTAGTTGGACTTGAGGTTGATGGCCACATAGACAGGCAATGGGTTCTGACCATTATCCACAGCTTGCCGTTGGTCCGAGAGTCTATGCTCATCTTTCTGGTTTTGATTAGAAAAGGTTAATTGAATGAAGTGAAAAACAACTTGCACTTGGAATAATATAATGTGGATAATGAGCCTTATCCAGGTTCTCCTCCTTGTTCTCAGCTCACTGAATTGTGCAGAAGTATCTGCCATGGGATATTCCAAACTTGGCAAGTATCCCATAAGCAGCAGTTACACCCTATATAGGTTCTCAGATCTTGAGATATGCAGACAGGTTGACTGTAGATTCAGCAAGGAAAAAAAACATTTCCAGGAAGAAATATGTGGTGAAGTGAAAGGTAAGGTACTTTCCTTGGCTGGATCTCAGGGAACAGAGTTTATCATATTTTAATATATTTTGCAAGTATAATTTTCTTTCTTTAAGAAGAAAGAACACCTTTGATTGCAATGCTATGACCCCTTCAATTTGAAGCCAATCACACTTTAAAGCAAGAGTAGTGTTTTAATAATGGATCTGAATGTAATTAACCACTAAACTAATTATTCACATTAGTAATACTGTATGGAATCCAATGATTTGTTTCCTTCTCCTTTATAGCTATAGAAGTTCATTGGACTTCTGGAAAAAAAGAATGATACCTTATCATGTAGCATGGATTCAATGACAAGCCCCCAGAGGTCTATGAAAGACGTGTTATGTCCTTCTTTAGTCCTCTCCATCAGGTCATTATAATAGTACTTAAGACAATCCAAAGAAAAACAGCTGATCTTGGATTTGGTTACATGCTTGCGAGCGTCATTGATTGCATCTTCCAGATATTTTTGTGACCAATTAGCATCTTCATATAAGTTTGCCATCGTCCTGAAGAAACATTAGAAGAAAATAATGAAAGAGAACTAATGCTGTGGTTTGACTTCAGAGAACTGTGCAACCCGTTTGCCTGTTTCTCAATTCATATGGGGTTCACAACTGAAAATTAAACACATCTGAAATATTCTCATTTCAAGAGCAAACAAAACCTCCAAGCTTTCATGGTTTTGATGGTAAAAGTTTATGTGGGCTCAAAAATTATCTGAGAAATTCAAGGGGAAAAAAATAAAAAACAGCCCAAGGCTATTAAATACTAAGTCTCTACAAGTTGTCAGAAAATCCATTTCTTGGAATGCAGGACTAGAGCACCACTAGTTTGCTTTAGTTTCATATATGTTGCCAGTATCTGCTCCTGGCTCCTACCAGAAAGAGAACTGGGCAGTTTTTGCATCTTAGGCCTGTCCTGGTACAACCATTCTTACTTGTCTCCTTGAAATCATAACACAGACACTCGGATCTCCACATGCATACAGAGAAGTTAAATAATTTTGGAAAACATTTGGACAAACCTGCTGTTAATGTTTGGATTTATATAAAGGACTGACACACAATCCAGTGCAAAAAAACTGTCTCCACTTCCTGCCAGGTGTAGAGGAGTGGAGCTACCTGGAACCCACATGATTAAATACTTCAGTTATTTTAAATATGACATCATCTGGCATATGCGTACTGGAGAAGAGAGCACTTTATAGTGAGCAACCATAGCTACAGTCTCTCCAGGGTCAGTAACTTGGCATCATTTGTTGTACTGTCTGTCACAGTATTAATTCCACTAGCCCCAAATACATCTTTTACCAGAGGTAGATGCACTCTAAATCCAAAATGGAAGTGAGAATAACCAGCAAATGGCAGGCATAAATTCTTCTTCCCATCTTTCTTCAATTTCCAGTCTAAAGACAAATTCGTTGCATTCAGTCTAAGGTATAATTGATAAAATATGAAAAGGTAATAGAGCATTTAGATGAAAATATCAGACATAGACTATGTCAGTGTGGAGACAAATGCAGCTGATGAACGTGACAACTGATTGCTTATTCAGTATGTTTTGTTGCTTTGCTCTGGGTAGACACAGAGGAGATTGTGGGGAAAATTGAAATGCTTTTGATTTACTGAGTGCCATAGAAGCTGATGTACAAATAGTCAACAGTATTAAGCAAAGACAGTGCAAGCATAAACCTTGTTTGGATCATTCTCACCATGTGGTACCCGATAAACCAGTGATGTAGGAAAAGCAGTCTAACAGATTGAGTTTCTGGAGACCCAGAAGGCTGCCATACATTGCTGTCAGAGATCTTGTCCCTCCCCCAGTTGTCGTGATGGCCACCACTGGCACCTGTTCAACACAGCAAGGCAGAAAGGGTGAAAGCCATGTGCATGTTAGAGACAAGAAATGCTTCTTACTGCAGAAATCAGATAACATGTTACAGGCATTGAAACAAGCAGTGATTTTATTTCGTGCAAAAAGGATGTGATTGTTGCTTAAGGCATCTGTTGCCACCACCTGACTGATGGGAGAGGCAAGGTTTATATTTTACCCACTCAGATTGGGTGGGTGGGAGGCTGTTTACATTGGAAAACAATCTCATTACTCCGGAATTCTTCTGAAAGTGTATTATCAGAAGCCATCACAGAACATACAGGATTTACCATGCCGGAGGAGATTAGGGGTCCATGTTTCTGCCCCTAACAACGACCAGTGTCCCAGAAGAATGCGCAGCACGCTGTCATCAGCCAGACCCAACAACAGCCAAAGCCTTCCTGGCCTCAGGCCACTAATTACTTTATGTCCTGAAGCACAGTCATCGACAGGGCTTTTCCCTCATCCAAGGTTCCAGTGTAACTGAAGAGACAGGCTATTTTCTCTTAATCTTCTCCTGATCTAGTACATCCCTTGCTTCAGTTAGCATCTTGAGTTGTGTAAATGCTTACATGCCCTATGGAAAATGTCTGTTTATACCTTTTAAGTATTAGCTTCTAATTTCATCAAGCGATCTGGTGTTCTAAAGTCAATGAATAGAGCTTGAATAAAATATTTCTCCCATTCTATGAAATTTTAAAAAACCCAAAGACAGTATTCCTACCATAAACTTGATAAGAACTTACAATCTAGGAAATGTTATAAAATAATTGTGGGGAAAAACCTGTTCATCTTCACTAAAATTAGAATAATTTCAAAAAGTTGTATTTTGGTTTTTACTTTTTCTAACCTTTTCCATTATGAATTAAAATTCTACTGATATTTTTTTCAGCTACTTTTTTCCAGCCAAAACCAGCACAAAATGTAAGCCAGCTAACAAAGCAGACAGGATTTTTTTCACAATTTTGAAGTTAAATACATTAATAGGAGAGCCAGAGTAATTAGACCTTTTCAAAAAACAACTTTGGTCTTACTACTTTGGTCTTACCTCCTCAACCACTTTTCTATGTGTCAGGAAACTTTTAGGCAGCTATGTAAAGATGTTCTTTCCAGCTTTCTTGAAAACTTTATTTCCTATATAATTTTCTGCTCTGAAATCCAAAACACAGTTATTTTTTTTTTTAAATCTGTACCCTCTCCACAGCACTATTTCTTTTAATTGTCAGCTAAACAGAATTCTTGCTGTTGGTATGTTTGTACTTTTCTGATTTTCAATAACCCTGCTAGCAGTTACAAAATTTATGCTGGATTACAGAGACAGAAGCAGGGGCAACAGTGATAAAACTCAATAATGCTGTAAGATTCACTCTTTTCCAGCTTGATGGTTTTATTCTAGTAGTCAGTTTTTCCAACAATACACCTTTTCTGCTGCAGAAACCACCTGAAATCTTTTTATTCAGATGCTTGTGTGAAAATTTTTGCTCTTTCCTCTCAGAATCTATTACTAATGCCATGACCACCATCTTGCCTCTGTTTACTGAGCTAAGGCACATTATTTCCCGGGCATCATCTCCCAGCTGTTCCATGTCTGCCCACTATGAATTTTCCTCCTGAGATCGATGAGCAATATCAAGAATAAACAAGAATGGTTTGAGTTGATGAGATGTTGAGAAGCTTTAGGGGTTGTAAAGGCATTATCCTGTTCCTGTCTCTACTGTATGAACCACCTACTGATTCTCTTGCTCATCTCTTGCCCTAGTTGGCCAGGCCTGCCCCAGAACAGCAGGATTAATTAAACTGGAGGGTTTTTTGTGGTTTCAATTTGTGAGCCAGGCCCTGATCCCCAGAGAGGAGTTGCTATCAGAGACTTTACTGACTTGCCTCATGCTCTTTCAGATCCTCCTCCAAATGAAGAATCTTTTTCAGAGCAGCAGCAACATATTTCTTCCTTTTCCGCAGGAAGTCCTGCTCTTCCATGCACAGGCTAAACCCCAAGCGCACATCCAGGTTTCCTGAGCTGGAATAGGCAACAGGACAAATCAATGCACATGTTATTTATAGCTGATTTCAAGACCTGTAGGGTATTTAGTCAGTAAACTCCACAAATCATCTGTAAAACAAACTATTTCCAAGTCTGCATATTGATCAAGAAACAGAAGAAAAAGAAGCATTTCTACTGCCAGCAGGAAGTACTAGCGAGGAAGAAGAGGAGTTTCTGAAGTGTTTTAGACTTCTTGTGGACAAAGGCACAAAGACAAAGCACACAAGCCAGACAAAGATCACCAAAAGGGTAATTTCAAGAGTAATTTTTTCTGTCATCCATTTCTTTTTGTCACCGTGATATCCTGGAAAATTCAAGTGGTGCCACTGCCACCTGTTCTCAGGTTTTGACAGCTCACTAACAGCATTTAAAGTGGAGTACCCAATGAGCTGTGTGATGGAGTTTGAACTGCAGGGCAAGTCCTGCAACAACACCCCCCGTTCAGCCTCCATCCTGTGAAATCCAGCCTTTCACCTGTGTGCTGAGCACATTTCTAGATAAGCATTTAAAAGCTTCATCCTGCAAATATGTAAGAATATCCATAATTTTTTCCACATAGGCAGCCATGTTACATTTTCTCCCTTGAGAAATGTGAAGTACAAGCCAAAAAATTTGTGGGAAAAAAAAAAGGTACAAAACCAATCAAAAAGCAGCTACTGCTTTGTGCCTTCAACAACACAAATACACTTTTTACTGAAAAGAGTGCTCAATATTGACCAAATCTTCTGAGTCACATCACCCTCTGGTGGCTGCAAAGTCTCTCCTGAACATTTCTTTCACCAGTATTTCACAAACATGATGTTTCAAAGGTTAATGTTAGTAACCTCTGTTCTCCAGCAAATGTGGTATATCACAGTGTAATTCCAAAAACAGAATAAAGTCAATTGATTTACCTTATAAAAACAAATAACTTATTTAGCAGTAGATTTAAATTTCTTTTGCTCTCTCTATAAATCTGTATCTGTTAGATTTACATTTCAATATACTTTGTTATGGGCTGAGATTGAGCAGGTAGCTTATCTTCCTATGCTCTGAATTTCATCTACACAAACTGCTCCCATGTCCTGAAAATCCACCTTGTTTCCCTTCTGCATACCACGCAATAGTGAAGGATGCTGTGAACCATATGAAGTTTTCAGCTGTATCGTAAAACCTTATTGCACCTACCGCTGGTGCATTTCTGTCCCTGCAAGTGGGTTGGCAAAGGTGCAGCTGGTCAGGTCTCAGCTCCCCTTCTGCTCAATGAAGCAGGAGAAGGGGCAGAAGCCAGGTAGCCCTATGTTTCTTTTGGTGACTTTGACTTCAGGACTGTTTGTGGAACCTGGACACACATAAGCCTATGGGACCTGATGAGATGCATCCCAGAGTCCTGAGGGAATTGGCTGATGTAGTGGCCAAGCCACTTGCCATGATATTAGAAAAGTCATGGCGGTAAGGTGAAGTCCTTAGTGAATGGGGAAAGGGGAACATTACACTCATTTTTAAAAAGGGGAGAAAGGAGAACCCTGGAAACTACCGACCTGTCAGCCCCACCTCTGTGCCTAGGAAGATCATGGAACAGACCCTCCTTGAAGCTATGGTAAGGCACATGGAAGACAGAGAGGTGAGGACAGGTGAGACAGTCCGCAAGGCTTCACCAAGGGCAAGTCCTGACTGACCAACCTAGTGGCCTTCTACCATAGAGTTACTACATCAGTGGACAAAGGGAGGGCTACAGATGTCATCTATCTGGACTTCTGTAAGGCCTTTGACACAGTCCCCCATGACATCCCTCTCTCTAAACATGAGAGCTATGAATTTGATGGGTGGACTGTTTAGTGGGTAAGAAATTGGTTAGATGTCTGCATCCAGAGGGTAGTAATCAATGGCTCTATGTCTCAATGGGCACCAGTAATGCGTGGTGTCCCCCAGGGCTCCGTACTGGGGCCAGTACTGTTCGATCTCTTCATTAATGACATAGACAGTGGGTTCAAGTGCACCTTCAGCAAGTTCAGGAACAACACCAAGCTGAGTGATGCATTTAACACACCAGAAGGATGGGATGCCATCCAGAGGGACCTAGACAATCTTGAGAAGTGGGCCCAGGGGAAACTTATGAGGTTCAACAAGGAGAAGTGCAAGGCAACCCTTGATATCAATAGCAGCTGGGGGATCAATGGATTGAACGCAGCCCTGCTGAGGACTTGAGGGTACTGGTAGATGAAAGGCTGGACATGAGCTGGCAATGTGCCCTCACAGTCCGTAAGGCCAGCTGTACCCTGAGCTGCATCAAAACAACTGTGACCAGCAGCACAAGGGAGGTGATTCTGATCCTCTACACTGCTCTGGTAAGTCCCCTCCTGGATTATTGCATCCAGCTCTGGAGCCCTGAGCACAAGAAGGACATGGACCTGTTGGAAACTAGTCCAGAGAAGGGCCACAAAAATGATCAGAGGCCTGGAACACCTGTCCTATGAGGAAAGGCTGAGACAGTTGGGGCTGTTCAACCTGGAGAGGAGAAGGCTCCGAGGAGACCTCATTGATGCCTTTCATTACCTGAAGGGGCCTATAAGAAAGATGGAGACGGGCTTTTTAGCAGAGCCTGTTGTGATAGGATGAGGGGCAATGGTTTTAAACTGAAGGAGAGTAGATTTAGGTTAGATATAAGGAAGACGTTATTCACCATGAGGGTGGTGAAGCACTGAGACAGGTTGCCCAGAGAAGTGGTGAATGCCCTGTCCCTGGAAACGTTCAAGGCCAGGTTAGATGGGGTCCTGAGCAACCTGGTCTAGTGGGGGATGTCCCTGCCCATGGCAGGGGACTTGGACTGGATGACCTTTAATGTCCCTTCCAATTCAAGCTATTATGTGATTCTGTGAAAAGTTAAAGAGGAAGAGAGTTTATTTCAGTCATTATTTAGATCTGGCTATTGGCATAAATGAGCAGCAAAATTAGTATGGAAGTAGTGCAGTTTTACTCAAAGAATAGCAGTCATAAAACAGGCTAATTTATCTGAAGAAACCTACCAAGGCTCATAAACTCATATCAAACTGCACGATCCTGTAACTGCAGCAGACTTGCACTTACCTCAGGCATCACGTGAGTACAGGATAAAGCACTCACGCGGCATGTGTTCATCTCTCCACCTATCACAGAAAAAACCTAGATAACTAGTTTACAGTAATCCTGGATGAGAGGACAAAAAGAGGCTATCTTACCATTTTCTTGCTGTCAAGCACAAGTGAAAAGAATGATCCTAGAAATCCAGAAAATAAAGTTAATTACTACCAAATTTTAAAACATTTCTTTCCTTCAAGCTGAGGCAACGCTCATTCAGTAAGAGAGGAGGGTCTCAGGAAATAATTCATATGGCTAAGGACATTATTTTGATATAATTAACCAAAGTCCCATTCCCTGCTCTGGAATCAAATTCTCTCTTATCTAACAAGCCTGTCTGTTTGCGGCAGTTAGTGTGCCATGAGCTTGCATGTTACTCCAGTTCTCAGTGTGCACATTTAGGAGGAGCAACAAGAATGAGAAAAGTTACCTTATTAAAAAAAGAAAAAGGAAAAAAGAAAAAAATTACATACAAAAGTGCTTTCAATATTAGTATTCAGACAGATTAAGATCTGAACTAAGCTCATATTCTGGATTGTTTCGGTTTTTTTATTACTAGCCATTCTAGAATTATTCCAACATCCAAAAAGAAATTTTGGAATGCATGTGTATATCACAGTCATTTTTGTTCCTTGAAACCACTTAATTCTAATTTTGGGGTGCAGGTTTGTGGTGATTTTCGTATTTTTATAATTATTGTTAACTCCTGCTTCCTTAAAAGTAAATATGACAGTCAACTATTTTTAACATTTTCAACCAACAGCTGTACAGTTTTACACAGTGATTTTGTTCACTCAGTAACTTTATTCCTAGCAGCACAATATTACGAACATTTTGAAAATATTTCTTTCAAAAGGTTCAAAGAACTCACCTCTTCTACTATTATTTCCTTCTCCAAAGGCAGTGAATTCAGAGGAAAAGAAAGGACCCCAGATTTCTCTGTTTCATTTTTATCTGCCAGCTGAAACAATGTAAAAAGTGGTAGGGATGGGCACATGAAAAGTTTGTCATCTCTAGAACTTTCCCTACTAAGAGGGCTATTTCAGTTGACCAGTTACTAACATAGAGAAGGGGAACGTACCTCTTCTGGTAACAAGATATCCAGTCTTGTCTGGTCATTTATAACACAGTGAAAAATTATGATCCTAAGGCTGGGGTCAGAGTCCAGCAAAATCTTCTGGCTTCCTTCATGGGACCCTTTCACTATAAATGCAAGCTCCTGGCCTAAACATAGAAGCAGAGAACAAAGAGAATTTTAACTACTCCCAGCAAACACACATAACTAATAAATAAAATCTGTTTCTACTCTGCATGCTTTTTTGTCTGATTAAGTAGACTTTGGGTGTCTGAAACAGATTGAAAACTGATATAAAACATCTTGGTGAATCTGTATAAATTATTATTATTATACAGAAATCAAATTTTTTAAATACAGTAGTGTGCTATTTTGGTAGGTGCTCTCCATGAGTAAATAAAACCAAGACTTAGATTTGAAAGAGTGTCAGTTTAAAGGTATTGATATTGTGGATTATTCACATTGAATAAGAGAGTCATTTATTTGATGTCAGTCTGTTCTGGTTCATGTACATTTTATTGTATGTTGTGTCTGCTACAGTAGTCAGATGACTCAGACTCAAAAATCTAGCAGACTACTTGACATGTGCCCTCACGTCACTAGAACTGAAACAACCGGTCAACTCACAGGCTATGTTCCTTGTACAGAAAGCCTTTACATTTACAGGGAAATTGTATGTTGTTCTCTTACAAGATCAGGGCCAAGAGGTATATAATTTTAGGTCACTGCCCTTTCCTCCCCATGTTACATTTCAGTCTGAAACCACCTATAATGCAACTTGGCCTTTGCTACAATTTTCTTCATAAAGCTCGATTTTCCATTCATTAATTCCCTCAAAACAGTCACCGTTTTTGAGATTTGCCCCGTAAACACCTTTACACAAGTTACTGTCTATCTGAATGAAGTCAAAGACTAGTGAAGAGTCTTGCTATATTTATCAGAGCTATATTTTACAGGCAAAGTCTTGATTTGGTGGTGGTTAGCATTTTGTGTGGGCCTCTGATAAAATTTTACCTTTAAACATAAGAGCTTAATTTTTTTTTGTCAAGCAACCAAAAAAAATCTCTTTCAGAACCCTGAATGCGCAGAATCTTTGTACATACTCAAACCCAAATCAAACACACAGGATAATATTTCTACATATTAATTTAATTATAAGAGAATTCTAAAAGAAGATCCAACTTAATTAATATTTTTCATTTTGAACAAGCAATAAACAAAGAGAACTTATATATTTTTTTCCAGAATTTTTATGCTCTATGTTTGCATCAATTTAAGATTTGTCTCAGAACTAAATTCTCGACTAACTAGAACTTCAACAGATACAATCTTTCTGCTCGGTGGGGCATGGTGAAACTAAGTAGTATGTGACACAGCTGAAGTAACACGCACAACAGATTATTAATTTTTCAACATCTATTACAACGACTGAATCACAACACAAAAACAATAGGTTAATGAAGCAATAACCTCACTTGTGGATTGCTGCTTCAGCTTCCCTGTATCCACTCTAACCTCCAAACAGGAAACTTCACGCGCCTGTGGCAAGAGAGGACAAATGACAATTGAGAAAAGTTTAAATGTCATTGCAAGTGATTCATCCTGTTCTCAACCAACCCCTCTAGCTGATCAATGAGCAACACAATTATTATCTATTACTGTGTCTTCAGATAACATGAGGGCAATAGTGACATGGTATTTTTTCCAATTTGGAAAGTAAAGAGGAACAACACACAAGCTGCTTGAACTTGGAGAGACAGTTGAGACCTACTGAAAATAACAGGAGTATTAAGATATGGACTTTTCTTATGAGCACTTATCACTTTTCTTCATTAACCCCTGATAGTTCTGTGTGTAATGTGGGAATAATGGGTAGGAAATTCAAGTTTATGGAAGAAAGTAGGTGGCACACGCATGCTAACATCAGCCTCACAGCACGCCTTTGCAGAAGGTGGCATTGCACTGGAGTGATGGGAAAACAGTGTTCCTTAGTGCCAACCACAGATCCTTTTTCTCAGTAGGACAGTGTAGCTGATAGTACTGTCTTTGGGACACAGCTCAAAGTTTCCAGAGTGAAAAATACAAACACTTGTTATGCAGGTATAGGAGAGATTGCAAGAAATATACATTACCACTAGTACTCCATTAGTAATAATGGCATCAGGATAGTCCAGACTAAAAAATAAAATGGAAAATATGATGTGGAACAACTCAGATTAATATTTAAATCTATGCATTAACACATTACTGTTTACCCCTTCCCTCCCTCCAATCAACTTAGACATTTCCGACTTTAACATTCTCACTTAAAAATACTTGAAAGCTTTTATCAAGGATAGTTCTAGAGGACAAGCTGAGTTGCCAGATTTTCCATCTGCTCATGACAGAATATGAAGCTGGGCTCTTACTCCTGTGGTTTTTCATACTTGCTTTAGTAAACCATGTAATGAATTCTGATATGTGACATACTGAGTTTGAGGACAGCTGGAGGCTGTTACATCCATCTTGATTGTTTTGAGCATTACACAGTTTGACCCAAAGATTTGCACTTGAAAAACTTATACACTTGTCTACATTTTCCAGAAATTACCATGATGGTGGAAGAAATTGTACTCACTTCTAGAAAGTGATTTGCAAAATGCACATGAGATTTTAATATATCGCTATGTGTGTAGATGCATTTCCACTTACCCATCTAGGGGCGGAAGCGCGTTCATATACTGCAGACACTAATTTTTATGTTCTTAAATATTTTTCCCTCAGAAAAATCAGGCAATGTCTGATTAAGGATATCTTATATTTTACTGTTTAAAATTGTAAATGTAAATTCATACAAAAATCTCATTAACCCAGATTAGTCCAAAGTGAATACATACATACATAAAATTATAAGAATATCAACTCCCCAGTCTGCTGCTGACAGTACAAGCTGATTATTCAGACTTTATAACCTATGGATTATACACTTCATAGTCTCACATAGTTATATAGTTGAGATACATATCACACCTCAGCTGAAACCAGGAAATATGCTTCCCTTAAAATCAGATGAATGACATTGTTATTACCTATTTTAAGAAAAGGTTTATCACAACTATTAGATTTGAAATCTAATAAATACACATGAAAATATCTTTGTAAAATTTCCCATGACAAAGAATTCTCCCAACTTTCAAAGCTCATAAACAGTTTAAAGTTTCATTTTTGAATTAGTATTTTCCTTTAAGATATAAATATGATTTTTTTTTTCTAAATACAGTGCAGAATACTCAGGAAAAACTTTCCAGTAAAAAAACTAAATGAACAAAATCAAACCACCACACAAACCACCAAAAAAACCCAACACCAACACCCCCCCAACAAACAAACAAAAAACAAAGAAAAAACAAACAAACAAAAAAACAACCCACAAACAGCTATACACTGGAAAAAAATAATTTTACTTAAGAATTTTGTAGGATCTTTTTTTGAAAGCATATTTTAAAATAGAGTTTAAAGAATATTGGTCAGGAATAAATCAGAGTTTCTACCTGCATGCAGGGAAGTGGGTTTAAGTATCACTCAAGTTTTGTTTCAGACACAAACTTTTGCACTTTATTACTATCTTGTAGTCAAATAGTTGTAACATTAGATGACATATGGTGTCACTATCCTCAAATACTTCATTAAAAAAACACAAGGAAAGCAGAGGAACAACATGGTGGATATTAAAATATTGCAGCTTGTTTAGCCTGCTGAAATGAAAGTGGAAATACAAGAAAAGATGTGTCTTCATGGAGGTAAATATCCAGTAGAGTGTAGTATTATTTGAGGAATTGGTATCAGCAATGTATAAAGTTTGGCTGATAGTTCGGAGGTCCAAAGCATGATCTTCAAACAGGGTGGAAGAACCTGCACTGTTGGACAGAGCAGCTTGGAAGGCTCTTGTGGAGAACCAGGACAATACAGGTACTAAACACCGATGGCTGAGATGTCCCTCTTGGGGTGTCACCTCTGTGGTCACGGCTGTAAAGAAACCCAGCTGCTGTCACTTGTTGGTTACTCTTCACACTACACTTCCAACTTTCATATCCTGAATTTCAAGGCTTCTGCTGCTCACAACACAAGACAGATTTTTTTTTTAACCCAGTGATCCATGCGCTTGTTTTAAGAAGAGCAAAGATACATTTCTGAAGCTTTGGAGATCAGCTGTGGCTAGAAACACAGCTAAGTTGGGTGCAGAAGATGTCTAACTATTCAGGTTGGCAGGGAACTTTGTATATTTTGCCTGTCTTTGGAGCCCTGAATAATGTTCATTCTCAGGACTAGCTGGTAATTCCGTACCAACCTGTTATTAGACAGCCCTCACTATACATATTAACTCTCCCATCCTCTCCTCCACCACAGTTTGTCATTTGTGGCCTTTATAAATGCAGACCTCAGTTTTACTATGAGAAATGGAAGCATATTATGGCCTGTGACAGGGGAAGACAGAAACAGAGACCCTGGGCATCCTTCTCCACTGAATGCCTATTGAAGGAGTGCCTAAGACTGCAGTGGAGTCTGTGAGCCCAGGAATCACTTCCCAACACTTGGTACACAGCAAATTTCTGCCTTCTCCTTTTTTAAATCATGCCTGACTTACAATGAAATGGGCAATATTGTATGGGAAGTTACAGTCATACAGATTTTCATATTACAGTTCACACTTGGACTACTGTTCTCCATTTCACCAGAGAACCTGTCTTTTTTGATACCTATGTACAAAATTTGAATTCCTTCATGTCAGATCCAGCTTCCCCTTCTTTTAGTAGCTTCCACATAGTGCAGACTACATTTCTAAGCTTTCTGCCACCCAAGAGAAACAGTGGGGGATGGTACTGTTTCAATAAAGAAAACTGCATTCGCCTCAAAGATTCTTTGGTTGTCATCTCTCTCAACTTAAAACTTTTGCCTTTAGTGTTCCTTGAGACCCTGTAACTTCTTTCCACAAACACGAAAACAAACAGTATGTTTGGTCCCCAATGGATGGAGACAGCCTACTCTGAGAGTTTCCTCAGCAGTGCCCAAACCAAATGGCTAGCATGATCTGCTGGTCCCTCCACACATGGGGGAAATTTGTCAAAATAACAAAGCAGAACTGCAGAAAGAATAAAATACTTTTATTTTCTAAAAGTTATGCTTTTGCCATATTTCAATAATTAATATTTAACTTTTATACAACTTTTTTTACATCTATTTACATCTATTTGTGTTAAGTGGCCTTTGTTTTAAATATCATCTTTCACATCTGAAAACAAAGAAAAGGAAGGAGGAGATGAGAAGAAAGGTTGTGTAAGAGTGGTCCTTCATTCTTCCAAGACTTGTTGGAGATGCATATCCTCAACCTGGGATATCTGAAGGATAGAAAGAGGCCAAAATTAAGATCAGCAGACCCACAAGTACCCTGGGGGCCCTCAGACCTCTTCTTGGAAATTTAAAGTACCTTTTAGTTGATCAGAAGTCTCTCTGTGGCCCCCCATTATCAGGTGTGGGCTTCATTAGAAGTCAGAGGGGAGGGGGATGTTGAGTGACCTAAGCCACCTAGTCCAGCGGGACTCTGTTCCTGTAACAACCCGTAGAGGCTCATGTTGATGCTCGACCCTACCAGTGGAAACACAAGGGAGAAAGCCCATGTTACTATAATCACCAGAAAATAACACAAAAATCACTGAAGTATGCAAATCAGCCACCTGTGTACAATGACCTTACCTTTTCTGTCACAGCTGCTCAAGGGCAGCAGCTCTCATGCCAGCTGGGCTCGTGTTATGGGCCCATAAAACACTGGGCAGGCGTTTGCATTCCCTTGGCTTGGTTGTTGGTGGAAAGGCACTTGGAGGAAGGAGCATGCCTTCCTCTGTGTCGTTAGGATCAAACATTTGGCTCTCAGTGCCTGCCATGGGTAGTGGCAGCAGAGAGGTGAGCATTTGTAGGTACTGCAGTAGTGGTGTAAGAGTGAGGCAAAACTGGAGAGGGTATTCATCTTGCAGTTGTGGAAACCAAGCTACCAAAACGAAAGTTTTCTTCCATTTTAAATAAAAGATAACAGGAATGAATGTGGGAATCAATTTCACAAAGCCCACCAGTGTATTGTGAGGGAAGTTTTACAACGTTCTTTGGTAAAAGTAACACAAAACACAATTTTTGCAGTGAGGTCAATAGGCAAACAGAAACAGGCATGACAAAGCCACTATTGTAGGTGTGACCTAGGAAGCTTTCTTGGCCTGGGCTTACAATTCATATGTGATATTATTCATCTGAAATGCTGGAAAGAAAGAACAGGCTAACAGAGTAAATCTTGCAGTTTGTAAAGTCTGGAATGAAGATGGGGAAGGAATGAAAAACTACTTCAGTTAAATAGTGTCAGACAAGATGTGCTGGTGGGAATAATTATTCATTTCAGAGATACAGTGCTGTATTTACAAAAAAAACCCCCTATGTTCTCATTGTTCCCATTACAATACCAGATTTTTGGAAACTGCCCCACATGGTTAGATGTACTTCTTGTTAGCACTATGGTTTGCTTTCCCCCTCTGAAAATTATCTCTAATGTCTGTCAACACTTCTCCCATCCAGCAATGTCAGAAACCCTCACCAAAACCTGCTGAGCTTGTTCAACACAGGAGAGGTTGGTTTGGTTAATAGCTTTCTGGTGACCCATCTCAGCTGCTTCACTTCAGTCTTTCAGACCTTGTCAGGGCTCTTTAGCTTATCTCATGGAAGGCGATCCATTGTCTCCAATTTTAGTGCACAAACCCTTTTCATTAATTGCTTCACACTTTTCTATGTTGAGGAGAAAAAAACCCTTTCAATATCCTACACCAAGCTCATATTATTTAATTAATTCAGATGCGCTTACACCTTTATTCCAGATTCAACTGATGAGCAGAACAGTATTGACTGCAACATATATGCAAGAAATGAAAATGAGGGATAGTAGGGGAAATGTTTATCCACCCTCTGACAAGAAGTCCATTTTCCCAGAGAAGTGTCTTCCCTTTTTTCAGGCCTGCTGGGACCCTACAGGGACATTCCCTTCCTGACTGACTTATAATACAGTAATTTCTTCCCTTTGCATGTGGAGTTCTTCAGGTCACAAGTACGATATTGGTCACCTAGGTACCACATTATGAATGAAAAATTTGGATCATATGTGTTCATGCTGGAGCAACTGAGCTATGACTATGATTCTTTTTAAAACCTCTTCCTTGGGACTTTTAATGCCCCCTTTTATTTTTACCATCCCAACCATCATCTTCCAACCAGTATAATTCCTATTCAGACAGCACATGCGGAAATTGCTAAATCTCTGACTTTATGTATTGAACATGTCTCCATGACAAGGCAACTGGCTGCAAGGTCCAGGAGAAGAGTTTAACACAGAGTTGTTGTGCACATGCTCCAAGCTGAATTCCAGTCTCCATCCCCATATGTGAATGCACTTGTGCACAACATCCAAACCAGACAACCTGCCTGGATCTCCCTCATTGAAAGATAGGATTTTCTACAGGGTGTTTCAAAAAGGTGGACACAATTTCATTATATTGTCAGTTTCAAATTGGGTCCATTTTTTGAAGCACCCTGTAGAGTGTGATCCTATGTACCAACTCCACAAGCCATTATCTGACTTGCAGAAGAAGGAAGACTGTAGACAGGCCATTTAGTATGTCTACTAGAGCTCCCTTGCTCATTGCTGTTACTGATTTCATGACACTCTTAAGTTGGGACAGGCACCATTTTTCTGCTGTTGCTGGGTCTTCTGACAGTTTTGGTGCACAGTAAACAACAAACAATCCTCCCTGGTGAGTTTCCATGAGTTGTAATAGAAAATTCTGGGTCTGCTTTGCCTCTGATAGCTTTTTTTGCTTGAGAACACTGGGAGATCTTCCATTCTCTGTTCATAACACTGAGCTACCGTCCTTTCTCCAGGAGGTCCCAGATTCCCCTTCTGTCAGGAATAAACATGTTATTCAAACTCTCCACCAACATACTATCCTGCTAGACCTTCTGAAGTACCCCGCATGCCTTGAGAAGGTCCCAGCACTACCACACTTTCTCCAAAGTTGTTTTAACTACACTTTCAGTCCAATAATATGAATCAAATTGGTAACATAAATCCTTTCAAGTAAATTCCTGAGTCTTAAAGCATATTATGGAGTCAGACTAGAATATTCCATGATCCTGCATCATACTCCCTCTCCAGTTAGAGCAACAAGCTCCCAGATTTCTCCACAGCATTAATTACCTGAAGCAAACACATCCCCTAAACAGTCAAACTCCACCAACAGCTTCCAAGCCTACCAAGTGAAGCTAGTGCTGCTTCTCCAGTTTTCCTGGTTCCTCAGCCTCCCACAGTGATCTTTGGTCCTTTCTGTATGCAGAATACTTAGTTCCTCTCCCTGTTGCAACTGATACTCAAGTCTACTACAGCTCACCACATGTAGCCAGATGAGCTGAACAGATCAGCTTACAGGAGAGCATTATATAGTGTTTGGATTTGAAAAGTCAGATTCCCCAGAAGGGGTGACATAAGACATTTAGGCTTGGCACTCCTTCTAAGGGTCAAAACTTCCTGAATATTGCAATTGTCTTCATACTTCTTTGTGTATTGGTCCAATGACAAAAAGAGAACAGGAGGAAGCTGGTGCCCAGGAGGTAGCAGTCAAACAGGGCAAAAATGACATTTTCAGATATTTCAAATCTAAAAGTAAATATTTTGAAATTCCAATTTACTAGAAATTAAAACATCTAGATACTACTTTCAGAGACTGTAGGTTTAGGAAGAACTGTCATGTATGAACCAGCTTTCCAGACTATCTTTATAGTGAATACAAGAGTTTATATAGAATTTAGGACTCTACTCACGTGTTCTGCAATGTGAACTCCACCTCCAGCTCCTCACGTGCCTGAAGAGAGGAGAAAATTAAAGAAAGGTATATTACTAAATTTTCTTCATAGCTTTCATCCTACCAGTTACATATAATTTATAAAATATATATTCAGAATAGCACCTAGGAAAATTCCCAGAGCATAAGAATAATTTGCAAAAACAAAACCCCTGGTGCCGATTGAAGGCACTGAATTTTACAATACTGAAAAAGTAGTTGCTAAAACTAGTTTTTTGAAATCTAAATTCCATATAAGCATGCATATGTAGGAACTGTTATTCTGTAAAACTGACAATTTTCAGAGTTTAATTCCCAACACAAAAAGAATAAACTGCTTTAATATTATTACAGTTCAAGTGGCTGAAAATTTAGAATGTATACCAAGAGCCAACAAATAATATTCTGAATTAAGGCCCCAGGTAATTAGCTCTAGTAGGTTCCATCCTAGATTTTTAGCATAGAGATATTTTCTTCACAAAAATCTATTACAGAGCACTCATACAGGGATTTTAAGTCATTCTTATATTAGCAGCAAAATACAATTTAAGTAGATTTTTTCCTATAATGAAACTCTGCAAAAGGATATATTTGGATGGAAAGAAAGAATTTCCTTTTGTTCTCACCAATTCCATAGCTCACCTGTGGATTCAGCTGAAATTTCACTCGAACAGTACGTCCTACAGTGAGTTTATCTATGTCAAAGAGAACTGTACAGAGTTCATCATCCCTGGTGATCGTGTCTTCGTCACAGACCTTTAGCTCCAACACATTCTGCAAAAAGATGTGAAGAATATAATGGAGTTATTTCTGTATCTAAGAGCTCCATAAGGAAGGAAAATCTCAAGACTAGGTTTTTCTCCCTCCCCCTTCCAACTTTAGGGGAAGAAAAAAAAGGAGAAAGAGAAAGAGAAAAGGGAAAGAGATTTGGGAGTGTTAGACTTCACATTACTGATAACGGTACCTACACAAAGAAGCAGGCTTATCTGCCTGGGGAAATGAAATAAGACAAGCAGGTCATACAGAACATTCATGAATTTGTGATAAATAACTGTATTAAATGTTTTAACATTTATTTTATGACCTTTGTCTCCAAGTGTATAAAACAAGTACATAAAAATATTCAAAGGATTTCCTCTCCACCATACCCAGAACTAACTGATCTTGTTGTTAATTTTATGTGATCTTTATCTTGGGTTTCACTTGTATATGTCAAGATTAGGAATAGGGTAGTAAGGCCATATTCTGCAGGGTATTTGATTGCTTCTCACTGCTTTAGTATAGAATCATAGAACATGCAGAGTTGGAGAGGACCCTCCAGGATCATCGAGTCCAACTCCTGTCCCTGTGTAGGACACCCCAAGAGTCACAACATGTGCCTGAGAGCATAGTAGATGTTTAAGTAACAAATAGCTGGAACAGAACAATACCAAGGTGGTTGTAAGCAACAAAGTTTTTTCTGAGGAAAAAACAGATACTTCCAGTGTCTGAAAACTAGGTATGTACTTATTGGCTTACTGTAGCTTTGCATAATCTACTGACTATTTGCAGACAGGAAATGGTGAAAGCCATTTATTTTCACTACCTTGACTCGGCGGTCAACCTTATAGCAGAAAGCTTCATTCCAGACAGGGTTTTTGCTGTTCCTGATGGTTCTGGTCCGAACCTTCTCAGCTGAGGCAGTAGGCAGCCACAATGTCACATAACAATCTGAAAGGGTGACTGTATAACGAGAACATGAGCAGAGGTTAATGTATCCAAGGAAAGAATTACAACACTGTGAACGTTTAAACCTAATAAGAAAAGGATAATATGATAGCGGATTTCTTCCTAAAATATACAGGGTGAAAAGTAAATAATACACTGAAGCCCTCACAGGAAAACAGAACCATCATCACGTTTTTGCCATGCTCATTCCCACCTTTTCACTTTTAGTCAGACGTAATTTTCCTTTAAAAGGTTACTTTCTATTTGACATAGCACTGTACTCCATGTGCAGTATAGTATATGCACATATATCCATCCTACATTTAGCTTTATATTCATGGCTATCCAAATGACAGGGGCAGGGTAAAGTTGCCAAAACATGAGAAAATCTGCCATTATGAGCCCTCTGCCTTGTACACTCCCATCAGCTCCAGGAAGGCTCCTCTATCACTCAGGCAACACACACCACAGACTTCAATCTGGGCTGCAGAGAGACTTGTTTTCTAGCACTTTCTCCCCAGATTTGGTACCTTAACTAAATGAAAGCCTTTACCAAAGCTCTGGCTTAATGAAGAATGATATTTTTATTTTTTTTCCAAAAAGTAAAATGTTCCCCCAACAACCTGAAAAGTTTTATTTTCTTATCACAAATTAGAATGTGCTAATTTCATATTAATTCATATATTTGACAATTTTTTTAGAAGTTTTGTCTTTCTCAGTAATCCATTTGGAAAACAAAATCCATTTCAGCACCATGGTTAAATTACTCTTACCTCCATTTCTTCCTACTACTCTACCTGCAAACTGGAAAAATCCTGCCATCACTCATGTCTGGGGAAGGAATCTATGAGTGCCACCAAAGACAGCAGCTCCTTCCATATTCTCACCCCCCATGTCTGGAAGAAGAATTGCCAGGGATTGAGACCTGGGGAAGCTTGGTACAGGTGTTGATGGCCTTTCTTTCATACCTAAGACATAACAATGTGTATTCTTCCTATTTCACATCAGTAATGCTCAACCAGTCACCTCCTTACCAGCAACCTTGTGAGTCAGAAGAGGTCTAATAATTCAACCCATAGTCAATCCCTGCATCATGCTCAAAACTGTAACAGTGTTACTACATCATGTTAAGTACAATTTTCTCCATGTATTCCCTCTTTATCTTTCAGTAACAACTACAGATTTAAGTTTTTCTACCAGCCATATTTTTCCCAAGCTGTGGCTTTATTGTGTAGTTACCCATTCTATCACAATCATCAAAAGCTTGGTAATGACTATGGAAAGGAAAGCTTTTCCAGAAAGTGGCCTCAGCCAAACCTAATCAGAAGAGCACGATCAGTCAGATACTCAGTAGAGGCACAAGTGTAGATAGATGAAAATGTAAATGGTTAATGGTGATTAATGTTATTAATCCATTTTCAAAGTGCTTGAGACACACTGATGGATTACTTCACAGTTGCGATGTAAGGATTAAGCAAATAAGTACATTGAGAAAATCTGAATGACTTGCCCAAGATCCCACAATGCAGTCAGTGTCAGGATCCAAAACATAGTCTAGATTTCCAGGCCTATACCTAAATCTATTAAAACTACCTTGCTCTGGAACAACAGTAGGGAGAAATATTTTTAAAGTATATTTATTTTTCACTGGTGAAGTAAATAGGAACATAAGAGTCAAAGACCAAGAAGAAAGATTCACTTCATTCAGCACTAACCCTTCACTAACAAGAAAATATGAAAAAAACCCCACACACTGACATGAGGAACACCAAAGTTTAATCAGAAAAACAGGAAAGCTAAAGTGGAGGAAATAAATGCTAACTCAGAATTGTAACAAGCAGTATTCTGTCACCATTACAAACAGGTAGAAAAGGGATCTTTTCCCATAGTTGAAAATATTGAGGTCTCAAAGAATACTAACTGAAATGTTTTCCTTTTTAATGCATCAGAAAAGGTAAAGACTGCTCGAAATATCCTTCTCACCGCAGACAAAGAAATGAACAGGTTTTCCACAATAATTTCAGTTTCTTCAGAAAACAAATTTTCTGCTGAGAAAATACTCTTGCTGAAAAGTTTTCAAATCTCTCTGCCAGATACCTTTAAACAAATCCTTGGGATGCCTAAGTTCTGAATTTGGAGCATCTCAAGGAGGTAAAGATATAGTCATCTGTTCTTGAGACCAGAATACAAGGTAAAAAAGCAATTATGATGTGGCAGATAGGCTTCATGAAAAAAGACCATATGATTCATTGTGGTAAGGAGTGGCTGTGAGCAATTCTTTCCTGAGAAGGACAGCCACAATGAATTGAAATGTAAGCAGACACCCTGCAAGAGTACACAAATGCATACACAATTGTGCGGTCAGGTTTGCAGATGCAATTGCAATGACTGCCTGGTCAGATCACATATTTGGTTGGTGTAAATCACCACTTAGGCATTTGAACATCTGGATTTTGCCAAATAAAAAGTTATGCATACAACTATAAGCTCACAAAGTGTGTGATTCTGTACATGAAAATAGGTCTTTAATCTCTAAGAAACTCAGAACTTCACATCTTACAAGGTCCTCTCACTTTGTCTAATGAACCAAATCTCTTTTTCAAAATAATACTGTAAATATCATAAAACAAAGCTAACGTGGCCTTTGTGCTGCTATGATGTGCTGCATGAAATTCTGAGTGTGCCAAAAGAAAATCAATTTTGAACCATGTTCAACAAGCTTTTGGAGAATGTATTGTAGACTTCGTCTCTTTTTACATCTTTCCATTTTATTCTCGTGGGTTTTAGATTTGAATATTCTTCATAGAATCATAGAATCACTCTGGTTGGAAAAGACCTTCAAGATCATGAAGCCCAACCATCAACCCAAGACTGCCAAGTCCACCACTAAACCACATCCTCAAGGGCCACATCCAAACATTCTTTGAATACCTCCAGGGATGGTGACTCTACCACTTCCCTGGACAGCCTGTTCCAGTGACTGACCACTCTTTCCTTAAAAAATTTTTCCTAATATTCAACCTGAACTTCCCCTGGTGCAACTTGAGGCCATTCCCTCTTGTCCTACCACTTGTCACTTGGGAAAAGAGACCAGCCACCTNGAGAGGCCCAGAACTGAACACGGTATTCCAAGTGAAGCCTCACCAGTGCCAAGTACAGGAGAATGATCCCTTCCCTAGTCCTGCTGGCCACACTGTTTCTGATACAGGCCAGGACATTGTTGGCCTTCTTAGCTACCTGGGCACACTACTGGCTCATGTTCAGCTGGCTGTCTACCAGCACCCCCAGATCCTTTTCTGCCAGGCAGCTCTCCAGCCACTCTGCTCCAAGCCTGTACCTTTGCATGGAGTTGTTGCAGACCAGGTGCAGCACTTGGCACTTTGCTTTGTTAAATCCCATATAATCAGCCTTGGTCCATCGCTGCAGCCTGTCCAGGTCCCTCTGTAGTGCTTTCCTACCCTCAGGCAGTTCAATACTCCCATCCAACTTGGTGCCATCCACAAATTTACTGATGGTGCATTTGATGTCTTCATCCAGATCATTGATAAAGATATTGAACAGAACTGGCCCCAGTACAGAGCCCTGGGGGACACCGCTGGTGACCGATCACCAACTGGATGTGACTCCATTTACTACCACTCTTTCTTGTTCTCATTGTCTTTATTTCACCTTTTCCTTTCATGTCTTTCCAACCTCTTTAAACAGACCTTTCACCATTCAAATTTCTCCATGAAAGTGACTCAAAATGTGTTTTTAAAGGCACCTGAACTAGCCGTAGTGCACCAAGGAGGGTGACTTATTGAGGACCTACGTCTGTGGAACAGAAGCTGTGAGGAAGCTCCTCAATGAATTGGAAAATTCAGAATCAAACCAATCCCTCCCCTAGTTGAGTCATGTCACATCTGGACGGTGAACAAACCATTCATTCCACCTCTTGCAAGTCTCATTCTCTCACTGGGGATTTTAATTTTAAATTTGCTGCCATGGTCTGGTTAAACAAACCAATGCTCCCTAGTTTGCAGAGGCTGAAAAGGTGAATAGCTTCCACAGTTGGATATCATCAGCCTCTCTAGACTTCCCTACTGCAGAAATTTCTTCTGTCTTAGGCTCTTCTCACTATTAACTCTTGTACTGTGATCTGGCTATGACATTTTTCTCTTGTAATCTCTATTCTAGATATCCTTTTCTCACTTCCCCTCACTATCCCTCACTTGAACTTCTTTAAAACTCTCACTTTAGTGCTCTATTATTAATTTATTTTTTTTACTTTTAAATGGCTCCACTCTCAAGGTTAAATAAATTTCCAGGCACACTGGATTCTATCATCTCTTCTGGAATATTGATAAATTCTGCAGAACTAATATAATGTTTTTGCTTGAACTGTTATTTTCATAGGTTTTCCTACTACTGTTGATTTTACATTTGTATTACCAGTCCTCTCCTTTCTTCTGTCCAGAAATTCTGTAAGGAATTCTGATGTCACAAGGGTAGGAAATACACCTCATACAGGGAATTATGAAAGCAAAAGTTCAAACTCATCACCTTGCCTGAGTTAGCCTCTTCACACTAAAGAGCAGAAAGCAACGATTCAGTATCACATTAAAAAAAATTCTTGCAAACTTACAGCAACATAGGTTTTTATTCCTACACAATTGAAGAACAATAACATTGACCAAATATTGTCTTTGTTTTAAAGAATTATAAGAGACATCCAACAACAGAAGAAATACTCACGCAAGTCTGCCTTTCGAGCATTCCTCACTCTTAGTATTTTCACAGTGAGCAAGTTGAAAGGAGATACTGGTCTCTGCTGACAATTCAAAACAAGAAAAAAGAAAAAAGGGAAAAGAAAAAAGATGACACTAAGATTAATATTTATAGTCACAGACTACTATAACCCTAAAGTTCTAAGGTCATAGATGAAACAAGGTTTTTAAGATTGAGTGAATATAATCTATCAAACCAGCAGGAACAGTTGGAAAAACTATACAAGGTTTTGACACAGAATCCTTTTCAAGCCTGAAATAGAAGCAACAAATTTCAAAACCATGCATGAGTTGAGAATAGGTGCTGAGCATTTGATTTGATGTCTTCTTTCTAACTCTGCTCCATTATTACCATAATAAACACCCTTAGAGCACACGAGTGGGTGTCCTTGTCTCTTACACAGCACTATCTGCAGTAGAACGGACTGTCTCTGGGACATCAAACACTGTCACAGTAACTGTGCAAGTACAGCTAAGCAACCATCATGCACCAGCAAAATATCCTGCACCAGCACAACCTCCCACACAGCCTAAAAGACAGAAATCCAGCTGGCAGTGACGAGATACTTCTCATGAAGACTTTGACCCACCTCTGATCTTCAGCCCTGGTCCCCAACAAAGAGCTAGAAAACTGTCTCCAGAGATAATCTGTGGAGTTAACTCACAGCTCCACTAGGTATCAGACACATTGGACTCAGATAATAACTCTATAATACCTCATAACTTCCATGGCTCATGATAACATATCTTCATATTCCTCAGGCTATAAATTATCTTTCCCCATGTCACCTTGGAGATTACTTAACATATTTCTCTCCTTTCCCACACTAACCTCTCTGCTGTTTCATAGGTAGCATCTTTCCTTTTAAAACTAATGTATGTACAGATACCATTTATCTCAACACTTGTTTAAAATCTGTATTTAGCTTTGAGTCTACTGATCCTTTTTTAAAACAGAAACAAATGTTTTGTGCCCAAAACTTGTCTAATCTTTCTATCCTTACCAGCTGGTAAGAACGAGTATTAACTCTACCCATAAACACTCTCACTCCTGCATTCACAGACATACTATTCTATGATTCTATACCATAGTAAAGTTAACACAGTGTTTCAACACAAACACATGGATTTTATCACTTTGCATCTGAAGTGCCTGAATTAATCATAAGCAGCAAAAGTAAAAACAATGTACTGGTGTTAACTAATAAAATGTAACTTGTTACTATTTCCTTCATACACGGTATATATTTTCCTGGACCATTTGTCTTTCCTGTTATAGCACAAGGTTTATCCTGGAGTGTTTCACAATGCTTTGACTAAGTGTTAAGCAACTCAGATCATAACTTGACATTGGACACTAAGACAATGTAATGAAGGAGGTCCTTGTCCTCATCAATGAAAACCTCAACCCCTCTGAAAATGCAGCAGAGATGAAGAACAGCCTCCAAGAAACAGGTAATCTCCAGCATACCCTCTTGCACTTCTGTTTGAGTCAGCAAGGAGCCTGAAGAGATGCAGAGCTGAAGGTCAATGAGACAGCAGCAGGAGGGTCGGAGCAGTCACTAAATAAGTACATTTGTTCTGCATTTTCTTAACCTGTCCAGACTCTAGTACAGTGCACAGTTTTATGGTGCACAGTTTGCAAATACTTGAATTGTCATCTATGGGACATTTCAGCTGTCTCAAAGGGTATATCACACATCTGCCTGCTCCATTACCCCACACATTGCCACAAAGGAGAACTTGGACAGACACTCCTTGAAAGAAAAAACTAGATATTTTGGGGGAAAAAAAAATATAAATCAGTCTCAGTCAAAAGCAACCGAATGACACCATGGCCAGACTACATAGTTGAATTGCCAGACCTACTTTTCTGTATGCATTAGATAGAACTGGGTAAAACACCAAAGCACTCCTAGGCACAGGGACCAACAGCCAAGGCTTGTGTATCCCTGCCAAATCTACCGACATGTATGCTACATTTATGCTTGGTCCCTGCTTTCACACTCAATAAATCCTAAATGTTTTTGCCCTCAGCAGTGCTATTTCAGCAGAAGAGGTGGAGCGTTTCTTTACCCAGGAAGGATGGGGCTTGCATCCCTTGAAAGCATAAGTTGCCCATATAGCACTTGCCTTTTCCCAGGGAAGCGCTATAACCACTAAGCTGACACAATTTTAAAGGAGTAACCTTTGATCAGATCTTTGAAAACAAGCATCTACACCTTTAATTTGTGCACCTCAAGTGGATAGTGAGGTGTACTATCCACTGCAGCCCTAATTGGCACACAGAGATAGGATGTAAGAAGGGTGTTTCTGTGCTCAGCTGTCCCTGTTATCTGGATGCACCTATTTATGTAGTTCCCTGCTCAGCTGTTACAACTCCCATTCTGGTGTATCTAATCATATTGAATCATTCCTCAATGCTTCACTCTGGGTTGTAGAGTCCATTCGCATACTAGAAAATTGGAAGTCACACCTTACATCTCATAACTTTTAGGTGCCTGAATGCTTTGTCAAGTCTAGCTGTCAGCAACTTACTGAAAGTCACACAGAAAAACTATTGAGGGGCATATCTTAAACTGGATAATCTGCTAGTAACAGGCAATCACTTCCACATCTTTCCCTTTAATATGATGATGACCATATTGCAGGCTGGGTAAGTTCTGAGGCCAAAAGCCTCCCAGGTCAATTATTACGTACACTTCAACTTTCAGCTTCTGTATTTATTTCGTCTGAGACATGATTGTTACCTCACCAACAGGAAACACAAGCCAGGCATTTTAATAATCACTGTTGAAACTACTTAAATATATGAGATTGC
The DNA here is from genome assembly GCA_013398125.1 of Aegotheles bennettii. Taxonomy (NCBI): domain Eukaryota; kingdom Metazoa; phylum Chordata; class Aves; order Caprimulgiformes; family Aegothelidae; genus Aegotheles; species Aegotheles bennettii. The sequence goes on from VZRW01001797.1 coordinate 270,912, forward strand.
AAATGCAGGACTTGGTCACACTGTCCTACGTCAGATAAAAGTTCAATTAAATCCTGCGGCACACTTGTGCAATCCTTACCTATCTAGTCCCAGGGAAGTCAATAGGAGTGTTCGCACAGGAGTGCTCATCCATATGAATAAGAGTTACATAACCGGGCTTTGAAACTGCTCTATTTCAGTAAAATTCCAAGCATAAAAGTCCTTTATAGAATTTGTTTCTTGGGAAGACTAGAGTGAAATACATACAACGTTCCCAAGTTACATCAAGAGAAAAAGCTGTTATCAAATAAAACAGTGTACCAGAGCTACTTGGAGCAGAGCACTCTTCTTCCCTTAGCTTTCTCTTCACAAAGGAACAGAAATCTCACAGTACTTTAAAAACTATGAAGACCGACAAAGAAAACACTCAGTTCTGTCAGAAAGAGTGGCAGGACTTTAAAACACAGCCTTGCTTCTGACCTGGGTCAGGTATGTGACATCTTCTAACTTCAAAGAATTTTAGAGGCCCAAGGGCAGGCCGGATTTCATTACGTTACAACGTCTACTGCCTCAGGCAAGGTCAAATACATAAGAAACACTTTTTCTTGTACTACATATTTTGTATTTATTGCATCCATTTAAAAATACCCCATAGCTGGGTCTTATGAAGTCAGTAGAAGTCACTGGAGTTGTTCCAGAATAAAAACAAATGGAGCAGCAATGACTCAAAGCCTGTTTCTTTCCAAAAGCCTGCCATATTCATGTGGCTTTTCTTCTCTTCCTGTTTGCAGCTCCACAGCTGGAGTTTCACATTAGAATAAATCCAAATCTTAGAAGAGAAACCAAGTCAAGCATTTACACAGTTCAACATGGCTTTTTCTCAAGACCATGCTAGCCTACATTATTTTGATATGATACAGTTATTTGAGTAATCTGAAAACTTTTTTTTTTCCTGTCAGCTTAAGGGCACTGCCAACATTTTCTCACCAGATCTTTTACATATTCCATTTAATTTAAATGGCCACACAAGTTTAAATCACACATATCCCATGGGTTGCCCTGAAATAATGAAAACTGGTTTACTTAACTGAGCCACCAAGTAATAAAACCGAATAAAACCCACCAACTCAGATATACCATGCTTATATATTTATCATCATAAATATCAACTTTCATGGAAAAAAAAAGCTCAGGTCCTTCCTGATTTTTGCATCTGCAAATCTCAAAGAGTCAGAGCAGAAAGAAGGGGCTTCTGGATCCTACTGTAAATTGTAGGTACTATATTCAGGTCGATTCTGCAACCCTAAGTACCCTAAAGACAAGAGACACAATCTCAAGCCACTGAAGTGTACAGGTCTCATACCCAGAGACCTACTAACAGTGTGAAAAGAACTAAGGATACAAAAAGAAAAACTAAACAAAACAAAAACCAGCTTGCACCTCTAAACACAGGTTAAGTTTACAGGACTAAAAGTAACAATTTTTATGATCCTAGCATACTTCCTTAGGGCTGCAAGACTACATACAGAGGCTTGAACATCATTTTAAAAGCTACTTTGATTTACCACATCATTTCACTTTGAACAGAGCAGGTAAGTGGCTCTCAAGCATCATCAGATATTATCAACAACAGCAAACCTTCATAAGGTAGACCAAATTTACCACAATTTGGGAGAATATCTGTATCACTGCAAACCCTTGCATGGAACCAAAGCCCAAAACAAACCAGCTGGGAAACACACACACACATTGCTGAAGCAGAGGCAAGAGCGCATCTTTCCAACTACAGATCCCCAGAGAGTTCCAACTGATATTGGCAGCTTCAAACCCATTGCATGCATCTGAAGACAAACCCATCCTGTTGACACTGCCTTTGTTCCCATTCAGTGGCTTATAGCAGCTTATCTGATATATTTTCCTTTATGCTAATACCTGTTAACACAAACATCTGCTAATTGCCCAGGGAGTTTTCATTTGCCTGTGCAGAGAATTCATCCTCAGGTCAGCCTTGACAAAACACCTTGTTACTCTTTTTTCATGTTCAGAGAAGCATGGGCACTGCTCCCACTCCTACCAGGATGATGACATTGGGCTTGTCAGGAGGCTGAACACAACATGGGATTTATTCCACAGTTTTACCTGTTCTGACACTGTGTTTTTAAGCATTGTGCTACACAGAAAATTGCAAGCTCTACGACAGGTTATTACAGAGCAAAGAATACAAGGAACACTAGGAGCACTAAGGACAACAAAAACACCCATTTAAACTGGGTCTTCTTGTGAAGGAATAACATATAAGACTAGTGGCTGTTTTATCCAAAGAAATCAAAACTCAAAAAATGCGAGGAATTAAAAAATTAATATTGGTGAAATATGAACCAGCCCAGATACAGTGCAACACCTACTCACAGAACCATAAGCATCAGACAACAACAGAGTCCAGACTATTTAGAGTTCACTGAAAGCCAAGGAAATATTTCATCTACAAAGTTGAAGTCGCACCTCAGCTTTATAGTGTTCAGTAAATATTGCAGTACAGTTTTCCCCCGAGCCATTGAATTCCTAACATTTTTTCTGGTGCTCTACATTCAGCACTGGACAGCATTTAATGAAGGACCAGCTAATTACCACCTACCGTTCTCACCGCTGGTGCTGAGGTGCCCGTAAAAGTCTAGGAAAAACAACACAAAGCAAAGTTAAGAAAACTAAGCTACATGTTAAACTCTTATTTTAGGCTGACTTTTAAAAACATCTCACATTCAAAGCCATACTTAGAGCTATGCTCATTAAGTGCTTTATCAACCACCAAACCCCTCACAACTCTGTGCCAGCTTCTTATTTCCTTGACACGAAGCTTTTTTTTTAAGGAAGCACAATAAGTAAAGTTGTTAGCCCTAAAACATAGCTTGAAAATGCAGACATGTCATGAGGTTCTGTAAAAGACTAGGCTAGGAAAACCCTCCTTACAGCCACAAGAACTGAGGAACAAGAGCAAACTCGCTTTCCGTGGATTGCCCGTACACCTCAAACAGCTTGTTCTCCTCTGTGGTCAGCTCAACTAGAATATTTGACAATTTTACCCACTTTTACTTACCTCATTTGAACTTAAATTTGATCCCATTGCAGCCCCAGTTGCATGTAAGTCCAATGTTAAAATATACCAAGTCGTACAGCTGGCAGGAACTCCTCATGCAGATTAGGGGTGGAGGAATAAGGATTTTATGACCAGGCTGTCCTGCCCCACCCCTTTATTATTCCCAGTCATTAAGCAGTCCCCTCCCTGCTTCCTGCAGCCTATTAGAGCACCTCAATTGAGTCAGCAGAACAAAGAGCAATTTCTTTTCTACCTACTGTGATGTTTGGGACACACACACACATTGAAGCCCCTTTCTGCCCAGGGATTGCTTTCTCGAAAATACTACTGCTAATAAAAAGTTTTGCATTTATGTAACAGCTTTAACCCCCAAGCAAACTGCTCGTGAATAATTCAACCACAGTTCTCAGAGTATCTCTACACTGCCACCATCATACTGCAGGGTAGTGGAGAGACATAACAGCTTCTTTCCAAACCATGAAGTCCAATACTTGAAGCAGTCTTGTAGCAGCACACAGCTCAGCAAGGTAAGTGACCCCATTGCAGTGCCACAGCTAGGTGACTACAGGACCCGTACTCCCTTGAAGCTACTTTGGGCATCTCTGTGCTGTACTCAGCAACCTTGCCACATGTCCAGTATTCATGTGGACATTTAATGTATATCCAGAAAAAAAAGTGAATCCATGTCCAGAAGTCTTGCAGTTTGATTTTAAATGAAATGAGAGGGAAGGGAGGAGCTATAAGCAGTAGGTGAAACTTGGGGGTGGAAGGGTGAGGCAGGAGGAAGGGTTGTGCTATTCCTGTGTGGGCCCAGGGAGCGCAGCAGCTCACCCATCTTCAGAGCTTATTTCAGAAGGATCTCGTGTGTGTGTGTGTGTGTGTGTGTGTGTGTGTGCGCGCACGCTCACTCCCACAGCGGCCCAGCAGGCACCCTGTGGGAAACTCAGGGGCACAAAACCCTTCCTGCTTCCTCTGCACTCTGGTCTGTAGTGATTCACTGTCTGTAAGAGCAGTGTATTGCAGTGGCCCTAAATTAGCACATATGTAGATTTTGGAGCGTGCAAGACCAGACTCTGGCTCTGCCACACTTTCCAGCCTCTTTTCTTGATGACAGGACATGGCTAGTACTCACTCTTGCATCATGAGATCCCAGTGATTATTCTAAACCAATCTCATTTATATCAATGAATAATTCACTTCATGCAGGTAAAGAAAGTAACTGCAAACTGCAGTGGATGCCACCTAAATGCGCTCCCCTGTGCCATGGGGGCCAGAACCACAGCAATTCTGTACAGAGAAAGAGAGAAGGTGTTGTCCAAGGAATATCACTACAGTAAGATCCTCTTCTTACACAAGAGTTTTTACAAGTTGCTTTCTTCTGTGTTGATGTCTGTGTGATGCACATGTGATGACTGTTCAGAAAGTATTATCCAGAATGTGGTAGTATCTGGTGGCTTCCATCTAAAGCATTTAATAGCCTGCTGTTCAGTCCATAGTCACACTTTGCACAGCCTTCTCAATAGATATGGAATCAAAGGAAAATGGCTCATAAACATGAACCTGCAGCATCTGAAATGCTCCTTGAAAGAAAGACTAAAAGATATTTCCAGTGGACATGAGTATCTCTACCTCAAAGACAGAATATGTTCCTTAACTTCCATCTTTAGTACTTTAGATCTGTGTTAAATACTTAACAAATCTATGTGGGGCAGTCACAGCTGAGAATCACTTACTTGTGCTCTTGCTAAACTAGTTTTTCCAGCTTTTGAAAGATGAATGTTTCCCTGGAAAAATTTCAGTATTAAAATTTAAAGTGGGAATCTGCTCTCATTAAAAATGTCTGTAAAACATCTTCTATCATAGGAAAGAGATTAGGTTATCCAGCTCAACTTCTCCGAGTTGTCCCAGCAGGTAGATATACCTATATACGTTTATACCATCCCAGCTGTTCCACAGCCAATACAAGATCCCCTGACATTACATTCTCTCACCCATGTCACTTTTAAGATCCATAAATAAGATCCACTTCACAATTTAGAACATTATTCCAGTCTGTGCATCTTGCTTGCTGAATGGTTTCCTGATGTTCAGATTATGTTTTCTCTTTTTCAAAATAATGTCATGAGTGCCATACCCAAAACGTGTTCCTAAACAATTCTTCCTCTCCTGTTCATGACCACCACAAAGTTTCCTAGCTGACATTGTCTTCCCTTAACCACTGCTTGTCCGAGACACAAAAGGCAGCTTTGGAATATAGTATCTTTAAAGCTTTGTGCAAGTCAAGAATTACAATCTCAACATTTTTTCATTCATGCAGAAAATTCATGCTAGAACTAAGTGCTGAATGCTCATAACACCCTTAATACTAAGTCCTTGTCATCACTGAGAAAAATTTAACTGTTGGTGGCTTATTCACTGGTGTCTATAAGGACTATACAATCTGCTTCAAAATAAATTATGACTGTGTAGTTTGTTCCACGAGCATTCTAGAGATAGAAATGTGTCCCTAGAATTATGATTTCAAAAAGATTACTACTTCAAAGGTTAAGTATCATGTTGGGTTTGTTGCATTTTTCCTTAGTCTTTCCACAACTCAAGAATTTCAAAGACAACCATCAAGCATGCAATAGGTATGTGTGAAGTTACTCAAAGCCTAAAAAGCCATTTATTGGCTCTTTGTAGCAACTACATTTCCAAAGTAAATAATTTAAAACTGGTAGTGATCTTCCTATACATGCTACTTACACTCTTAGCTTTTTAAAGACCAGAGAGACAGTGTTACTGATGGGGGAACACAAAGCAGTCTCTTTAAACTTCTGAGCAATAACAAGAAAAAAAGGAAGATATCATTTTCTTCTGCTCTCCATCTACTTTGTTGTGTACATTTACATGCACATGATTTTGTACGTGTGTCTTAATTAAGGCAAAGTGAAGCAAATATAAATACCTTGCCGATCTGAGACAGTCAAAATTAATCTAAACTGCCCTATTGCAAGCACTAGTTTCCCCAACATGATATTCAGATAATTGTACATATAATTGCAAAAGGTTGCAGGTAGCAGTAACAGTTGCATCCACTATCCTACAATTACCTTATATATCACTGTCACCTTCTGATAATCCAGGACTACAGAAATGTATGACTAATAGGGGATTTCATATTATTGCAAAAGAAAAGTATTCTTGCACCGTCTTTGGGTGACAATGGGAGTTGGTCATCATTTAAACATCTTGAACATTACAAGCAGGGAAAATATCCAAAAACTTGCTAGAGGTGTTGCAAAATGATAGTCATATGTCACATTAGAAAAGAAATCCTCAGAATTAAGAAAGCAAATAAACAAATACAGTGGCAGATCTATAGTTGGGGATTTTCCCTGGCTCTTTCCTTATTTAAAAAAAAAAAAAGTGATTCCATAAGCTACAAAACCTACACAGATCTCATCCTGTCAATCAAATGAGAGCAAGCGGTCCAAGTCAAATTCTAGTTATACACTGAACATAAATTCAATAATCTCTGCACACAAAATAATTTGCCATGGATGAAAAATGTCACTTGCTGCCCCATGGCATTTGATTTCAGTTTGTGAAAAATTCAGCTTTAGCTAGATACTTTTTGGCCAGCCACTAACTTCAAGCAACTGTCTGGCATTAAAAAAAAAAAAAAAAAATTAAATATCACTAATATGTTGCCATATTATTTTCATGTTTATACATACAATACCTTCAATACTTTACAATATCCTTGGTGTTTTGAATCACATAAAAAATAATTACATGAGGCAAAAAAGGACTTTCTGAGAAAGTGTTCTTGGAGGAGGTGACAGGGAGCACAGGTTAGAGAAAAAAGTCTGAAAATTTTTGTATCATCCATTTGTAAACAGGAGAAACTTCCAATTGGAATCTGAATCTGAATTTAGATTCCTGAGAAGAAGTGCAATATCAGTCACTGTAGAGAGAGATCACACTAGCTGATTGGGGTGGGGGAGAGGCACTATTCTGATTATGACATATATGAAGGAGGACTTCCAGCTTCAAAAGACTATTGAGAAACTTGATTAAAAGGGTTCCACATGCCTTTGATACATTTAGAGAGATAAAATCTCACTCCTCCTACTCACTCACTGGAAGGATTAGGCTGTTTTGTCATCCAAAAACAATCAGTAAAGTATTGGCCCAGCTGTTCCCAATATACACAATCCTGACTTCAGTTTTGTTGTAACAGAATTTCAGATCTAATCCTTGTCTCAAAAAGCAGTAGCTCACAACCTTTATCTCTGCCTCTCCCTGTGTTCTGTAGATCTGAGCATTCAGCAGCATCTCTCTCTTCCTTTGCAGGAAAAGCCAGAGATTGCCTGACTTTTCCACATTCACTCAACATTTCAGACACTGTTCAAGCAGCTTCTTCTCTTCCCTAACCTCATCAGACCACAGGAGTGAGGAATACCAGCACCAGTTTGTGTCAGCTAATTAGCCAGCAATTCCTTTAGCATAAATGTCCTACGACACATAGCCCAGGACATTTACAGGAAAATCTAGAGCCAATTTTAATCTGAACCAATTCTCAGAATATTAGGAAGTCGCCTTATGTCACCAGCTAATTAAGGGGGTAACTTCATCTACTGTCGGCCTGAGAGATGTCTGAGTCCTAACATAAAGACTCACAGCTAATTGTTTACAGGATCGTGTCATGTTTCTCAGAGCCTGTGTGACAGGTCACAAACAGATGTTCTCAAAAAAAGAAATTGTTGTTGACCCACCTGGATTTTAAATAGAACAATTATGCCAATGCTGAGTCACTTTGAAAAATACAGATGATACGTCACCAAGCCTCAGCTCCTTCCTTAAAAAACAGCACCAGTAACATTGAACATCTATCCTTTGTTATTTTAGATTAATCCATTTTACACTGCCTTTTACTATCGCATCACAGATGGGATTCTGAGGGTTTGCTGCAAAGCAAACATTAATAGGTTTTAATAGGACAGGAAAAGAAGCCTTTCCTTCCCCAGACAAGAGACCAAACGGGTCCATCGTGGAGAAAACTCACAAGCCACCAAGGTAAGACCATCAAGCTTGGTGAGTGCAGGGAAATCATTAGCCTTGTGCAGCACTACATCCTTGGAGCCACGACCCAACTCAAACAGCAGCATTTCTGACTTTATTTCAAGTCAAAGTATTGAGCTAAGCTAGACAATCTGGGCAGCCTAAGATTTTTCAGTGGCTTGCTCAACAGGGCTAGATTTCTTAAAACAGACTCCTTTTCCTCAGCTCATCCTAAGCCATCCTAATTTTCTGGATCTGCTGCCAAAAACATACATCATCACCACACCTTGGGTGAGTAAAGCTGAAAGCCCAGTGCCAAGTGTTGTAACCACCATAAACCAGTCAGGGGAATACATCAGGCACAGGCTGTACTGTCTCTGATACATCTTCCCGGAGCTGTAAAAATTAATCTTGAAAATCTTTAAAATACTTAAAAGATACTTAGCAAAAAAATTTAATCAAATTTTTAAAACCCCATTTCATTATTGTTTAAAAATAAACTTATGGACACAACTGAGCTGTCAGAGTGACATCTTCCTTTTCTTCTTTGCTTACAGAAAACTACTGCTGCTTTAGGGATGAGACATAACATCAAATTATCCTAACAAAAGGACAATGAAAGAAGGTGAGAAACTGGCTTTCCGGTTAAGAGGGCAGATTTGAAAAAGAAAGATTTACCAGTAACCGAGAAAGAAAAAAGTTGTTTGACTTGACCACCTTAGATCCATGAAGAGGAGATACAAAGGTTACTGCCAACAGTTTCCTCTTATGAAGGAAGACTTTATAGGTTTGATTCAAATTGCAGCAAAACGTGACAGGAGATACCTGCTAGCATTATCTTCTGTTAACTGAACCGATGCACAGAAAAAGGACCATCTTAGAGGTATGATGTTATATCCTGGTTAATAAAAAGAGATCTGTGAGACTAAATGACAGAGCCCATTACCTTCTGATCATGGCACATAAGAGGGAGGCACCACACTCCTAGGGTAGCACAGGCACACTGCCAGCATACAGACAGATGCACCTTTTTTTTATACTCACATCAGTGTAATGAATGAAATGACTCAAAGGAGAACAGAAAAGACTGATAAAAATCTAAACATATATACAGTGCTAGCAAAGTACTGCACTCTGTGACTGAATAAATACCTTGGTGTGTGCAAATGCCAGTATTTGGGCTTTTAAACCTCTCATTATCATCTCAGTCATTTCCACTCTTAGAAGCAGAGTTTTAAATCAGGCTACTACATGTCTGCTTGAAGTGGCAGCTTGTCTTTCAACCTTCCTCAAATGTCATTATCAAAGCTCATAGATGCCTTTGTCTCCTCAATATTTGATTTCTTCATATCAGAAATAAGAAGCATTTTTTCACAGATCAACTCACTAGCTGAGATAGGTCCATAGAACTTAATAAAAAATGATACTTCAATGATTGCAACTATAAGACTTTATTTTTAATAACATGGGCACTTAGTATTTTAATAGTAGCTATTACATTGTATGTGTATTGATAGATACAAGAGAAGAACTAAGAATGATCAACTAAACATATTTTCTTAAACAAGCATTTATCTAAACTTAGTATGAAAATCTCAGGAACACTCACTCCCCTGTCTGTTTTGGATGGCAGTGGGAATAAAACTGTAGCAGCAGCTACACTCTGGCCATTGTAATGTTGCAGAGGTCAAAGCAGTTGGTATCAGAAATTTCGTTGCCATCACAAACACCTGTGAGCTCTCAGCAGGTTAATAAATGAAGTCATGGTTATGATCAAAGGCTAGGCTGTTAAAACTGTTTTTCCAAACCCACTAAGTGTAGGATTTTAAACCTTACCTGCTATCCTCAGCCTCAAAATCTACATGGTAGGCAATATTTCAGAAGTTTAGCAAAAATGGATGCAGTCAGGTGATTTTTATCAGATAGTTGGCAAAAAAAATAAATCAGGCTACTATATTATGATCACTCTGAGATAGTTCATCATAAATGTAGATTCAATGCAATGGCAGCCAAGCAAGTAAATTAACTGAAGGTTAGACTTCTGCCTAACAGATGGATACTGAGTAAATAGAAGACATCATGTACAGTTCTGTTCTTCAATTATCAGCCTTCCTTTTCCTGATGCAAACATTTTTGGTATCTGGTTTACTCCTTACTGTCACAAGCAAAGATCTGTCAACAAGGCAAAGCTTTGCTTGATCTCTGCTTTGGTCTCTGGTTCAAAGACCACATATCACCAAGATTTGCATCCAAACCTGGCATGAACATTTATGAGGTTGAAATCTCATTCTTATGAGGCTGTATATCCAAGTAGAACCCCACAGCCCTACAAATGCCTTTCCATTCCCTAAAACAGTGAAGAGAATTTTAAAAAATAATCATGATTTGTCAATGACTTTCACAGCAGAACCAGCATTAGACCTGACACACAGTACTGAATAAAATACATAATTTTTTAACAAGCTAACGTGGATGTTCATTCTGTATGGATTCATGTTCCCTGAATATTAGTCCATTACTAAAACACTTGTATATCTCCTTCTGATGAGATTTATCAAAGTACACTTTAAGAGAATTTAGATGACTGCGGTGAATAACGTTTTTTAAATTGCTTCTTTCGTTCCACTGCAGTTCGCAAAGCCTGAAGAATTGAATGTTTATTATTCAGGATGTTGTAGCTGCACAGGTTCAGCAACTTGTTGAAATTCTCTTCAGTATATGTAAGCAGACCAGTGCTATAGGGACCGATAGAGCTGGACACATCTACTCTTCCCTCCTCCATCTCTGTGGGACTCCGCTCCACATCTGAAGTAAGAACATAGCACAGTTCAACACAGCAATATTACTGAGGTGGAAGACTCCTGCCAGGCAATACAAAATACACAGTGACAGCCACAAAAAACTGAATTGTCTCAGGAAAGTGGTTCAAGATTTAGCTACTGTGTAGATACAACATCTGCTGCACTAATAAAATTTACTTAGCTGCTTGACTACAGTCACAGCTGATCCAAAACTGACTGGCAGAATAACTTTTCCATAGAAAATGCTTTCCTCTCTAAATTGAAGTTTTCCGTCAGAATATTTCAGCTTTGCAGATTTGGAATTTTGTATTTTTAACTTTTCCACTGGGTACTGAGATGACAGATCCTTATCTATCACTGATAGAATATGACACCAGGAAGCTCTTGGATTGGGAAGCCTGCCTCTCAAGTAGCTGAGATTTGAAGGACATGCAGTGGGATGATGAACTCCATGAGGTCTTTTCCAGTAAGCTGATAAATGGATTTTTGCTCAGTTTTTGAGGAAAGATTCCCTGGGTCAAACTAAATTAACAACAAGAAAATTGGAGTTGATGCATGCAAAAGTGTTTGTAAACTGAAACTGAATTTTCCAAGTAGTTTTTCTGATGAAACAAACAAATCACTGTTTATTCCATTGCTGAACTAAAGAAAAATAACCCTGTAACTTTTCAAAAATTACAAATATCAAAGCAGCTTGTTATTCTGGCAAAATGTTTGTTTTATTATATGTTTTCAGCACTTCTCATTCTCAGGTTTTTTTCAGGTAAACAAAGTAATAAGAGGATTCTAGCTTTGTTAACAAAGTAAATGTAGTATCTCGTTACAAGACCATTGAGTGTTAGGTACCAGTGGACATGACTTATTAGATGCCTCCTGTCCTTTATTATCAACAGAAAGCAAGCTGTCCCAGATGTCAGATAAGGGGAATTGCCTCAAATTATAGCTATTCATGCTTTTAATTTTGAAACTCATCTGTTCAATCCCTGATTAGTTGGCCAGCACTATGTCTATCACAACAGGATTGGAGATATGTTAACTTAGCCAGTTGTGAAGCTTGCCAGTCGTGAAGCTTGCCAGTCTCTTGTTTTAGAAAAGGACAAATTCAATGGATAAACTGGATGTGACAACTTCAAAAAGTGATTGACCAATGCTGTTAACTTACTTGGGGCCTTGTATTTTTGGAAGGTATCACACACCAGTGGGAAATAGACCAAGACTGGTGCCTCTAAGCTATCCTCAAACACATAGCACTCCTTCAGGTGTTCCCGGTCTTCCTGGCATAGCCCCGTGCTGGGGAATGGGATCCCATGCTCCAAACAATACTCTGAGAATAGGTCCAGTGGCTGGTTCAAAAAAGAGAAGAGTTGCAACAAAAAGAGAGGTTGAAATAAGGCTACCAAGCCCCATGACTGGTAATGCTGCTGCACTAGGCAATCTGTGATTGATTCATATGTTTACAAATAAGGCTAAGTATGCACTCAACCAAGCATACCCTCTTGATTTTAATATATTCTGGGTAATAGAAATTTGGTTGATTTGCTAATGGTGTACATTTTTAAAGCAAGATTTCCAGTTTCTGAAATTTATATGAAATTCAGATAACTTTTTGTGATTTAGTGAGCACAGTAGAGGGTTTGGATCAGGAAATTTTTTTACATGTGCTATCTCAGATCACAGGTTCTTGAGTGTTTGCATTCAGTGCATCTAACAATCAATATCTTCATGTTCTCTCACAAATAAATCATGTTAATTTCAACCATATACATCCCTTAATATTTCTTCAAACTCAGCAGCACAAAACCTTACTGAAACACCAAAAGGAAAACTCCAAATTTTCATTCAAAATTATGTATTAACTAATTATATTGTAAATTTAGTTAAATTACTATTGCAGAACTTGGTACCACAATGACAACTCTGCACAGATACAGAGAACAGGTAATCTTCTCTGTGTGTGTGTGGCCCAGAAAGCTACTGAAAATAGCCCCAGTAAAGACAGTGACGTAATGGTCACAGTGTTGAATAGTATCACCAGTATGATCATTTAACTTAATAAAAAACAGTCTGTTTTCTGAAAAAAAAAAAGGAAATGAGGTAATTCAGCTGCTCAAGCCCTAAAGAATCACTACTTCAAAACATCACCAGAGTCTGTGAGCCTCCGCTGTAATTTAAATGCAAAATGACATCCACTTTCCTCTCAGGCCTCAGAATGGGTGGGCAGCTGGTGTTGATGAAGAAAGCTGTATCTATCAGCTTGAGGTAGTCATCCATTTCATTCAGCTGGTTAGGAGAAGAATCAAGCACTGTGTCTGAAAGTCAAAAACTTCTAATATCAATTAATTACGGCAGGAGTAAGTCCATTTTTTTCCAAATCAGCATAACAAGGAAAGAAAAAAAAAGACAGCCTTCACTTACATTAGTCTTTGACACAAATCCCACAGTTTAATGTATGTCTTTGACACAATTTTAGCATCTATAGCTCAATTCTGAGATCACAAAAAGGGAGCAGGTCAGAGACTCAGCTTCATCCAAAGTGATATATTAAGCTGCTTTTTCAACTAGTGTAAATTTGTGGTTACTTAGCTTCAGTGGAAGCTGTAAATAATTCTTTTGTGACTGCCTGCTATGGCTTCTCCAAGACAGAAAAAAGACCAGCAGTAAATCATCTGGGGCTCAAAAAAATCAATTCCACAGATATATCATTCAAATAATAGTTATAAAAAATTGCCTTTATGCAAAAACTTATACAATATTTGTCCTCAGCAAATATTAGCACTCAAATCACCTTCAAAAATGCATCTAAAGAAATTTACTATTACCTTTCCACATGCAAAAGTTCTCATTCTCTAAATACTTGTTATGTAGTTGCAAGCCCTTAAGGAAATTATGGTAAGTTGAAACCACTGGCCGTCCGGTCATCATTTCTCGAAGAGTGTTGGAAAGGCAACCTTTGGGAGTGGATAAGCGAGTTGTCTGTTCATGAGGCTTCTTGGGCAGAGCAGGGTGTTCTTCTGTAGGAAGAAGGAGAAGAGGGTATATGTCTGCATTTGTTTAGAGTGTTTCTCTGATACTAATAATATCAAGGAAAGAGGAGCTGGGCAGCCAAACCACCATGGCCCCATCTGTGATAGAGTGCACACACCAACATGCAGACTCTTCTGGGCAGAGGTGGGTTTCAATGTGAAAGCATCACTTTGTTATTCCCTGCCTGGACTCTGCCTCCCCAAAGGACTCATGGTAACTCTTTCTTGACTAACAAAACTCCCCAGGGATGTTGCACAGTAAGCAGTGCAATGTTTTTCCTGTTTTCCAGCACAACTCTTTCTCTCCTGTTTTTCCTTCATTCCCAAAGGCTTAGTGTTCCCCAACCCAGAAACAGGACGCAAAACCAAACCCTTTACCAAATGTCAGGTTTCACATTTCAGAGAGTTGTGAAGACGATGCAGATGCAAGTGAAAAGTAATCCAAATAACTAACCAATGTCATGCTCAGTGCCTCGGGTCCATCTATGCCAGAATTCCTCCGAATGTCCAGAGAGGTAGACAGCATCCATAAAATTATGTGAAAATATATTACTCCATGTGCCTTGAAAGTAAAAAAAAAAAAGCCACACTTAATACTACTTCGAATTTTTAGAGCACAGTTATAGCAACCTACTTGGATTCAGCCTCTGTGGTTGTTTAAATTAGCATTATTTTAGTTACAAAATATCATTACTTTTAGTATGAATATCAAACACTATGCCATTCCACATAGTGTCTGGCTTATGATGAGGCCATTTTAGAAACTTGGCTGTTTATAAAAGTCAGACTGTTATTTTAAATACTTCAAAAGATCAGTTCTAATGTGTGTGTTCTGTTTTAGTCTAATCTAAGAAGTTCAGCAAATTAATTGCATTTGTCTCAATAATTTGCCTTTTCTTTTGTCACTTTTGGCTAGTTCGTTTGAGATTTAAATCACATCAGATACATTATCTGGTGTACTAGTATTGCTACTCGCAGACCAGTAGTTATTAGATGTCAACTGTGTAGCCAAGTGTGTGGTTATAAAGGTGATGTTTTTCTGAGATAGTAAATCACCTTTCAAGAAGCAGATGCGGGATTCTGGGATCTTCTTCATCAGGTGACCCATGAAGAACTCACTACCAAAATCCTCTGAACGAACAAAGGCCCCATATTTCAGGAAACCCACCTCGTAAGGTGTGAACTCCACCCACTCTGCAAATAAAGCATAAAAATAAAGCACCTGAACATATGTAAAAATAGCAGCTGAAATCAAAATAGAGGATCAAAAGGAGGAAGAACAAGGCTGTAGCTTCAGCATGTTGGTGACAGACAGTTCAAACTATCATGTTTTGAAACAAACAGGTGCCTTTAATGTATTGTGCGTTAGATTGGCGAATGCAAAAGCAAAATTCACCTCCTCAACTAACACTGTGAAAATCCATTCAGCATCAGTTCAGGTCCATGTATGTACTAGGAAGCAAAAAACGGGCTGAATGTCCACCGATTGCTAAGGCCCTGGTGCAAGATGTGGTGGTTTTAGTTGTTCTGAGTCAGCAATGACACCAGCTACCATTCATACTTTGACTCTGATAATGACTGCTTGGTGAAGCTAAAAAAACTATGATCAAAACCCACCCAAACCTTGGCTGAACACACTGGGACTGCAGATTGTACATAGAAGTAGATGATCATGTTCAGTTGAAGGACCTTCTGCTTTGTTTGGACCAGAAAATGTCATGGAAATAGTTAGTGATCAGCATCAGTGATCAGGGCACAGAGTCCTGCCCCTCTGACCCCTCTCTGGCTGCTGGAAGCTGTCTCCCAGTCTCACCCCCCTCCATATTTTCCCTTCTCCTCCCTCCTTTCCCTCGTACCCCAGCTCTTCACAGCTCTCTTGGACTACTGCTGCCTAAGCAGGAATCCCAGCACCTGGGATGAATGCCCAGCTTTGGGCATTCACCTAGAATTAAAAGGAAACTCCTTAGATTTATCTAAGCGTGTATAATAATGATTACCTTTAAAATCCAGAGTGCTAAAGTCATCCTTGACATTGAGGGACAGGTATATGGGCAGCGGATTCTGCCCCCGATTTACTGCCAGTTGCTGATCAGACAGTTTGTGAGTACTTTCCTGTTTACAAAGAACAGAAGTAATTGTAAAAGATGAACATAATGCATGGACTTAATACAGTATCTACACATGGACTATCAATGAAACATCTCCTAAGCCTTAGCAGATTTTTTTCTGTGTACTTCAATTCTTTGACCACACAAATGTGTTCATGTGTTCTGTCATCAACCCTAGCCAAAGCATTATCACTGATGCTTCTGTGCATTTTGGAATGGGGGATAGAGTGAAAATGTGAGAAACTTGTCTGTGCAGTTACTAGGATATGGTTTGCTTTAAGGAAATAGAGATATTTAGGTACCTTGGACGTGCTGCAGATAAAAGTCAACCAGGGCCCATTTCATTCAATACAGCTTTGTTTGCTGAAATGGCTATATATTGCTATGCCTGAACTTGGCTCTGTCAGAGCCACCTCTCCTCTGTATGTTACTAGAATGCTCATTTGATCTGAAATTAAAGATGGAAAATTGGTTTCATTAACACCTTAATTTTTTACATGCTCAGACTTTTCCCATGGGTGCTTACATTTTGGACTTACTGTGTTATTTTTCTTCTAAAAAGCCAAAGAAAGACCCTCAAAAAGTTTTGAGAGCATTTCCTGTAACTGAATCCAGACACAGAAAGTTAGAAATCCTCTGGAACAAGGAATGGATATATAATACCTGATGTTGTAGCATACAATCAATGAAGAGTCCCCATAGATCTGTAAAGGACAGCTTGTGCCCTTCTTGCTTTCTTTCACAAAGCTCCTCTTCATAGTATTTCATATGATCCAAGGAGAAACAGTGCATCTTGCTCTTGATCACGTGTTTTCTGATATCACCAACTGGCTCTCTGAGATCCTTCTGTGACCAATTTGCATCTTCATATAACTTTGCCATGGTCCTAAAAAGAAACATATTGGGTACATGACAATTCATGTCATGCTTATACCACAATGAAGCATTTTGTTTCAGGTTACACGAGCCTCTCACCCTCAACTTTTACCTTGGAAGAATAGTTCAGAATTTAGACTATATGATGATATTTTTGCTGCAAGGATACATTCAAAATCATCCTAGCCTGTTTCTTCTCAGAATCAAAAGAGCAATAAAGCAACACCCATAACAACACAAGCTTTTACTAGAATTACCCTTTCACTGCCCAGATTCAAGCCACAGGTTCTGTCTGAGGCCAGTTCCCTCAGCTGTTTCAGATGCTGTGTGAAATGTTAAGTGGGAGTTTGGCAGCAAACATTGACCTGGGCAAGTGCAAGAGCTCCCCTCTCCTTGGGCACGCAGCAGGCAGCTCACCTCAGACTCTCGGCACACATGGGGCCAGTCTGCTTGAGACATCGAGGTGCTGAAGTGTGTCCAGAGAAGGGCAACAAAGCTGGTGAAGGGACTAGAAAATATGTCTTAAGGAGAATGACTGAGGGAGCTGGGGTTGTTCAGTCTGGAGAAGGCTCAGGGGGGACCTCATCACTCTCTACAACTATGTGAAAGGAGGCTGGAGTGAGGCAGGGGTCAGTCTCTTCTGCCATGTCCATAGTGAAAGGACAAGAGGAAACAGCCTTAAATTGCATCAGGGGAGATTCAGGTTGGACATTAAGAAAAATTTTTCACTGTAGGGGTGATTGGGTGTTGGAATAGGTTGCCCAGGGAGGGGTTGGGGTCACCATCCCTGGAGGTGTTCAAGAGGCATCTGGATGTGGTGCTGGGTGATATGGTTTAGTGGTGATGTAGGTAGGCAGTTGGGCTGGATGATCCTTAAAGTCTCTTCCAACCTCGATGATTCTATGATTCAGTTCCCAGAGTCTGGGCAGATTCCGGTCACTCCTTCTCATCCCCATCCCACTTGTTCTAGTTCAGTCTCGTGTCTCTTTTTAGAGCAGCCCTCCAGAGAAATAACGTTTTAAAGCCCTGCTAGCCATGCAAGGAAGACAGCACTGTGTGCATGACACTCCGCGTATCTCAGGGCTTTTCTTTTAAATTCTCCTTTTCAGAGCCAGTAAGAGTTGAGCCAGACAAATATGACAAGAGGATTTATGAAGAGTCACATGCAACTAGGCAACCCAAGAGATACACACAGGAAGGGAGAACAAGATTTCCCTACTTTGATTTCCTCACTGCTCTCAAGCATGCTTGGGGATCGGGTCTGCATTCTTTCAGAGACTCAAGTCCCCAGGACTCCAGCTGCATTGCTTCTCTTGCACATCCACAGCATCTTCTCTGGCTCATGATTATCATCTGATTTGTCTGCTATAGCAATCGAAAAGTTTACTGCTCCCCCAGGAAGCAATCCCCATTTCTTATATTCCTAAGAAACTGCCAGCTTTTTGGCCCACCAGGCCCTATTCAGTCCCTTGTTGACAGCCATAAATAACCACTTTTCATTGACAGTGAAACACTGAGACATCTCTACCCCCCATCTTAACATAGGAATATTTTCTGCCAGGTAACTGAGAAATGCAAAATGGAGCTGAGTCATACAGAATTTTCATTAAAAAATAACCATGTTTGCCACCTATTCTCTGCACCAGGCACCAAGTTTACAACAGAAATAAGTCCAGCCCCAAGGGAACTCATAATATGTGGCAATGCAGAAAGGCACATATCTGAGCCACAGAACGGGTGGGTTTGTCACCTACACTGAACTGCAGGGAGATACAGGTAAATCATCCTGACTTATGCTCTTTTCTTTTAGTTTCTGTAAGCACTTCAGAGCAATTATAGAAATACAGTAGTTCTCACTCAATGTGTTTTTTGTAGCTAGGAGAAATAAGGGCCACAGCACTGAGCGGTCCTATTAAACAGGTGAGCACCAGAACAATGCCAAGATCCTGCATCACACTGAGTAAAATTAATCAGTAAGGCAGTGTGCTTCACCAGGTTATCACTCTGCTAACACAAACAGCAAGCACCAGCCCAACTCTCCTTACCATGTTGTGGCAGATAAACCACTGATGTATGAGACACAGTCCAAAACACCTAAGTCCTGGAGAGCCAGAAGACTGCCAAACATAGACGTCATGGACCGCACTCCCCCTGCTGTGGTCATGACTGCCACCACTGGCACCTGATCAGCACACAAAGGCACAAAGTTGTTCATTACCAGATGAAAAAGAAGTGATGGATATGCAGAAAAAGTAACAGCAACACCCTGATCCAGGTACGCTTGGACTCAATTTACTCTCTTCATAACAGCACTTAGGTGCATATTTGAGTTGCATAAACTTTGGTGGGACTTAGCATACATTGAAAGCATCTTCCTGATCAGTGATGGTTTGGTAGGTCAGAAGCTGTAAGCATGGTTCTATTTTTAGATTTTTGCCTTTTCTGTTTTCAGTTTTCCTTATGTCTTTCCCTCAAAACACATTTCAAAATCCTGAGGAGCAGAACAAAAGCTGCTTGCATATTTTTTCTTCTTCTAAGTTTATATACAACATTTGCTAATCTCCAGACAGATGGTGACAAGCTTTATAGATTTAATTTAACATCCTTTTTGTTATTCAGATTCCCTCTCCCTTCCCTGACATCAATATTGTATGCAATTTGGTCTCACTTTCCTCAGGGATGAAGCAATTCTGTTAGCCATCCTGCCTTTGTCACATATGTGGCCCTTAACAAAAACTAAGACTACAGATTTATCCAGTTTTAGGGATATATCTTGCCATTATCTTTAATCTTATCTTCATTGTATTTTAAAATCTACTTGGGGGGATTTATTTTTTGTTGTTTAATTAATGTGACTCAATAACCCTTTATTTTCATTTAACAATAACAAGGCCTATTCTACTTGTTATTTAAGCTCATGAGCACGTTGACTTGGTTGGCAAATGCTGTCCTTGCACACAGCATCAAGAGATGGGTGTGCTGGCAGCCAAATAGAGCAGTGGAGGAAATCCCACACAGTCACATTCTCCCAGTTGCAGAAGACTCTCTCATTGATTCTTGCACCCCAGCCCCATAACAGGTTACTGTCCTCCAGTAACAGAGCAGCTACCTCTGTGTCCAGGGATCCCCAGGAGAGGAGAAAGCAAGAGGTAACACACTGAAAAACACACAAGGCAGGTGCTGCTGCACCAATGTCCTGAGAGTTGCAGCCTTCCTCTCTGAGCCTTGTGTAGCAGCAGAGAAGGGGAGCAGAGAGGTGGTAAACTGAGGAGAAATGGTCTCAGTCCAAGGAACCAATTTCATTGTGCTTGGTTATACACACGTTCATCTCAACAAATACATCCTTTGGATGCCCCTGTATGAGGATCAAGGTTAACAGAGAATAAAGGAGCTATAGCTGACCTCTTGACAGTTCCTTTTTCATCCTTGCTGCTAAAATTCTTGAATATTCTTAGTCTAAGTAGTAAGTGACAATCTGGCCTATACATCTTAGTCTAGAAGATGTGGAAGAGCTATAAGGGTAGTCATGCAAGTACATCACATTCACTTCATTCAAAGTGGGACAGAATACTTTAAATTCCCAAGGTGCTGTCCCACATACCTCATCCTCCTGCAGGTCTTCATCTAGCTGAAGAATATTTTTCAGACCAGCAGCAACAATCTTCTTCCTTTTACAGATGAAATCCTGCTCCTCTGCGCAGAGACCAAACCCCAACCGCAAATCTAAATTCTTGCAACTAGAGCATAAGAACAGAACAAGACACATCACCTGCAAGCCATTTCTAGAGCTACTGCTTGAGACATCAGGAAAAAACAGTTTAAAGAGAGGCTACTTCCGTGCACATGAAGGTTCCCCTATGAAAATGAAAGCAGGTACATGGATATTACAGGCCCTGTATTCTGCCTTCCTGTGGAGATTTTAGACCAGAATCATGTCCTGAACTATTTCACACAATCATGAGGAAGCCAAACGTGTCAAATTCTTTGCTGGTGTAAAGCAAGGAGGAATGTAACTGAATTCAAGCTCTTTCACATTGAGCTCTGAGATTTGGATACCTCCTCATGTTCCTTTGCTATTTATGTATCACCTGAAGAGCAAAAGGGGTCTAAGCAGTTACCTAAACTTAACACGCTTTAGGCAAAATGACCCTAATACCATGTTAGGCTTACCTCTACTTGTGCTGTAAATACTTGTGTCAGATTATGTCTCTCATGTTTATCCCTTCATACCTGTACATGATTATGAATATCATGTGCATCATTAATTCTGCAACTTCTCTTTTCACAGGGCTATTCTTTCAGGTTTTTTTCAGCCAGAAGGTTATTTTGTCCCTTCTGTGACTCAATTAATATTCATCAAAACCCTCTAATTTATCATCTGAGACTGCAACCAGTGCTTGCGTTGTAGCTAACTAATCAGTAGAGGGTAAAGTTGCCTTTCAGAAAATCACTGCAAGCCAGTCAATAAATTAATTATTGTTCATTTGTTTCATTGAAAAATTACCTGCAGAGGACTGGTAAATGCATAATGATGTTAGAAATACGTTAGAAATGTATTACACATAAATGTGTATGTATTACAGATAAAGGTTAAAAGACCTTTAAAAAGTCAGAGGGATTCTTAAGTATCAAAAGTAGGAAGCATCAACATTAGGGAAAACATTGTATCTGGTTATACCCCATGACTACCTACCACCTACTGTATGCTGAACTTTTACCAACCAATTTAAAAGCATGTATCATTTTATTAACCCTCCCTATATTTTAGTCTTCCTTAACCAATTACAATCTTTATTCCTGGTTTTGAAATGAGCTAATTTAAGCTGTAGCTTCCTTTCATCTAAAGATGATATTGTGAAAGAATAGGAGATAGCCTAATTAATCATTCAAAAAAAAAGAAGATTTACCCATCTTCTTTCTTCACAGACACCTCACAAGATTCATCCTGAGAATTAAGAATGAAAACACCTTAAATTTTAAATAGAACTGAAAGTTTGCAAAAACAAGTTTTACATTGTTAGCAATTGTTCATATATATATAGTCTAGTGGTAAAACTTTGCTCTTTACTCAGGTCTTCAGCACACAATCATCACTAGGATCCTACTTTTAAAATACTTTTAAAGCAATCAGCAATTCTGAATATGCTACTTTTTCCCTGAACAAGAGCTGTACTTCCAAGCATATGCAGACCTGAGCATACATACACTCAGCCAGTACATTTTTGGTAACAAAATTAATGAAAGACCAGGTATCACATAGATACAGCTTACACATGTTGAAATCATTCCAAATGCTGTCAAAGGTTACTCACTCTCATCACTGTCACTTTCCTTCCCAAGTCCAGAGAATGTAGAGGCACAGCCAGGGGACTACTTACAGCCATTTCCCTCCCAGCTGAGCCATGCTGAATTAAAGTGGGAAAAACATTGTTATAAGGAGAAAATTAATTAAAACCCATAGGCACACATCTACCAGAGAAGGGCTAATTCATCACTCTTCTCCCAGAAGTTACTTCAGCCCTTATCACCATCCACAAGCAAAACATACACTACAGAAAAAATGCTCCTTTGGCAGCATCATGTGCAGTCTGGGTTGACTGTGCTTGAGGTAGTGGAACATGGTGGTTTTTCTGCCTCCCTGGTTGCAGTGAGGACCTATGGAAACATTCTGGGCTTCTTCATAGGATCCTTTCATTGTGAATGTGAAATCTCTCCCTAAGAACAAGAAGCAAACCACAGAGAAATGTTAATTGCACCTGGCCCTGAAAAATAACAAATAAAATGCCCCAAGTAAAGTTTCAGCCTTAGTGAAGTCAAAGTTAATTTGGGCCACAGTGTTTTTCCTGACCCATAATCAGTGTGAACAAGGATCAGGCTGAAAAGACAACAAAAGGCCAATGCAATATTGCAACTTCTCCCCTGCCAAGCATCAGAGAGCTTGTGTTAGACCAGTAGATGCCACTGGTAATGCTCACACACGCCAAGTGTCCATGTAGTCTTTCCACTCCTGACAGTTGTGTATCTACCCTCCTACTTTCTGTTCTCATCACACTGCTGTGATGTTTCTGAGTCTCTCAGCCATCTCCAGTTTCCCTTAAGCTACACAGTCACATCATCTCCAGAGGATTCTCACTATTAGCAAGTACGTAATTCAGGAAATGCCTCCATCCTCAAGCAGCCCTGATACAAATGTAGAAGGCTAAAATGGATCATGTATTTGTTTAGATTCAGCTGCAACTTCCATAGGACAAAACGCAGTGACAAGTGATTTAAATAAATAACCTCACTTCTGTTAGGGCTCTTCATTTTTGTTTCATCCACCTGTACTTCCAAACAGGAAACTTCACGAGACTGGAAAAAATAAGACATAAAATCACTGGTCACAGAAAGAGTTCAGGATCCTCACTGAGTATCCAGGGGGCCTCTGGAGACACCAGGTTTGGCCAAGACCTCCTGTGAATATGAAGAAATTACAGAAGGTGATTCTCAGCTGGTATAAATCATGCAAGCCATACTGTGGTCAGTGGAGATAAGATAGCTAGGGAGCTGACTCATTACATTTAAATATCATTCAATTCCCAAGAGTTAAAGAATTTTTCTCCACATCTAGACCACGCTTTAACTCTTATCTGCAGAAGAGTGAGCTGAAGGACATCTACAACTCCACAGAACATCTGAACAGATGGGCCTGTACTTTAAGACCTTTGGGATGAAGCTGAAACTTCCCAAGAGAGTGCTACTTAGAAGGCAGCAGCAGCACAGGAACATTGCACAGTGCTTTGGACATGGTGTGAAAGGAGCCTTAGACCCCAAGACAGATGTTTAGTGGTAAACTGCAGTGACACTGGATTCATTCCCTTCCCAACTTTCCTTGTTTACTGCCATTTCATCAGTGAGGAGCACACTAGCACTTTGGCAGAGCACTGGTTCAAGCCTCTCCCAATACAGAATGCACTACAAGCATGGCCAAATTGAAACTTTACAACCACATCTGTGTCTCATCTGAAAAAGAGTAAAGGCTGTTCCAACTATATCATTCAGTTCTGCTCTACCATAAGAACATAAACAAAAAAATTAAAACAATTACCACCAGTACGCCATTAGTAACGATGTTTTCAGATACACCTGGACTGAAAAGCAAAAAGGAAAAGGCTTATTCAAGGGTGGGTGTAGGAGCAATAGCTTTTAAATGCAAATAGTTCTCTGAACTCAGTCTTTCTAGCTGCCAAGTATCATCAGCACTTCTTTCACCTCTGTCTCTTGCCCACTGCCAGGTCACTGTCCCATAGCTCCTAGGGACACTCCCTCTTTCTTACCTCCCCTGATCAGCATCATCTCTCCTTAGGCTGAATTACAAAATAAACACCCACCCTCAGCTGTAAATAGTATCTGAGACTGTCCCTCAAGGAAACATTTCAGCAGATTCAGGAAAGAAAAGTAACTATATGGAAAATGTCAAGATGGGATGTCTGAGCACACATACATGGAGCCACTTCCCCAGTGCTACATTACCACTTTCTAAAATGTGAAGCTTTCTGATGACAAATTCTGTAACATTCAGGCTTTACTCACATGTTTTCCAGTAGAAATTCCACTTCTAGTTCTTCTTGCTTCTGAAAATAAGATTTATTTTTCATTTAAGGAAAAAGAACAAATAACTTTTTTCCTTTGATAGAGCTCTGATGATTTTGTACAACCCTCCCTTGCAAGTCTTTGCTGTTCCCACACCCTCTGCAAAGGCAAATGGATGGAGCCTTCTTTGGCCACCCTTTCATTTCATGTCTCTCCACCTATCTACTGTTTACAAAGCAACTGTCCCCCCAAGGAGAAGAGAAGAGTAGGTATCATGGAATAGGGGTGAAGGTCCCATTGTTCATTTATTAGTAGGATGAGACATGGGTCAATCACTGCCAAGAAAGGGAGGTAGAACAGGTGAATGATGGAAGAGAATATGCTTGAGAATAAATAGACCAAGGTGGTGAGTATATCTCAGTTAAAACAAAAGAATTTGCAGAGTATAATAACTAAGCATAAACAAAAGTGGAAGAGACAAACTCGGAAAATTAAAATTGCCAAGGTGAAGGGAAGAAGAGAGAAGAGTGAAGACTGAAGCTGTGAAGGGGAATGAAAGAAAGAGCTCACAAGGGCCAAAGCAAGATGGAAAAGGGGGAAAAGTGTAACAACAGAGAAGAGCAACAGAAGAAAACAGTAACACATCAACAACATAAGAGGGATTGAATAACTGTATTATTTCACTGCAACCATTTGCTGACTCAGTCTGTATGGGACACAGGTAATCTAGGAAATACCACACAAAAGCATCTATCAGAGAGATATTCTACATAACACCCACAGGGAGAAAAACACTGATTTGTGGAAGATATAAATCTCTTTCTGGCAAGTGGCAGTAAAATTTTTCATTCATATTCAGAAGAACTATTCTTTACTGCCAAACTTCCCTTTAGTCTGGCTGCACAGCATACTTTAACTTTGTGAAGAGACTCTGAAAAATGTGCCAAGTCTGATAATGCAGCTGCCAAGGCAAAATCATCACTACAGTAAAGGTGAAAAGTGAGTATTTTTGTAGTTAATAGTTCATGTCAGTAAAGAGAATATATCAGATGGCTTCCTTGACAGCTGGATCTGTAGCATGTAACCCAGTAGCAGATGGTTCTGCTTGCTTATTTGTCCCAAAGTCTCTTTCATGAGAATTAGAGTGGTTGCAACAGTTTCTAACAGAAGGCTAAGGGATAGATTTTAGATGTGCATCTTACAGAGATGCAAGCCAGACTTTATCCAGCATCAGATAGTGACCAGCCTGTACTATCCAAACTCACTGATGGTCTGTTCCAACATAGTCCAAAGAACAGCAGAAACAATTTTCAGGAGACCCTGGCTCTTAACACCTGTCTAATTCTGCCTGCCTTAAGTTTCCATCTTTCTTATGCTGTTGTACACATGCTCACACAAACTATTTTTCTACAAAGTCCATTCAGGTATTTGTGGGTTAAAAGTCTGGAGCAAAGCAATGGAAAGATGTGTTGAAGTTTAACCCCAGCTGGCAACTAAGCCTCACACAGCCGTTTGCTCACTCCTCCTTGGTGGGATGGGGGAGAGAATCAGAAGAGCAAAAGTGAGAAAAATCGTGGGTTGAGGTAAAGACAGCCTAATAAGCAAAGCAAACGCAGCACATGCAAACAAAGCAAAACAAGGAATCCAACCACCACTTCCCATCAGCAGGCAGGTGTTCAGCCATCTCCAGGACAGCAGGGCTCCATCATGCATAATGGTTACTTGGGAAGACAAATGGCATTACTCTGAGTGTTCCTCCTTTTTCTTCCTCCTGCTTTATATGCTGAGCACGATGTCATATGGTATGGAATACCCCTTTGGTGAGTTGGAGTCAGCTGTCCGAGCTGTGTCCCCTCCAAACTTCTTGTGTACCCCCAGTTTACTCGCTAGTGGGGTGATGTGAGAAGCAGAAAAGGCGTTGATACTGTGTAAGCACTTTTCAGCAACAGCTAAATCAGCCCTGTGTTATCGACACTGCTTCCAGCACAAAACAGTCCCATGCTAGCTACTAAGAAGAAAATTGACTCTATCCCAGCCAAACCCAGCACAACTTGTTAGACCACACAGTAAACAAGAGGCACAGCAGGAAGCAACTCTGATGTTCTGACATTACCCATCCAGCCTCAGCCCTTCTTTCGAGATACCTTGGTAAATGAAAGAAATAATTATGGGCAGAGGTGGCAGTACTGCCCATTATTAAGGCTGTCCAGCATGTTCCATTACTAAGTCACTTTTTTTTTTAAATAATCCTAAGTGTTCTAAAAATCCATGTAGAGACCACAACTTGTGATGTCTCATGAGCACCTGAGTAGGAGTTGTGATCCAAAGAAAGATGGTTTGACCAAGACATTCCTGAGACTCAGCTCACCTTGTCTTATCTCCCCAACCTCCACTTTGCTAAGCCAATGGGTTAGGCCAACTCTGCACATGCCTCAGAACAAACTCATGGCTTGAATTGCACCTCAAATTATCTCAGTCACATGAGCCTTATTCTAAGGAAGGCCATAGACATCTGGAACAGGTATATTGAAATACTTAATAAGGATTTGCTTTCTAGAAGAGTAGTTAATAAACAGTCTTTGAAGTATAATATAAGGAATAGTCAAGAGGTTTTTTCCAGATAGCCTGTCTGACACAGTGTTTTAGAAATAAACAGAGCACACAAAATTCCCAGGAACTGTGAACTCAAGACCTTGTCAGAAGTGTGAAGAAGCCCCAGAGCCTTGTTACTATGCAGCCTTCAAACAGAGAAGGTGTTATATTTTGCAGAAAGTAATCTTAGTATATATTTTGCTCTCTTAAAAGATAAGTGAGATTTCTCCACCTGTCCTCCCAGCAACTTCACCCACCTAACATTCCATAAGAAGCTCTTTATCCCCTCTTTAATACAATCAAACACAGTATTCTTTGAGACATATGCAGAAAACAAGACTCCTGGGTCATACACAGACCTAGAAGAAAAGAATCGAATACTGAGGAGATTCTCATTCATCAAGCCCTACCCATTCTGTGCTGACTCAGACCCCCTAAAAGAAATTTGTAATCCTGTAAAATAAGATCAAACAGACTTGCTGAGAATTTTTAATTAAAAAAAAAACAAAACAAAAAACACCTTATTGCATACCAGGTGGAGGGGAAAAAAAATCAGAGATATTTTCAAAGAATATACAATAATTTACCAAGCATATCATCTGAAAGCACAGGACAGAATCCTTGATAAAGCTGAGAAGAGGTACCCCTGTGAGCTACTGACCAAAGGGCTGGGGCAGCAGCCCAGAAAGGGGTTCAGGCTTGTTCCCATCCCTGCTCTGTCAGGCTCCTACAATAGCAACAAGATCTCTAGCCATCAGTTTCTTTATTTTTGACTCTTGTTCTCTTTGTTTTTTTCAAAAGACATTTTTGAAATCTCAAAAAAAAAATAATATCAGACTAGGAAAGCCATTTTGCATCTAATTGCAATCACAATAAGAGGGGTGACTCTTTCTGGCCCCTCCTAAACCCTGAGCATTTAACTCTGTGCTTTAATACAGTCCTTTAAACAAAGTCTCTGTGTGCGAAAACGACTCTAATGTTTAATATAGGTAGCAACTTGTGAAAAAACCCTGATCAAGAGTATTATTTTATCTATCCACTTAATTTCACTTGTCTTTTCATTTCTCACCTCTGGATTCAACTCAAAATTCAGGTGAACTTTTTCTCCAGGTTGGATTTTATCTACATCAAAGCGAACAGTCAAAAGCTGATCATCTGGTGTGAAAGTATCCTCATCACAGACTGTCAGCTCCAGGATGTTCTAAGAAGAGAGGCAGAAATGGATGTAAGTGCCATATTCTGGGACTACTAAACCCAGAAGGAAAGTCGAGCAAGAGTCAGCACAGAGCCACCACATTGTTCATTGAGGACAGACTCCTGCAACAGCGTAGAGCTGAGATGGCTGCAGCAAGCCTTCGCTCAGTCATACAGCCTCTGTGGCTTCACTGCAAAGTCAGGGACTAACCCTAGAAGAGGTAAATCATCAGATTTGGCAATGAACTAGAGTTCAAAAGAAATGCAGCATAAGTGACATGCATGATGTTAATATGCACTGGACAAAGTAGAGATTACACATGTTTTTCATAACAATCCTTTGTGGATTCAAAATTACAATCTTTAGAAATTTCGGTATATCAGCAGAAAGTAACAATAGAGGGCAAACTTTTAGCCCATTACAAAAGGAAGGTAAAGCACATAAATAAATCTTGTTAAAAGACTTTAAGTTCAATTGCAGTGATTTCCCTGTCATTTCCTCAGAGCTCAGATTATCCACAGCAGTACAAGACAACACAGTACTATTAAGTGATAGAAAACTGATCCTGTGTCTAGATATTGTATCACTTGCACTCAACTTTATTCCAGATGA
The DNA here is from genome assembly GCA_013398125.1 of Aegotheles bennettii. Classification (NCBI taxonomy): domain Eukaryota; kingdom Metazoa; phylum Chordata; class Aves; order Caprimulgiformes; family Aegothelidae; genus Aegotheles; species Aegotheles bennettii. The sequence continues at coordinate 299,810 of VZRW01001797.1, forward strand.
TCCATAACCCTGTCAGTTTACACTCATTCAAACCATGGGATGGGCATAATTCTGCTATAAGCCTGTAAGTCAGGCACAGTTTTGAGTTCTTACAGCTTATCAGGCTTTCGAAAATACACTCATTTAGTGATGGAGTGATTGGTATTAAAGGGTGGATTTTTTTTTTCTTTTTAAAACACAGCATGAAGTTATGGTACCTCTCATAATTTACAAACAATATCATTTTTACTGTATAAAGCAGATACTACAAGCACATGGCAATATACAGCAAAAACGCATTCTGGGTTGCATATAAGAAAATATTACTAATATTTCAAAGGGTTTATAAAACCTCCCATCCAGTTCCTGGGATCCTAGCACTTAGAAGATGACAGAGACCTGTCAGGGCACCAGAGAATCCATACCAAGGCTTGCATCTTTACTTTGTGGTAGGAAACAGCACCTCTCATGCTGTCTCTGACACTTTCTGCATCTTTCCATCCTATTCCTCACCACAATTGAGTTAAAGCCTCCATGTAAGCCTCAAGGCTCTCATAAAGAGTCTGCACACAGCAGGTGAAGATGTCCCTTTTACAAAGTTCTAGAAAGTGTCTGCTCACTGTCACAGAGTCAGATCCTACCTTTACTTCACTTTGTATCATGAAGCGGAAGGTTTCATTCCAGACAGGGTTTCTGCAGTTGCGTACAGTTCTTGTCCGGGCTTCCTGACATGAAGCTGTTGGCAGCCACAGCCTCACATAGCAATCAGTTAGGCTCACTGCATTAACAAAAAGATGTATATAATTAGTACAGCAGTACTTTTTTTATATTGTTTGCCCAGTCAGGGGGAAAAAGATTAACCTCTGAGGAGGCCTAAATATCTCATTAGATACAAAGGAAAACATTCTAAATTTAAAGTTATTTAACTTTATGTCAATTTCAAACAAAAGTCAACTTTGAACCATTAGAAATCTTTGGTAACAAAAGTCAAAATATTCAATTTCCATATCACTGAACTGAAACATTCTGGCTCTTCCAATTTTTTACTTCTATGTTCAAATATTTGCCAGGCTTCAAGCAAATTCATATATGACTCCACACCCTGAAACTTCACTTACAAAAAAATATTTGTTTGGTTTGGTTTTTTTTACCTAGTGTTAATTGTAATGCACAAGTCATTCACAGTGAAATAGCAATGAAGAGACAAACATAGCAGCACCCAACACAACAATTCATTTTTCCTATATCTTTTGCAAAGGTGCCTCTTTCAGAGGGGAAATGGCAGCCTGTGGAGAAAGAGGAACTGAAGAGTTATGGAATGAGAAATACCACAGGGCAGCTTGTGAAGGAAAGAATAACTTCTTTCCCAACACAAAATTTCTATTCTATTTCATTTCTATTGTTAATTTCTTCTAAATTATTGTAATTGAGTCTAAATGGAAATGAAAATGAAAATAGATGCAATTTCTTCAGCCAAAAAGACAGAGAGCAGCAGCTGTACATTAAATTCAGGTGACAGTGACTTTCTGGCTAACCTACAAACATGCCATCATTGATACTTACACAGGTCTGTTTTGCGGAGATTTCTCATGCTTATAATTTTTACAATAAACCAGCACAACTGAGGCACTTCTGGCTGCAGAATAATGAGAAAAATAGCTTAATTATTAAATTATTATTATTCATTATTAAATAACTCAGACATAATTAACACAACATACTCTATTGCATAGTAAAGAGAAAGACACCTGGAAAATAAGTAACCATTGGCCATTCTCATATTAAGGCAGTGAGTATGTTTTCATTGTAATTATTTGAAACAATTTGTGAGAAGAAATTCTTTCTTGATACCATGTAATATCAGCTTTGTTTACTAACCAGTTGTGTTTAAGTTTAAGGGTTTTTTACAGATTTAGGTTTGGGAGGTTAAGTTCCAAAGCAGGGAGTAGTAGAAAATACCACAAGTTAGCTTTCACAAAAAAAAAAGTCATTACATAATTGCTCCTGTAAAATCCAGCTACCTTCAAACTACAGGGAGTTCAGTCCTCAAATTTCAAGTTGACTGAGTACAACAGATTACAACACATCACTTCCTCATGTGCCAGCTTGGAGACCACGCGATAGTCACCATACCAAAATACATGATTCTTAAAAGTAAAAAAAAAAAACATTACTAAAAGAGAAAGAGGATGGTTCTAGAAGTGAACAGCCCAGTATGGGTTCACCACAGCTCTTCAGTTACATCAGCAGGGGGAAGGCTGAAATCAGAGGCTTAGGGTAAGCATTCTTACACATAAGTCCAGCTCCCTGTAGGGCAGCCCTAGTATGTCAGTATGAATATGATATGACAAAAAGCAGAAGAATCTGTATTTTTTTAATTATTTTTTTTTTGGCTCTGTGTGACATGGAGTAAAGATAGTCTGTCACACATAGATAGGAGCTACATCAATCAAAATGAAACCACATTACCAGAGCATGCAGAACTGATGTATGTACATACACCAGGACCTGGAGAAATACCGGAGCTGAACAAAGCATGAATCACAGAATCATCACAGAATCATCACAGAACATGCTGAGTTGGAGGGGACCCTCCAGGATCAT
>VZRW01001797.1:302680-368247 GCA_013398125.1 Aegotheles bennettii
GGACCCCAAAACTGCACACAGTACTCGAGGTGAGGCCACATCTGTGCAGAGTAGAGCGGGACAATCACCTCCCTTGACCGGCTGGCCATGCTGTGCTTGATGAACCCCAGGACACGGTTGGCCCTCCTGGCTGCCAGGGCACACTGCTGGCTCATATTCAGCTTGTTATCAACCAGGACCCCCAGATCCCTCTCAGCCGTGCTGCTCTCCAGCCACTCATTCCTCAGTCTGTACATACCACCAGGGTTGCCCTGTCCCAGGTGCAGAATCCAGCACTTGACCTTGTTAAACTTAATGTGGTTGGTGATTGCCCATCTCTCTAGCTTGTTGAGGTCTCTCTGCAGGGCCTGTCTGCCCTCAAGGGAGTTGACAGCTCCTCCCAGTTTAGTATCATCTGCAAATTTGCTTAGAATCCCTTCAGTCCAGGTCATTGATGAGGATGTTGAAGAGGACTGGGCCTTAGGATGGAGCCCTGCGGAACCCTACTAGTGACCGGCCACCAGCCAGATGTTACCCCACTCACCATCACTCTGTGCTTGACCTGAGCCAGTTGCTCACCCATCGTATAGCACAAAAACTCTAAACAATGTAAGAAAATGGAAAGTTGCACACACAAACTGAATTACATATCTGATAGGATAAAAGCAAAATTGCCAGTGTGTTAGATTATGCAATTACACCAAAGAAGCAAGAACAGAAGTTGTAATTGCATGTGCATGCACACACACACAAGAAAATCAAAAGCACAAATAGGTGATTCTGAATGTCCTGATTTATTTAGGACTTTTGCAATAATACATTATTTTTAAAATGTGTTCACATGGAAAACCCCTAGGCTGACCTTATTGATTTACCACAGAGAAGCACTGAGGTAGAGCAATATATTGACATCCCATCAGCTCTACAGGAGAATACATTGAAGGTTGCACAACCCTCACCATTTTTTGTTTTCTCCCTCTCACTCCTTATTGCAGCTACACACAATCCTATACTTGGTTACAGGAAAACAAGACAATCTCGAAAACATGAGAAGTAAAATACTACTATACAGGAGCAGCAGGTCCATTAATTAAACTGAATGAGCAATTAAACCTTCAAAGCATCATGATTTCTTAGAAACTGTCTCCTTAGGACCTCTTGGTGTACCTCTCATTTTGTTATATCAGTCTCCTGACAGGAGCAGATTAACCATCTAAAAAGCAGTAAGTCACCAGACTAGATGCTATTTAGATCCCACTGGTAAATTCCCAACCCAATAATTTTCTCTTAGAAAGTGTCATTTGAAAAATAATAGCAGGATTGAAAGAAACCCATCAACCTCAGCAGAATTTTTGGCAGCAGTGTTTCTGGAACTAGAGAGAGTGGCAAGAGTAGATTATCAGAATTGCTGAAAGCTTAACTTTTCATCCCAAGTACAGATTAACATTTCATTCTCAGCTTCAGTAGTATCCATATCAAGGAGTTCGGAGAAAACTTATTCAGAGATGACTGAAGAACTAAGAAAATACGTAGACACAAAACCAATTATTATTCCACTACCACTAGCAGGTAGCGAGTTCGCTGCTCTCCCAGATCGGGCCAAGAGTTAGCCTCATACTACTGCACTGAATACAGCTAGGGAGCAGATTCAGGAAACTCGGGGGAAAAAACCCAAACTGTTGTACAATCTTCTATTACTTTTTAAGCTATCATTTAACATCATTCAAACTAGCCATTACTCAGAAAAGGGAATAATTTCTTACACCCAGTATGTACCACATTCAGTTCCTTCCAACCCCTTTTGCCAGTTGTTTCATAAAAATTAGCATTCAGAATTATTTTAAGAGGCAGACACTGAATAATACATTTTATTTGCTGATCTGTCTCCATAAAGCAAAAGAAAAACAATTTGAAGACTGAGCCTTGGGTGTTAGTGAGGTCACAGTAAAATCAAGACTAAAATCCAGCTCTCCCAGTTCCTGCCCAGCATTTAAACCACAAGTTCATCACCTTCCTCACCTTCCCAGCCCCCAAGTTACAGTGAATGTTTTCCACTGTATAGAGCATACTCACAGAAGAAACAAATATTGCCTTAAGTAACCGTTAAAAAATATCACCTCTCATCATAACAGTTAAGCTGAGGGAGAGACGGGAAAGGCTGATGGAAGACTGCATGGCCATTGTTCATATTCCACAGTCCTCTCCCTGCAACCCAGAAGCTGCCCTCTACACAGTACCTCATCTTCAGTGCTGTGCAGTCTTTCATGATTCCTCCTTGTGATTCCAATCTTCCTGTGTGGGTTTGCTTGGATGAACCAGTCCTGGGGACAAGGAGCCAAGAGAGGGACGAGCAATGAAACCCAGCAGCCAACAATTCTTCGTTTTGAGTTTCTACTCAGATTTGCCATGGCAATAGCAGGGGACCCTACCATTTCTCCTCCTCATGATGTGATACTTCTGCATCTCACCAAGACCACTTATCTGCTGCTCTTACTAATCAATCTGCCCACTGCAGATCCATTTGACATTTAAGGATCAAAATTCCCCAAGCATTTGCTTTTGATGAATCTCAACCAAGATACCCAAACAGATCTTCCTGTCCCCCTGCTGATTTTCTCTTACCAAAGGAGAGTAGGCTGATGATCCCATTAGTATCTCTGTTCCACAAAAGACAACACTATAATGGTCCTGTCTGTATGTCTCACAGCTGGCAGGTGCTCCTGGACCACACTATGTTCTAGCCAGCCAGCTGAGGCAGGGAAGAGCTGTATAGATTGACTCATAGCTCCACCTCCCACTGATTTCAAAAGCACAAATTATGCACGTATTCTGTGCCACATGAAAATTTTTATATTTTTATTTTAACACCATGGTTGTTTAGGGAAAAGGAGGAGATGGGTCAAACATTTCATCGTAGGTTAATTCCAAAATAAAATAGTTATCCACCACCATAAGGTTTGAATAACCACACACAGAAGGATATCCTGGGGTAACTGCGACCCTCACAAACTAGAGAAGACCTAACAGAAAATTGCAATTACTGATATCTACTGTTACTTTCTCTTGTCCTAAAATCCATACTCGAGCTTTGGCAGCAGCAAGTGGAGTGATCTGAGCATCTGAACAGAAGTATTCCAACTCCCACCGGGCTCCTCCAGCCAGATGCGCAACTGCAAGGGTTTTCACCAAGTTCACTACAAATTACAGTCACAGCATGGAGGCTGGCTCTCATGGACAGTGGTAAATAGATAAGGAAAACAGCTTGAAGCTTTTCTTCTCTCTTATTTCTGATATATAAGGGTGTTACAGGGTAAATAGAGCCAGCAGGAGTTTTTGTTACTGAAATGCTTTCAGCAAAACTGCTGTCTTCAATTAAATTGTGTTAGAAACCCATATAAGCTTTAATACAAATAACCACATGATTTTTTTCAAAATATGTAAACATTCATGTTAAAATTCTCAAGTCTGATTTCTTTTTCATTATAGAATAATTTCACATTGATTTTCTGCAATAGCACTCGATACGTAACAACAAAAGTACTAAAATAGTAAAACATGACAGAAGCCAGCTATTGCATTAAACATTTTTTAAATCACTAAAAACAGCTGTTATTCAATATAGAGAAATTACAGTTGAAATAAGATTTTTTTCAAAAAACTGTTTATTTTTTAGAATTCTCAAGTTTCTTTCTAAGTCAGACAGAAAATCCCTTTTTGAAGCAGCAGGATTTCTTAGGAAATGAAAAATCTGACTTTCAACCTTTTCTAATGAAACTATTTGACTTATTCCAACTGTCTCACAGGGGAGAGCTGCCTTAGATAAAGTTTCAAATGGTCATTGCAATTAGCCTGGTCTTTCATAAACTCAGCCACCGAATACATAAAAGTTCCTGCCTTAGATTGGGCTATCATTGATGCCAAAAAGGGCAATGGGTTTCCAGCTACAGGGGTTTGTTGGGTTGTTTTTTATTTTGTGGAGCAGTCTTATTACAACAGAGGTCTATTTAACTTTAGCTGTATAATAATGCTATTAATGTAATACTCCCTGATTTGAAACAAGAGATTCAGCTTTTTCTGTTACCGGAGGCTGAACACAGCAGCCATCACATCACTTAGCTCAGGCTCTGAAGTCATTTTATGGCTCACTTTGATGATAGTGGATTCACTCCAGCTCTTCAACATAGAAGTTACCTGTTCAGTTAAGCAATATGCCGTGCTCCCCACTCAGCTCTCACCTTTTCCACATTTGGGCCTTTCGTAGATTTCATAAACTAAATTAAGCAAAATTAGCTTCTCAAGCAGCTACATTGTTATACCATATGTGCTTGACCCGCACACCAGGAGAAAGAAGAAATCCAGCTAAAGCGCTCTCTCATGCAAAAGCAGCCGTAAGCCCACCAGCAGCAGGAAGTTACTTGGTAACGTGATAGTGTGCATCATGAACAGTGGGGCAGGTGAGTCAGAAGTCAGGAAGCCACAGACCAGAAGACAAGATAGTATTTCACTAATACCATTATAACAATGAAAGCCTTCAGCAGGATTAGCTGCATGGCAATGTGAGGACTGGAGTCACACAGACACAAACTGGCCACATAACTTGCAGCACAGGTACCTGGGGTGGCAGAGGAGCAGATCACTTCCAGCAGCGTCAGCACAGGCTCTGCAGCCTCTTGAGTGGCAGATGCAAGAGCTGAAGAATCCCAGTTGCCACCAAGATCCCAGATCAATTTTGACACAGGCTCAGAATCACTTTCCTCTCACAGAAATTTGGGACTGATAATCGGTGATATTTCCAAAGGGTTCTCACAGGGTTTCTACAGCTATTTAATATCTAACATAAGACAAAGGACAAAGGGGGGAAAGCCCTCAGAGTCTGGCTCACAAGCCTTGCAAGGTTGCTAACTTCTGATAGAAAGGTGCTGTGATAAAGAGCCAGAGACACTTCCTTATCTGAGCTGTGACATAGCAATGCAGCCACAGGATCAAACTTTACTTCTAAAAATACTAATTATTTTGTTCTTCATAACTCCCTAAGCAAAAGCTGTTGGGCACCACCTCTAAATATTGAACTTCATTTACATGACCCAAATATAACATCCCAAAACTGCATCACTCATAATCCCTTTTTGACCTGGATTATGACAAAAGCTGAAGTGACAATGATTGAAATCATAAGAAATTAAGCCTTCATGCAATTTTCAGACCATCTGTTTCAAGCATTTGGGAAAGATGAAGAACAAGAGACATTAAGTTGCATTTCTCACTTTGATCATACAGAGAAGACCACAGGAAACATCTTTCTTGTAAAACAAACTAACAAATAACCTGTTGGACTTAGTATCATCTGTTGCACCTAACAAATGCACAAAATTTGTTCATATCCTGTTAGAATTGAAGTTTTGTTCTAATACATGATTCAGTAAGACCAGAAAAAAATCTTCACCCTCACATTACTTATTTGGGCCTTATTTACAAATCAGTTGCTCTATGTTTCTCATTATTTCATAAGTATTTCAATCTGAGTTGAGTTGACACAAGTGACAACGATAACAAATGCAGCAGAAGCTGCTTTGTGTGATTGTTGTGGAGACAGCTCAGGAGGACTAAATTACTCAGAAGCACCGCTAAAGTCACCCCGTTCACCCTTGAGGGAATGCTAAGTCACAGCACCCAGGATCCACCTTTATCTCCAGCTCAGATACACAGCTGAGGTCAGAATATAGCACCTGTTCATCACTAACACATGGGAGGCAGGGTGCTCCCACACTAGAGGCCCTGAAGTGGGATCTACACCACCAGTCAGTCAAGCATGCAATTCCAGTGGGGGCTAACAGCCTCCAGGTGATGGAATTTATCAGGCTCCTAAGGCAAAAGAAGAAAAGAACCCAAGACATTTTCAGTGTTTGTTCTCTGTTGACACTCACTTTTATTACTAATTAGATTACAGCTGTGGGCTTTTCCTACAAAGACATGGGAGGGCAAAAGCAAGTATTAAGTATGAGTTTGTAATTGCTGCTGAGTCACTATCATCAGTTAATGAAAAGAAACAGCCTAAAATGTTCTCTGATAGTATCCAAGGGCTGAACTGCTCATTGGAAGTGCCTCTCTCCAGTGACTATGATTGTCATCCTACACCACTCTGACACTTTAGCTATTTACCTACAGCTAGAAGCTTGCTTCCCTCCTTCATTTTTATTTAGGAAAGCATTTGTACGCAGTACAGCAAAAGAAGGTTGCTAGTAGATGTGCAGCAGCAGCATCTATAAAATATTTTTAAAAGGCCACTAACAATGACCTATATAATCACATACTTTATCTGGACACCTATTTATGCAGTCAGCAGCGTGCCCAGGTGGCCAAAAAGGCCAACAGCATCCTGGCTTGTATCAGAAATACTGTGGCCAGCAGAACTATGGAAGTGATTGCCTCCCTGTACTCGGCACTGGTGAGGCCACACTTCAAATATTGTGTTCAGTTTTGGGCCCCTCACTACAAGAAGGACATTGAGGTGTTGGAGTGTGTTCAAAGAAAGGCAACAAACTGGTGAAGGGCCTGGAGCACAAGTCTTACAAGGAGCAGCTGAGGGAACTGGGGTTGTTCAGTCTGGAGAAAAGAAGGCTCAGGGGAGACCTTATCTCTCACTACAGCTTCCAGAGAGGATGTTGTAGTGAAGTGGTGTTGGTCTTTTCTCCCAGGTAACAAATGATAGAACAAGAGGAAATGTCCTCAGGTTGTGCCAGGAGAGGTTTGGATTGGATATTATAAAAAATGTCTTCACCAAAAGGGTTGTCAGGCATTGGAACAGGCTGTCCAGGGAAGTGGTGGAGTTACCATCCCTGGAAGTGTTTAAAAGGTGTGTAGATGTGGTGCTTAGGGACCTGGTTTAGTGGTGGACTTGGCAGTGTTAGGTTAACAGTTGGACTTTATGATCTTAAATATCTTTTCAAACCAAAATGATTCTACGGATGTAAGACTGGTTGTCTTACATCATCTTACAACAAAACTGGTTAGAATCTTCTGTCAGCTGATACCTTGTAAGCAAAACTATTAACATAGCAGCAATATTCAGGCAGGTCTGATACTTGAACTTCACACCATGGATATAAGGGAAGTGTCGTAGTGTCTCAAGCAGATGGAATTAGGGCTTGGAGCATTTGGCCTGCTATAGATAAATCCCAAAGAAAACTAAGCATAAAACAAAGTCTAGCCTGGGCTCTATGGATTTGTTGCTCTCATCTGACTTACAAATAAATGAAGTAAAGAAAAGGGATACATCGACATAACTATAATAATCTGTGGTGGGTTGACTCCAGCCAGCAGGATGCTCACACACCTTTCCCCCAGCAGTAGTACAGGTGAGAGAGTACAAAGAGCAAAATCAAGAAAACTCTTGAATTGAAACACAGTTTAATAAGTGAAGAGAAAAGGAGAAGAAACAACTCATGTAAGGGCAATCACTCTTCATCTCCCACAAGCAGAGTGATGCCCAGCCAGTCTCAGAGCAACAGTACCTTGGAATACTTCATTCTCTAGCAAAAACAGACCCCATCTACATGACATACCTAATTAGAAGACAACTGCTCTGAAATAATAAGCATCAATAATGTTTTGGCTTGATATCCAATCTTAGGTATCCAATATTAAACAGAGAAAAATATAGTCTTAAATTTGAGAAGTTCTTTATCCACATCTGAAGTGAATGTGATATATCACATCCCTCCAACCTTTCTTCTTTAGGGTCAGAATAAAGAAAATACATCACTCAAGAAGACGCAAGTCTTCAGGTACTGATTTCAGTTATTGCTATATTTCTTCCATTCAAAGGCCATGCAAAAAGCCTGCAGAATCTGGTCTGTTATTCTGGAAACTGCAGTTACTTAGAAGAAGCAGTTTGTCAAAATCATCCTTACAGTGCATCATACTCATCTACTTACACAGAGAGCAACAGTCAGTGAGAGGTACCACTCCTGTCCACAACTGCAGAACTGTGTTCCACTCCTACAAAAGAGAGAAAGCAGCTCTATTAGCAAAATTTCAGGCAAAGTGATTGCATAGCTGGAATCAGTCTTGACAGCACCTTAACTTGTGACTGTTGTAGACAGTGCTTCACTGAGCAAGGGAATTAAGATATTACAGCCCTCCAAATACAAGGAGCCATGGGTGGCTGTTTCCATCACTGTCCCTTTACCCCATCCTAGCATAATCCCAGAGAGTAAAAGAGAGGTTTTGATTTATACAGTCCACACTAAGCAATATTTACTGTTTAGTATATTCATAAATACCTATGGGATCATAACATATGATGACATTTTGCCCTTTATGTGTAATTTATTGAGTGGTACATTAGACTAATGAGCTGATCCAATTTCAAAAGTGTCATTTGTCTTCATTTGTTAAAGGATCATCACAATTTAGCCACAGCTCCACCAGAATTTGCTTAATGAAGTCACAGAGTGACATCTCATAAATTTTTAAAATTTTTTTAAAGAATTCTTGGGAGATTCAAACTTCCACTCCTTGATCCCCAAATACTTCAGCTTTACAGGACTGAAGTAGAATACAGTGTTTGTCATAGGAAGACCATCTGGATTAGATGCTCTGGACTAGCAGAAGTGTCAGACCTCCAAACAGAAAGCAGCATCTCCGGGATGGTGTTGAAAGTGAAAATCAGGTGCAGACACACAGCTGCCCTCCTCTCCTCTGAAAGAGTGCCACCTAAGGGCTGATTGTGGGAAGAGAAAAAGCACACAGACACAAGTATTTACATGGGCCTCAGAAATCCCACCTAATTAATATCATGAATGAAGTAATTTCATAATCGCTGGACTGAGAAGAACAAAAAATAAATCAGTGGATTCACCAGAATTTCAGAACACTGCAAAGTGTTCAGAATGGGTCCTCACCAACAAGGGGAGAATTAATAAAAATCTCAGTCCTCTATCCAGCTATTTCCACACGACGTCTAAGGATTCGTATTTGACAAACAAGTCAAATTCAGTTGGGATCAGCCACAGGTTAAAAAAATATTAGAGTAGAATACACATGCACAGGGAACATGATCTCATAAGTCTTGATGCCTTAAAAAAAGCCAGGAAAAAAGAAAAAGAGAGAAAACAGCAAGGGGCAAAATCTTGGGAATTTATTTCAAGTTAGTTCTATCTGTATTCCTAAGGGAAACAAGGTCCACATAATAAGGCTCCTTAGGATACTGGCACAACACAGCTTGGGGATTTCACATTGACCTCTGAGTCATGGTCAACAGTATAAAGCAAGGGGCAAAAATCAGATATTAAGACTAAAGACAGAAGGAAAGTGTACAGCTGACTGCAGTAAGCATATGTACCTCTGCGCCACACAGAATAAATCATGATCCACAAGTAGTTTTGACTTCCTACACTGCTTGTGCATATTTCCAGAAAAACAGTAATGGAGGAAAGAAAAAGATAGCCGGTTATTGTTATTTCTATTGACAGCCAGATACTCATTTACCCTAGCATTTCCATGTCTTTCCAGCAGCATAAGAAAAAACTTAAAAATTACAATTTGCCAAAGGATGCACCTTTCAAAGGATAATTGATAATAAAAGGATAATAATTTAGCAGTGCTTCTGCTAAATGAGTATTGACTCAAGAAGATACAAAAATCAAAATACCAAAGCAGTTCTCCTGTCATTGAAAACACGCACCCTTTGAATTCAACTTACCTATGAAAGCAAAACACAGTTACGCCTCTAGAATAATTACATCTCAATCAGCAGTAGATACCTGGTTCTGTGACAGTTAAGTAGAGAGGTAGGGGATTTTGCCACCAGCGCCTGACCAAAGAATAAACATCCCACAACTGTTGAATAGAAAATGGACAGCAAACTGTGAGAGAAAGCCTGAATTAGCTGCTAATTGAATGGAGCTGACTTCCATTGCCTGATGCGTACTGTGAACTCTAGGGACAGGGGCCTCCACAGGTAGCCCCAGGTATGTGCCATCTGGCAACAGTTCAACCAGAACACGTTTCTCTGATTATTTTTTTTTTTGTCTCCCCATTTTTTCCTGACACACTGCTTTAATGCTATTGACACATTTTAAATGAAACTATGGTGCAATATTTTCCTTAAAGCATCATATGCATCATTATGCAGATTCCAGTAATGGAGACGCAGTGAAGGCCAATGCAAAATTTGCAGATAAAACATGCTTAAACTTGCTCTGTTTCACAACGGAGTAATGAATGCAGCTGTCCAGGTGTCATTTTCTAGAACACCTCATTACAAAACACAGGCTAACTTCTGCAGACAAAACATTCACAAAGCACTTGTAAAATACAGTCTCATCCACTCTGAAGCTACTCCCCTGACAAAAACGAAGTCCTAGTGAGTTGGGAAATAATCTTAACAGTAGGGGAGCTCCATTGCTCCACAGTGTTAGCAACTAGCTCTGTGATGGAATGCCAAATCAATTCCAATACTTTTTTCCCCTGTTGGTGTTCCATAATCATAGTTTCTGTAATTTTTTTTGGTGTGTTTTTTTTTATTTATTTAAGAGAAAAGGATTTGAATTTTCATCCATAATTTTCTGATCAGCATTCTCCTCCAAGTTACAACACCTAGTTAATCGAGCTTTGCAGCTCTACTTTTTTCCCCTTAGGGTAAACTCAGCCTGACATTTACATCAACAGCCTTGGCTGAAACTACATGAGGCATGAATCATAGTCTCTGTGGAGTTCTCATCACAACTGCTGGTTTGTAGGACACCGTACAACTCTTAGCAGACCTGAGTTGACTTAACTGTGATGGTTAGCAACTCAATAACCAGTTCACAAAAACCCAACAACAACAAAAAAAAAACAAACAAAAAAAAAACCAAAAAAAAACAACCAAAAAAACCCACACATACCAACAGCTGCTGAGCTTAACTGAATTTGTGGATATAAGTGCAACAATCAAAAGCATAGGCATGATTACACACCCACAAAACTTCAGCAGGAAGAAGGGGTACACAACAAAGCTTGTAGTAATTTACAAAGCTTACAGTTAGTAACAGAATGTTTATCAGGTTTTATCTCCTGTTTTATCAGTTTTATCAGTGTTTATCTCCTGCGTTACTAACTGGCATACTTTGACCTGAAATTGAAAGGTCCTTCTGTCAGAGACAGTTCCTCTGAGAAAGGTTTGCTCAGACATTTGCAGGAAATCAAATAGTAACAAATATTTTATGGCATGCCCACTAAATAGAGCAGTCTACTCTTCCAACAGGCTAATGAAGTTACTGTTCCTATTGCTCAAGGTCTTGCTTTGATATTTTAAGATTATAAATACAGCAGGTGATGTCTTGTTGAAGAGTGGGTGGAGAATAATTGCAGTGTCATATAAAAGAGCACTATCTCCTGTTCATGCATTGGAAAAATGTGATGGTCGTGAAAGAGCATGTAGGTATGCATGTCAGTTCAACTCAGATTCACATCAGGCAAAAAAAAGAAAAAAAAAGAAAAAGAAAAAGAGGAAAAACTCAGGAGGAAGAAAGGAAACTCATTCTGCTACAAACATTCAAAGGCATGGCATGGTGGCAGGCTGAAAGGCAGCTAAGAATACTTGAAAATCATATGTGGAAAAAAATACAAAGGTCACTTGGCAAATATGACAGATGTCCAAATCCTACAAAGCAGGTAGGTGTGCAGCACCAATTATAAAGAAAAATTATAATGTTAAGTTGCTGTTTCTCTTATTTCAGCTTAAGTGACATAAAAAATACATCCTTCCAGGTATCAAGGAAGTTTAACCACCCAGAAGTTGTCACTTGTGAAATACATCTAAAATTCATGTTTCCTCAAAGAGAAGTCTCACAGCGAAGAGATTACTTTTTACTGCTGTGCAGCACCTGTCTGAGATGGACTTAGTAGGTCACTTTCCCACTGTCAGGTATCTTGGTGTAATAAAAGAAATTATACAATGTAGTGTTACATTGACTTTTTTGCTTACATTTTATTGGAGTAAGGAAAAATATATCCAGACAAGTGTTCATAAGAAAAATTGTGAAAAGCACATTAGCAAAACTAATACCAACTAAAAGAGAAACACATTAAAAATATATCAAGAATCATACCTGCTCATATGTCTTTACATCATTTCAGAGAAGATAAATTTCCTGTCTCAGTTTTCAAATACAGAATCATTACATTCAGCTCAACATAAAAGCCACAAAAGTAAGTGTTTGTTTGCCCCCTTTTCATATTAGATATTTTCCAACTGCATCATTCATCACCTTTCTCTGAGCTTTCTGCAAAGTGAGGTGAATTCCACCCCACAGCAACATCTGACATCATTTTGGTCATTTCCATTCACAAGGTGTGCCCACCTCGAACACTGATGTTTCTAAAATATCTTTATTCTTCAATTTTTGTTCAAGAAATTCCTTGAACAAAGGTCTGTTTGAATGACAAGTCCAAGTTTAAGTGAAAAATATCTAATCCAGACTCTTCAAAGGAGCCATCCTTCCTCTTACACAGAAAGAGAAAGATGAGACTTTATAGCATTGTTTAAGTTTCATCAGGTCGTGATGAACAAACTGTAGGAAGAAGCAACATAATCTCATGATGTGTCAAAAGGACACATGTTCTTTCTCAGTGCATAGTTACAATCTGTGGAGCTCCCTGCCAGATGACATAAATTGTAAAAGTTCAGAGAGGGAGGTTCAAAAAGAAAGACATAAAGGTACAGAAGAAATCAATGTTTCCTTGAACACTACTGCACCTTTGACAAAAAGAAGTATTTTATTGAGTGGAGTTGAAGATTATTCTCCAGATTCTTCAACTGTGTGATCAGACCTCTCTAGTCATCTGGTATCCGCCACTGTAAGATGAGATACTGGACTAGACAATTCCCTACTTTTCCTCGCAAAACAAAGCAATATCCATGTAGTACTGTACAACCCTTGGGTTTTCATAAGAGCATCTGTTATATGGAATGAATTTTCATTGTCATGTGTGCTACTTCCTTTCCAAGAAGACAGTTTCAAGCCATTAGTTTTCAGTATTCTGTCTTGATCCACATGACTTTTGTACACTGCAGCCTGTTTGTATCCTCAGCTATGGAAGCTGTTCATGCATTGGATGTACTGATGACTTTCTTCAACTTTCTCCTTTGCAGAGCCAAGTTTAGGGTTTTGAAGAGAGTGTCCTTGCTATTCAGAACATTGTAGCGATTCACTTCCACTAGCCTGCTGAAATCGTATGGCTCAAAGGTGAAATTTAGTGTACGGTAAGGAGAATCTTTTGCCTCAATGATGAAGTCGCCAAAGGATTTCTCTTCTTCTGACTCACGTTTAACTCCTGCAGCAGGAAAGAAAAACAAAACAAAAACAAAACAAAAAAAACCCCAGTTGCGATAGATTCATTTTAGTCAAATTCTGCAAGGACAAGAACACAGATTGGTCTGCAATACTTTGCTCCTTAGTGGTTTACTCTTATTCAACAAACAAATTTATCTAATCTAATTTATAGTGTTTTCCTATATATTCAGAGTAACCAGAAGTAACAAAATCGGGTATCAGGACAGAAAGGTTCAGAAAGAAGCAAAAATACTGCCTAATTTTGATTCTTCCAGCCTTCAGTTTTTAATTTTTTTTTCAATTATCAGCCTCTTCTCCCACTCTCCCTTCCAAAAAACTAGTGGAAGCTGATTCCACTTTAAATGAAAGTAACAATAATTACAGGGTAATATGAAGAAGAATTAAAGGAGGGAGACCGAGCCCACTGAATCTTCCCCATCAAAACACCCAAAGGATTGTAAAAATACCTCTAAGATACAGCTCCCTTACCTGGAGCTTTGTATTTCTGGAAGGTGTCATTCACCAATGGGAAATGGAGCACAATTGGAGCCTTTGGATTATCATCATCCACAAACATGTAACACTCTTTTGGCTCCTTTTCATCTTCCTCACTCAATTTGATTTTCGGAAAAGGAATCTCCCGCTCCTCACAGTATTTCTGAGTCAGTTCTAAAACCTGTTGTCAAAGAACCAAAATAATTTCAATGGGATACCAGCAACACCTCTAAGATCATCTAACTACTACTCTCAAAGGGAGAAAGACCTTTCACCAAAAAAAAACAAAAACAAAAAAAACCCCAAACAAACAAACAACAAAGTGACAGAAATCCAATTTTTCTGGCTGGTGATACAGGAGGTGATCCAGAAGAAGTTTCACTTGGCAGCTGAAACTTTTCATGTTTTGTTACTCTAAATATATTCACCTTGACTTTTCTGCACTTAAAATTAAATACTTGTATATATAGGAAATCACTTGTTGGCATGAAGAAAATCACCAGTAGCCACTTTTCCCTTAGAAGCATACATCTAAGTAACGAGGATGATATGAGCTAAGCAAATACTCCTATTTTAGGTAACAATCTATTTAGGTTTCCGAGAAGCGTTAAATCTTACTACAGTTGTCACTTTACATCTCCTCATGACATTAACAGCAAAAGGCATAGTACAATACTTGAAACAGAGGAGGATTTATTTTAATGCACTCTTTCATTAGTGTTTGTATTCAATATTAACTGATCTGATGCCATTGTGAATTTGATTCTGTGCTTTTATCTTCATGTAATAATGTTCAGATACATCTCTCACCTCAAATGGAGCTTCCCAGGAAAAATTGAATGACAAGATAACATCCACATCCCTCTCTGGCTGAAGTACCAAAGGAAAGGGAGAGTTGATAGAAAAACCACCATCCACTAAATACAAGCTCTCTTCCATGGGGGTCAGCTGGTTGGGAAACGCATCCAGATGAGTGCCTGGAAGACACTCCAAGTAACACAAGTAACTATAATGATTCATTACACATCCCCCAGTACAAGCAACAAACAAAGCTTATGCTGGGGCTATAAGAAGAAAAAAGACATTCTAACATGTACATTCATCTGAGACTAACCTTGATCCAAGTAGTGGATCAAATTTTTTATACAGTGTAAGAAAGGGTAAATTCCCTGACTTCCATGGAATGAAGTCAAGATCACTTGTGTTCTGTAACATTGACTATTACAGAACATAAACACACCATTTTATATCCCAGATACATACAGACTCATTTACCTCTCCAAGACACAAATTTCTTGACGTTAACATAATCTTTATGAAGATATAGTCCCTGCATGAAGTTGAAGGTTTCTCCACATGTGACCCGGGACTTGAAGAAATCCTGAAAAAATTGTAACAAGGGGCCTCCAGGTATAACCAAGCGAGTCTTCAGTCGTGTTGGATCTCGGAAATGGAATCTTCGGCAGTCATCTGCAGAAGCCACAGTAGGGTGCAGAACACATAGAAAATGCTTGTCCAGCTCCAACATTTCAATCAAACATTTTTCTACAATATTTAACCAGTTGTCCTAAGGCTAAATTTGTCCTCTAATAAAAAAAGTAATGTACTGATATTGAAATGAGCTGCATATTCTATAGTTTGATAATTTACTTGTCCTGTTTAAAGGGAATAGCATTATTCATAAATCATTGTCCATATTAATTTCAAACCCTTGTTACCAAGTTACAACGACTTCTGTCTCATAAGATGACGAGTCATCCAAACACAGTAGCATTTATAGTTACAACAACAGAAGTGTGTGTGTGGGGAAATCTAGGGTTGCAAAAACAGAGGAGAAAAAAAAATATCTCCTCCCAGTACTTATTATAAGGTTATAACTATGCACCTGAGCAACTCTCAGCCATTAACACACTTCCTTTACATTGCTAGGGAGGCATTGTACCAATGGAGAACAATGCATACACATACAACCAGCTTATCCAAGATTACAAAAATCAGGCCAAGAAGGGAACTGAAAACCTATTTTTCACCTCCTGACTGGCAGTTCAGTTTATATTCTTCCTCCTCTCACAATTAAGACCCCTGCACTGCAATATGTGTCTAAGACAGCTCCCAGAACTAGCCTAAACTTATAAAGTCAGATAGAAAATTTAAAAAAAGGAGAAAGTATTGAAAAACTATAATTACTCTATTCACTATAGGAGGGAATAATACACAGTATAAGAGAGATCTGTCCAAATCCATCCTTTATGCTGATCTTGAAAATTACACACAGCTCATTTTTGAGTCATATTATTTGTATGATCATTCCAAAACCAGAAATCTTTTTAAAATCCTACTATTTCAATGTATGTTCTTACCTACAACTTTGATAACATCTTTGAAAGAATCTAGGAAGCCCAGTCCTATACCAACCACCTTCAGGCAGATATCATCCAAGCTTGCAGCAAAAGCACTCCCCCACATTCCTGCAGGAGAAGTGTGGAAGAATTTAATACTCAAAGGCTTTTCGCAGTGTAACCAAAAGGCCTATAATTCAGCTGTCATTTGTCATGGGAAAGGGCTGTCACTTAACATTACTATTCTAACAGGTAATGTTTGAATTTAAACCTTGGAGTTAATCATGTGACAAATTCTGAAATAATATGATGCAGGAATTTCTCCAAGAGAAAAGCTCTTCCATCAGCACGGGAAAGATAGCAAGAGAATAGGAAGATCTAAAGTTTTTGACAGGCAAGCTCATACTAGAATCTTCTTGCAGACTCAGGACATCAGACTGTAATCCTATGAACCTACACCTAAATCTCTGGAGAAAGATTTGACGTTTTTCACTTCTTCAAACTCTTTAGTAAGGGATAAAAAGCCACAGGTTTGAGTTGATGAGGCCCAAAAGCAGCATAGCTCCTTTCCTCCTCCCCATTTTATTCATTACTCTAAGATCATACCTTGTAGAAAACAAATCCTAGGCTCTGGACGTTTCTGCACCAGGCGTCCCATGAAGAATTCACTGTCAAAGTCCTCTGTTCGGACAAAAGCTCCATATTTGCGAAACCCAACTTCATAAGGAGTGAACTCGCACCACTCTAAGAACAAGTCAACAGGATATTCACTCATCTTAAACAGGTAAAAATACCTATTTGATTTATGTCCACACAAGGGTGACAGAAGGAAGTCTTCCTCCAGTACTTTCACCATCACTATGGACTTCACTGCCACTTTTCTCAGTGAGCCTCTTATTTTACACAATTAAAAACTCTTGTACAGGTTTTCATTGACTAAATACAACCTCCTTTCTTCCTGTCTTTTGGGAAAAACAAAAAATCCCATCTTGCTCCATCTTGACTTAATTACTGCAAAAATAGCCTCCCTATTTTACTTCCACTTTAAACCAGTCTGAAGGCTCTCTTTTCCATCACAAATAGAAGTTTCTTCTATTTTCTCAGCCTTTCTTCACACTACTTACCACCTCTCAGCAATTATTACAGTACTAATAGAAAACTCAATTGTTCCACTGTGTCAGACTTCATTGTCTGCTTATCAGTGTCCCCTCATGCTTGAAAGCTTTCCACAAATATTTACAAATCAAATTCATTGTCATGCACACACACTTCTCCAGAAAGAGAAAACAAACAGAAAAGTCCTCTAGTAGTACACAGATGGACACAAGCGTTTGTGTTCCTGTCTTACTGTATCTATCCTCACTTCTTGCATCATATTTAAAATTTCGGGGGACATGGAATAGGACTGGCTTTCTTTTTTTTACAAAAACTATAAGCAGCAAGAACCCAGGCTGCTAAATACTACAGTTTTGATGATGCAAGCTGCAAGGTTGTAAATCCATCATTTTACATGAATCCTACACAGACTTATTATCTGTGACTATTAAAAGAAAGCAGGTCATCCGATTACCAAGGACTTCAATTCTCTGAATCAGATACAGACTCACGTATTATAAGAATCTTCCCTCTCAGCTCCTGAAAATTTCAGGCACTGTATAACAAGACATGCGGAGTGGCCAGCAGAGTTGAATCTGACTTTTCTGTTATAGCCATGATGAAGACATTTGTGATCAGGATATCCTACTGCCTCTTGCACTACCAACTTGCTTGAGCCATGTTTCCTGTTTCCAGCTACTCACTACCCAAGGAACTGGATAGATGAAATTAATTTATGGATTTTAGCAAATGAAAATAAATTTGCCATGTTCATACCTGCAAAGTCATCACTGCTAATACTGGGTCTCACATTGACAGCTGCATAGATAGGATAGGGGTTCTGGGCCCATTTCACTGCTTCTTGCTGATCAGACAGCTTTGATGGATCTTCCTGGTCACCAGCAAGGAAGAAAAAGCACATCTCAGTCAGATAAGTTCTGTACCTTTACTTTGATAATTTAAAGATGTTGCTTAGCATTTCTGACTAAGAATACTACTAATTCAAGTCCCTTTTCTTCCCTCTGTCCATGTATATGGTTAGATTTTGCCAGAATACTTCTGCAGTTGCATATTTAGGATGCCTAGTGTTATTACTCCTCTGATTTCCGATTTCAATTAGCATAGCAAATACTACACAATAACACCATTTTGCACAACCAACATCATTCTCTCGAGCTTAATCTGCCCAATACAAAAACTATTAATTTAATAACAGTCATTCCAAATTAACACTAAGTTTTTCTACAGCATTGATCTGTATGACTTCAAAATTCCTTGTTAGAAAAGGGTGCTGGGAAACCTGGGGCAGAAAGAGATGAGAACTCCCTCTTTATTCCACACCACCACCTATTTCAGAACAGCTCACAAAGGTAGACAGTAAGTCATTTCTTGACATACAACACATGGGTGGACAGAGCTCCCACTTGGAAGACAAACAGCAGTACACATCCCCAAGTGACCTGTTTTACCTTCTGTTGTAGGAAATATTCCACAATAAGGCCCCACAAATCTGTAAAGGAAACTTTCCGTCCACTAATCTCCATAGCATTCAGCTCCTGGAAATAGTATTTCAGTCGTTCTGGGGAAAATGCCCCTGCTTTGCTGCTAGACACAGTATCCTGAGCTCTTCTGATTGCATCTTGAAGGTCTTTCTGCGACCAGTCAGGGTCTTGATACAATGTTGATAAACACCTGGAAATACTTCTATTAAAGTCATCAATAACAATGACCCTCATGTAAACAATAATTTTAGCTAGTTATAATTAGTGATGCAGCACTTAAATAAAAGGTTGAGAAGTCTAGCTGAAAGATAAACATTATGAAGAGAAAACAGAATGTGATAATGGATCTCTGAACTCTATAACATGATGAAAAACCTGACAGCCACTGGACAACTCCATCCTGATTGCTATCCTACCTTATCAACATTCTCATGCTCCAGGCATCCTATGCTAGCACATATGAACCAGTTCAAAAATACGAGTTAACTCCAGGCCATAACAATCCTGAGAAACTGGCTGACAGCAATGGTGCTGCTGCTTAAAGCAATAGAGGCCACAGCCCCCACCAGAACACAAGTCTGATTAAATAAGAAACTAGTTTGGACTATTGGCTATCCACATGAATAGATGCCTACATTTGTTTGAAAGTCTGTCTCTGAATCAAGGTCAGTGAAAGAATACTAGGTATTAGTTAATTTAATACACAAAGCTCTGGAAGGGAGGATTATACTGTCAGGTTGCACAACTCCTCAGTGAAATCATTTCACGAAAACAAATGCGTATTTATGAGGGATGATTTCATCACAAACTCCAAGAACCGAGCTACTGAAACATTCTCGCCATGTCTAACATTTCAGCACACTGCTCCAATCCAGCAAAAGGCAAACTGGAGCTATTCCTCTATTCAGCTGCATACACCATTTCAGAAGGTGGCAACATAGTGGTCCGTATGGATATTTCCAGTGACTTGCACCACCTCAGTTATCTTCTTGGCAAGAGCAAGGAAATGGGGAAAGTTTTTGAAGTCAGGGCTCAGAAAGAACACACAGCAGTTTCACTCACGCAATACATTCTAATTATCAACTTCCAGGATTGCAAAAGCAGATTCATAAATTTATCCAGTAGCTGTATGGGTTAGAAGTGATAATTAATCTCTCAGACTCTTTAGGATCCCCATCAGAACTCAGAGGTGAGAACTGATAAAACGTTTGCCTTTGATGTCTGTCTACAGATGGCACAAATATAGTTTATTTTGCATCAATACTACCATATTCACCTATAAATTGCTGGAATCAACACTGCATGTAACTTACCAAGTAGAGCCTGAAATCCCACACAGATATATCGCAGCATCCAAAAGGCCAAGCTGCTGAAGTCCAGCAAGACTGCCATAGAATGATGTCAGTGCTCTCATCCCACCTCCAGACCCCAGTACCGCTATGACTGGAACCTGCAGACAGCAAACTCAGGAGTCATAATCGTGACTTTTGAATTGCCAATAAATCACAGAGCTAATCCCATTTAAGTCTCATTCTTACAAAAATAAGACATAAAAATCTCTATTTCTATTTACATTTCACACGATTTCAGCTTTGATTTCAACCAGAACTACTTTCGCCACTTTGTAATTGAAATATATTGTTTACTACAAAGCACAGCAGTGTCATCTTCAGGACAGTTACTTACTAAAATTGTTACGTGTATTATCACACATTTACTTGCATGCCACACAATATACACACAGGAACAAAAAAAGGCAGTCACTCTTATAACAGCACCCAAATATCACAGAGCAAGTTATCAGGCTCTCTAGATATAACAGTTTTTTATATATACATATACACACACACACAAACACACACACTATAACAGTGTTCCAAATCAGCAATTAGGAAGTTGTTCCTGTGGTCCGAGCTTCAATTTAACCATTCTCAAACAGACTTTCCATCACAATTCAGAGCTCAAAGCCAAAGACACAAGAGTTCAACTAGAGAAAGTACATACATTCTAAAATCTCAAGGTTTTGTGTTTCGAAACACACAAATCCCTCAAAATTTTAGAAATAACATTTGAGACCTCAGAACTGAAATGTCATAGGGATCTATATCTCATGCCATGATGAATGCAAACCATGTTTTCTGTTGGTTACAGGCAACAAATCTACAATACCTAATTATCAACCAAGCACAAAGGATTTTACAAATGCTCAATACCTCATCTTTTGGAAGGGATTCTTTTAAGTGAAGAGTCTTCCTCAGTGCCTCAGAAACGATTTTCTTCCTTTTGTCCAAAAATTCTCTCTCCTCTTTACAGAGGTCAAAACCCAGACGTATATCAAGATCCCAAGTGCTGAAATAAACATTAAGACAAAATAACTCAATATTTGGGAGGATTTTTAATTACCAGGGAAAAGCAAATTCTGTGAACACACAATCTAGGTGCTTATCTAAATCACTGGATCAAACTCTTAAATGAAGTTTTAGCGTATGTCTGCACACCAGCTATTTTGTAATAACAGTTTTTGGAATTAAAAATGAAACTTCCCCTATTGTATTTCTCCCTTAATGTCTAAATAGAAATCTTGTGTCAAACAGTATTCAGATTAAGCTTCAGGAATTTCACAAAGGAAGAAAAGATTCTCAGTAAGTGAAGACAATTGTATGAGGAGTCACTGAGATCACTGTATAGACATGGATGGAGAAATAAGGGGAAGAGTTTCTGAACTTAAGAGGCAAAAGGGGAAAACTGAATACCAATAAACTTGGTATGAGTTTGTAAAAGGGCAGCAATTAATGACTATATATGCAATGGCCCTATCAACTTATCAGCCAACTGCTCGGTTTTGTGCATTATTCATTGCTTATCATTTCCTTTCTTGCACCCTTCCTTTATTTTATAGTTCAAGCTCGTCTCACACTATGTCCTTTCCTGTTTGTCAGTACAACATTGCACATATTCTGGGAACTATCTGTACCTAAAAAAATCTACTTAATATTTACACCATCAGCTCTTTTATGTTTAAGTATTAGAACACAAAATTTGTTCAGATCTCAGCAGGACTGACATGAATCCAATAGATAGTATCTGCAAACTGAAGAGTCACAGCCTTCAGAGAAAAAAATAACCAAATATTTTTCTTTATTCTATCCTAAGAGATCAATGGAGACAACAGGCCTCCCTAGAAGAGTGGGAAGAGTCACTCAGCTTCTTCACCGTGAGAATAAAAGCCTTTCCTGATTTTTAGAGGTCTTTGAGGTCCTCACTCACCTCTCTTCAGTTTTCAAACTCATATCCAAACTTTGTCCCTGTGAAAAGAGAGAACACATCTTGCAATTGATAGCAACTACATAGGTGGAACTATTAACTAGAGGTTATGATATCAATGGAGTCACTAGATACTAACGAGAACAAGCACTCTCACCCACAAAACTATATCTCTGGAACTCTTTTCCCTTGCACTCATTTCAGACATTTTCAATAGTCTCCACAGAAAGTAAAAACATGTATTCAGTGGGCAGGGTGAAAAAAAAGACATTTTTTTCTGTTAGTTTGTTGCTTTTCTCCTCCTCCGACATTTTTCTTTCATAACCTAACAGACTCTTTGGTTTGGGAAGTGATGAACTTTAAACTTATATTGCAAAATCCAACCATGAAAACATTTTTAGAAGAATTGCACTGAGTAATCTCAGTATTTCATCCTAGATATCCAAGAAAACAGCAGTTCTAAGAATTAAGTGCAGCTTAATTTCCCAAATGCCTATAGGGAATAGGGGAAGAGTTATCCCAAGCACATTAAAACAAGTGCAAAATGTTGACATTACCTCTCCCAGAGAAATGATTCTATCAACTTTTTGTCCAATAGGAAGGGAATTAACTGGTACAGTCCCAAATCCCAGAACTGTAGTATGCTTTTCAATATCAGGGTTCATACCATCCTAATAAAAAAAACCACATTATTTGAGTTCTCCAGAAAAAAAAAATTAAAGATACGACTTTCATATGTCAAAACAGCAAACAATCCTTAAGATTATTATAATTAATTCTTTCCCCAAAGTCTAAGTCTTCAAGGTCATCCTGCTCCCTACTTGACAGATTCTTGCTGGGATTATTTCTGTCACTCAAGTAGGTTTTCTTTGTTTGTTTGTTTTTTAAATATAGCTGTCTGCCACAAGCAAAAAATCTTCATCTCCGAATATAAAATTTCCCCCAAAATTGTTGCATTCTGACATGTGTGAGAAAGCTCACAAGTGAACTTGCATTCTGTTTTCAAAGCAGGATTTAGAAAAGATACCAATAAAGCAACAGTATTAGACTTACAGAAAAAAATATGACAGAATAGGAAATAAGGTAATAGCATTAGGGACAAATGGGAGCATGTAATTAAACATACTCATCTTTACAATCAGAGCAAATTAAAGTTTGCCTGGAAATATTTGAGATTTCTCCCATGTTGTATTAGCAATTAACAAGGTCTCTGAATACAGATCTGTGTGCAGATTCCTAAATTTAAGAGAGGCATATTCAAAAAAGCTCTCGTATCACATGGTCACACTCAAACCTACACAGCCTACCATGTGGGCTGGAGCCTTTACACCCACCACAGGCCTCAACCCTTGAGGAGACAGCACCTTAAAGAAACAACAGGTTGTCACCCTTTTCACAACAAGAACTGAAGACAGACAAGGAACTATAGATTTCACAGAAGTCTTCTGACCAAGAACCACCTGTCCCTCTAAGCCCACTGTCCTCCTCCTAACAGGGGCAAATAACATGCATTTAGGTACAGGGCAAGCAACATTACTACATTCCTGGCACACTCCTACCTCCTACCTAAGAGAGGAAAGGTCAGACTGGATAGCTCTGTGCTCTATGCCAGGTCTTGAAGGAGTATGTTCTGCTAGCTACCAGGGGTGGTTTGAGTGAGGTTTACCACCTGTGCTAATCTCCATGGTCGACTTCTACCATGTTTTTGCTTGCGTGGCTCTGAGTTTTTGATGACTTAAATCCAAGCTGCTCCTTTCAGCTCATGTTTGATGCCCATGTTTGCCCATGATGCTCATGTTTGAAGCTGTTCTTCCATATTTCTTTTTGTGTTCTTTTCTCCATAGCTGTCTCTAGTGTAGTCAAGATCACCATCTGCGTTCACACTGCCCAACTGCTTATGGGGATGAATAACATCACAGAATAAATAGTTTCCTTGCCCTCACTTTTGTTATCTGGCCATACTGGGAGCAGTCATCACAATGAATGTTCAGTCACTCTTATGGGATACACACACTGCATGGGTACTGGTAGAAACTGTGAAGTGGTAGACAAAGCTAAATAAACTTTTGCAAGTGGCATGTGCTTGACAGGCATCTAATAGAAAAGACTTGCTAGCTACAGCGTATCTCAGTAGTAAAAAGTAAAGATGTCTCCATGTAGCAAGCATGTGCAGATTCAGATTTTTTTTTTAATCCCCAAGTTCAAACAGATTTTAAAGTGTTGGGGCAAGTATAATATTAAGACAAATTCACCCCCTTACCCAATGTCAAAGACCCAATGAAAAGTCCACCATTTTTGTTCACTTTTTAAAATAAAAAGTAGTAGTGCTTAAAAAGCAATGATAGAGAAAAACTTATAGCTTTGTCCATAAATTTCTAATATCTAACCAGAAAAATAATACACCCATTCAAGACAGGCTTTTAGCCTAGAAAATTTTGATCTGAACAGTTTCAACATTACAGATTAAGTTTGATCAAAAAGGAATATCTGGAAGAGATGAGTAATCTCCATAATAGATGGTCCCTAGCACCGCATAGGTGCTTCCACAAGAAATTTGCTTTCAATATACATGAATAATATATCTGAATAATATACCTGGAACTGACATCCCTGAATATCTGAAATCGTCCCTGGTCTCTTTCTGATCGAATTAAGGCCATTCAAATTTATATTTAAGGACATTTTCATGTACCAAAGGCACTGGTTTCAGAGTGGATTTATTAAAAAATGGGTTGTAAACTTCGCAGCAGTCAGTGCAGATGCTTACCTGTAGGACAGATATGGTTTGCTCAAGCTCCACTTGCAGTTCTGGACACATTTCTTTATCCATATGAAAGACAAATGAGGTTCCATAATCCTTCTCATTATCTAATTTCCAAGGAATACACAACTGCTTCTGATATGCCCCTGGAACAGACAGCTTGACTTCACAGTTCCCTGTGCATTGAAATAAGAAGCCTAAACCACAGGAGCCATTTAAATAAATGTCGAAAACCAGATACTTGTTAAGTGTAGCTGAGAATATCAAAACACAAGCAAAAACTCACTTGTGTGGTACTCAGTGGAAGTGACCCAGTATTATTTAGTATTAAAATTTTTAGTATTATTCCTTTTCCCACTCCTGAACTTAACATAAAAAGTCAGTTTTCTAGCCAGTAAATAAAAATGTACTCTGTAGACAGAGAATCAAGCCCCCCCTCTCCCACAAGGAATAAACATGCTGAAAAGTAGGTCTGACTTAAACTCTACAGGCTGCCCTACCTTGCTTCTCTTTTGTTTTTTCCTCTTTGTTGACAGTGCCTTGCAAAGACAAGCAAGGATGGACCTATGAAAAGAATAAACCGGCTCTGGTTATGAGATTTCAAGCTCACTTCTTTGTTGAGGCTTAATCCATATACTATAGTAGGTGTAGGTTTACAGCTGCAAGCTGTCAAAAAACCACTAGGGATTATTTTGATCTTTCGAGTAAAGAGCAAGTTTTGTTTCAGTAGGACAGGATTATTTGCTCTGGCTTCAAAATCAAAACTGCCCTTCTTATTCCAGGTTCTTGTCTGTTTGCTTGTTTGCTATTTGTTTGTTTGGTTGGTTTTGGGGGGTTTTTTGCAACCAGTACTTCATAGTTACAAGTTCTCACCTGGGGTTTTTTCTGTTGTTTTACCTTTTTTTACTGCATGAGTACCTGTTCAGAACCTGTTCAGATCCAAGCAATCACTTCATAAATTCTGCCATGACTTTCTGTCCTGGATTGGTCCATGTCCTCAAGAAATTTAGTCTCTCACACATTCAATCATCAGCTTCCCTTCCAGGACAGCAGATGAGTTATTTAATTGGCCATAAGTGATCTAAAAGATAAGCCACTACTCCACTGCTTGAACAGAAGACTGATTTGCTAATAGAAATAGGAACAGAAAAGATTCTCTCCTGAGAAATAGTTTGGAGAATTGTGCTGTTAAATGCTACTAATTTTTCCTGAAAAAAATATTAAAACCCTACATTTCAGTGATGGGCCCTTTTTCCATCCTTTTCTCCTTGTTAAAAAACATCACTCCAGTCCCTTTCCTTTGGGGGGAGAAAAGATGTGGTAACACCTGTATTTTTAATGTATAACACTGATTTTCTTAGACTGATTACCCCAAGAGAATACAGAAATTCCTCAAGATGAAGCCTCCCTCTCAGAAACAAGAGTTACCACCTACTTACTAATGGCACTGATAAAAGCTTAGAAATAGTAGGTGTTAAGATAAGAAGGGGCACTATACCTGGCCAGGATCTAGGCTAGAAAACTCAGCGTAATTTGCAAGACTCACTAGCCTCCTAAAGACATTTTGTTTACATCTTTTAAAACAGCCCCACTGGAAAAAAAAATATCCTTTCTGTGAGTTGATATCAAGTTTTAAAAATTGAGGAAGCTTTTTAAACTAGAAAATTAAAAAATAGAGGCAGATGCTGGAAAGAATAGGAGCTATTTGAAAGCAGGAGTTGAATTCTCAATAATTCTTGTCCTTTCACTACTAAAACCCTACCTTCAGGAGTAAAACCCAACATATATGTAATTTACTTCCATGTACTCACCACAAGGACCCCATTGGTCAATACCTTGGTAGGGGCATCTGAGCTGGAAAAAGAAGATATTCAATGCAAATGAGTTTTGGTTTTACTTTTCTTCATCCTAGTTTACAAACTGACTGCCTGTATAAGAGATGGGGGAGAAAGGTCCTCAGCACTAGCCTGACACCAACTATACTTCCCTTCACAGAACAACGGGAGGGAAATACTGAAGGAAAAATTCCTCTGCAACTATAAACACGTGCTATTAGGTCTCCCCATCTCAGTTGTTTTGATAGCCTAGAGAAAAGCTGAGCTTAGCTAGACTATCAGATAGATGAAGTATTCAGTTGTTTATATTGCAAGGCTAACTCTGTAAGCTTTCCAGTCTTAAGTAACTCATCCTCAAAATGTTTGTTTCTTTTGCAGCATTGCCATTCCCATGAAGTCCAGAAAAAAACTATTTCATTTTGGTACCCCAAAAATCTTGGTACCTGGAGTTTTAAGGATATTTATGATCAACCATCAGTGAATCAACCCAAACACCAGAGAGAATTGTAAATAAGACAGTCTGCAGTCCCCAAATGTGTCTTTTTATGGGCAAGACTGTCCCTGCACAGAAAGAGCAATTAAAACAACGTATCTGCAGAGTACAAGTTCATCAGCCCTTCAGGTGAGACTCACCATTTCTCCAAGTAAAACTCTACATCCAGCTCTTCATTAGCCTTTGAAAATAAAAGTTGGACACAGATGATCCTTGATCTTGAATATAATTATGAAAAGTTTTTCTAAGAGATTAAGCTTTCTTACTGTTACAAACTATAGTAACTATTTTTATTATTTTTGTTGCTTTTACAAAAACTCCAGTTAAATTTTGGAAGGTATAAATTTGTGCCTTTTGTTATTGTTCTTTAAACATTCCTCTCTTCCTGGGCATATCCTATATGACCAGATACATCTATGTTTGAGGAGACAAGCATACACATGTGAGAGCTGGGTCTCAGTTCCATTACTCTGCTAATGAGAAAAAAACACCCTCTTTTCCTCCCATGCATTATGTCACCAGATTACACTCTTCACTCATTGCTGTCTTTGTCTTGTACAGACTTTGATCCAATTACCTTTTCCCCTACCATAGCATTGTAAAATAACCAATGGGAAACCAATTTGGGTAATTCTCCTTACTGAAGTTGAAGTTTCCAGTTCCACAATTGCTGATCAAGACGACTTAAGCATTTAGCAAACAGGATAGTTAGTGGGAACAAGTGAGTTACTAAGCCTCTTTCCATGATCACAAATCATTTGAAGAGCGTATGACACTGACCAACCCTCTATCTGCATTGCAGTCTGCTTCTGACCACACCAACCGCACCAAAGCCCGATTTCCCAAGAAAACACATCATTAGCTCACCTTTAATCCAGAACTATTACAGCAGTGGGTTTGAGGCAGTTACAAAAAAAGATCAAACTGGTGATATGGCTTTAGCAACGTAAAGCAAGCTATCTTGTTGCAAGTCCATAAACAGGTGCACAGGGACTGAGAGCATTTAATATGCACCAATGTCACCCACCTGAAGCAGAGGTTAAACATAACTGAACATAACTGAGGGAAAATAAGCTCTCCTTATGCTTTTGAGGCTTTTAACTTATTAAATATAGAGATAACTTTTGCAGCAATTAACTTCTTCACTGCAAACTGATGGTCAACTAAATAAGACAGTCTGCAGTCCCCAAAATGACTGCTGACTGCAAATACCTTTCATTTTAAGCTCAGTTTATGTCCTTCCAGTCTGCTGAAAAATCCGTTCTCTTTAAAGGTATGTTTTAACATCTTATGAAAGACAGAAGTCATCCCAAGTTTCATTTAGCTGGGCATCCCAAAGACTGTGGAACATGCACCCCAAAAAAAAAATAAAAATCACTTGGGATTTCTGAAACATCTCAGATGTCAGTAAAACCATATATGCTGTCGTCCCCTGCTGATGCATTTTCCCTTTCTGGCTTCTACAAAACAGATAGATCAATCAGCAGGTACTGCTGGATTTCTGTAATGATGAGCTGCAGCTGTTCACAGCTGACCTGGGAAGAACCCAGGGACTAACCTCAGGGTTCAACCTGAAAGTGCGCCACAGGGGCTGACCCAGCTTCATGCCCCCAACATCGAAGACAATAGATGTGAGTTCATCACTGACAAGGACATCTTTATCATAGAGTGTCAATTCCAGGATGTTCTAAAACCAAACAGAAACAAATAACCTCAGATGAAGACACAGAAAAACTTCCATGAACCTGAGTAGCTGTATACAACAAATACTGCATGCATTAATCAATACACCTTTTCCTTTTCCCACTCCTGAAGAGAATTATTTCCAGCAGGACCTGCAGCATAGTTAAGCAAAAAGCTCCTAGTTGAGTGTTTAACTAAAAGATTTTCTGAGCTTCCCAACTAGAGAGATGCCCCAGCTGAATGCACACAGCAGTACTCTCCACCAGCTTCAGGCACAGATTTGCCTGAGGATACAATAAAAATTTCCACTCTTTTCAGCATGATTCATTCCAGGTTGTTATGGGGACCTATCACCTCCTGCTCAGCCCTGCCTAAGATCAGGTAGGTCTGGCAGAAACTAATTGAAATAGATGCAATGAGTACGTATGGCACCCAAAAAATTGCCTTGCAGGAATTAGTTTTCAAGGAGACAAGACTGAATTTAGAAGCGTGATGGCACAGCCTCGCACCAGTAACCAGTCTGAGGCCTTATGAGACTGCAGAGGAAGAAAAAGCTCACATGCTCTAAAGCTTATTTTCCAATTTTCTTACCATTTAAGTCAATTGCTATTCCACGTTCATCATCAACCATTATGAAAAGATATCCCAGTGCTGGGGATAAGTACCTTATTCCAAAGCCGAGGATGTTATTCAAAGCAATAGTGCTGTACTAAAACTAGTATTTTAAAGGACAGTTTCCTTCTCTCTATCATTGGAGTCTACTTTGAGAATGAACACTGACAATCTGAAAACTTTGTTCAATACTTTATTAGGTCCTGCCCAGACAGCAGACAGATGCTTTTTTCAATCATAGGAACAGATGGCAAAACTTGACTGAATTAACTAAGTAGCAAAGTGACTTGAAATATAGTTCCCATTATCTTCACTCAGCCACTTGGCTGTGTAAGACAAGTAGAACTACAAGAAGGCAACAGCTACCCTGTGAAAATAGAAGAAATCCTCAAATAGAAACTTGCTTTATCAAGAAATTTCCTTGAACCCTACTAGGTAGTGACATAACTTCCCTTTCCTGAGTTGCATCACAGGGACATTTATGGAAAATTCTAGCTGCAATTTAGATGAGTGCAGTTACAAACTGCTGTGGTCATTGCTGGACACGCATAGTACAGCTTTTTGTACCACTGAAGATGACTGACACTTAACAAACAACACTAGTGTTGAGGGTAATAGAGATCCCTTGGTTTTGAATGAAGTATGAAAAGCAAGCCAGTACGCAAATGCAGATAGCTCAACCAGGTCCACAAAGTGCATTCCTTACCTTGACAGCACTATGGATTCGATACTGGAAAGTTTCATTCCATTCCGGGTTCTCAGAGTTGTCAACAACCCGAGTTCGGGAGACTATGGGAGATGCAGTGGGCAGCTTTAGTTCCACAAAGCAGTCTGCCTTGGACACTAGAGCAGAGAGTGTACAGACAAACATCAGAACAACTTCAATCAAACATACTCTTTCCCATGAGCTCTTCATTTTCTAGATCTCATTGCATCACAGAAACACGCAAACTTAAGGCTGGACTTAGAAAGGAAAAGCCTTTAATGAATACACATTTAAATAGCAGCAAATTGAGTATTAGGTACCTATATTTCTTTTTTCTGGTTCATCCAAACCATAAAGTCTTTCATAAGAGAGACTACTATTCAAAACTAGGAAGATCAACTTTAAAAAAAGATTACTCCTGATATCAGACCCACTGCCTCTTGTCCTGTCACAGGGCACCACTGAAAGAATCTGGCTCCATCTTCTTAACATACTCCTTTCAGATACTTATACACATTGGTAAGACACTCCCCGAGCCTCCTCTTCTGCAGGCTAAGCAGTCCCAGAACTCTCTGCCTTTCCTCATGAGAGATGCTCCAGTGTGTTTACAGTTTTAGTGGCCCTTCACTGACTCTCTCCAGTATCTCTGGTGGTGGAGTGCCCAAAACTAGACAGTACTCCAGATGCAGCCTTACCAGTGCTGAGCAGAGGGGAAGGATCACTTCACTCATCCTGTTGGCAATGCTCCTCCTAATGCAGCCCAGGATACCATTAGCCTTTCTTGAAGTAAGGGCACATTGCTGGCGTATGGCCAGCTTGGGTCCACCAGGACCCCCAGGCCCTTTTCTCCAAAGCTGTTTTCCAGTCTACTGCCCCCCAGCATACACTGGTGCACAGGGTCATTCCTCCCCAGATGCAGGACTTCAGTTCAACAAAAAGAAGTGGATGAGGTTCCTGTTGGCCCACTTTTCCAGCCTGTGGAGGTCCCTCTCAATAGCAGTGTGTAACACTGGCTGACTTGCTGAGGGTACACTCTGCCCCATCATCCAGATCATTAATGAAGACATTGAACAACATGGAACCCAGAATTGGCCCCTAGGTGACACTGCTAGTTACTAGCTTCCAACTAGACTTTGTACTACTGATACCACCCTCTGACCTCTGCCATTCAGTTTTCAATCCAACTCCTTGTCTGCCCATCCAACCCATACTTCATCAGCTTCTCTATGAGAACCTCATGGCAGACAGTGTCAAAAGCCTTTCTAAGATGATTAAGGGAGTGGAACATCTCCCTTATGAGGAAAGGCTGAGGGAGCTGGGTCTCTTTAGCTTGGAGAAAAGGAGACTGAGGGGTGACCTCATCCATGGTTACAAATATGTAAAGGGTGAGGGTCAGGATGATGGAGCCAAGCTTTTTGCAGTGACGTCCAATGATAGGACAAGGGGCAATGGATGCAAACTGGAGCATAGGAGGTTCCATGTGAATATCAGGAAGAACTTTTTCACTGTGCGAGTGATGGAGCACTGGAACAGGCTGCCCAGAGAGGTTGTGGAGTCTCCTTGGCTGGAGACATTCAAAACCCGCCTGGATGCGTTCCTGTGTGATGTACTGTAGGTGACCCTGCTCTGGCAGGGGGGTTGGACTAGATGATCCTTCGAGGTCCCTTCCAACCCTAGAATTCTGTGATTCTGTGATTCTAAAGTCCAAGTAGACAATATCCACAACTGCTATACCCTCATGTAGTCTGGCCAAGAGCTCAGCTTTCTGTTTCCATTCCTTGAAAATAACAGATTGTCTCAGAATCCTTCCTTCTTCCAGTAAAGGCCCCTTTAACAACAAAGTGTATGGGAACCACTCTTCAACTGAACAAGAAGAGCCATAAAAAGAACTTCTCTTCTCAGTGTGATTCTAACCCTGAGCCTTTCAGGAGGGTTTTCCATTCCCTGGACAGCCATTTAATATTCCAGTAGTTCAATGCTGGATGCCAGATATAAACTTAAGGTACACAGATTATCTTACCATATTAAATTTGAAGGAATTAAATCTCAAACAAGTTTTAAAGCTCCAAATGCCCCAAACAGCCCTCAGGACATTACTCAACACAGATGTGTAAGAGGAAGTGAATATATACCATGCTATAAAAAAGGTAGAAAGCAGTCTGTCTTGGAATCAGTCAACCACCTGCCCCCTTCAAAGCTTCAACAACACAAACAAAGTAGCAGACAGAGGAAAGGAAGCACTACTACCACTGAGAAAAATAAACCTTTGAAAGCTAGAATTGAAGAGTGTTACTTCCAGGTGCAGGATTGCTCAGCAGCAGTAAGGGTGAAATTTACCATGACCAGAGGGCTGAATCCAGACACAGAGCAGGCCACAGTAGGACATACAAAGAAGCAGAGAAGTAAAAGGTTATCAGGACTTACCTGAACTTGTTCTACAAAGTAGCAGGGTTAATCTGCAGTTTGGCCTCACATCAAGCCTTCAAAACATATATAATGCTTTACAAGAGAAGCCTTTGTTCAGACGTAAAGGCAATACACTATGTGTAGGTAAAAAGTTCCCATAACAATGTGACCTGTGTTACAGATATGCACTGAACAAACCACCTGTTTTCATAATACTTTGACTAAATACTTACACAGATCTGTACCCTTGATGTTTCTGGCTTGGAGGACTTTTACTGTTAGGTTGTAGTAAGGGTGCTTCTCCCACTGAAAAGAGAGAAACAAGTTAAACATGTAACTCAAATGCAATGCCTGTTCTATAACCACACTAGTATCAGTCCAGAGAAATGGATCAGACCAGTCAGTCCAAAATAAACTATTAATGAGTCAAATTGGGAATATATGCAGTGCATTCAGTGTCCTGGAGGAAGACTAGAGGAGTCTAGAAGGAAACTCAATTCCCTTTCAGCACAGCAAAGAGTGATGTCTTAGGGTAACCCTTCACAGACTTTCAGGTTTCCTCTAATTATACATCAATTTTTAATTGCTTCATTAATTCATTCCTGTTGAAGGATAAATGGATGCTGAAGCTGCTCAAATAATTTTAATCATGACTTGGCTAATTTAAGAGTACTTGTCAAGGGCACATGCATGCTTGAGTAATAGAAATGGCAAGAATCTTAACAGCATGATCTAAAGAAAGCATATGCTGTTTACAATGAGGAAAAAAACCTCAGTTTCTCATAGGAACATATACTTCACAGCAATTCAAGCAAGAAAAGACAAACCTCAAATTCCAATTAATTCTGGGCCACTACTAGTATCAACAGTCTAGACACGCACGCTACTTTACCAGCACAGCTCAAAATGTAATCCTTGCTCTTGAAAGCTTCGGGGAGACTATTTTTGGAAAGCAATATTAGTAGCTAAATGCCTGGATGTGAAGAGGAAAAAAAAGCCTGACTGAATCCTAGAAGATCATAAAGGAGAAGGGCAGGAGACAGGTGGAAGACAATAGAAAACAGGTTGAAGGGATTTAGTACAGAGACTGGACAGATGCAATGTGTAAGGCTCATGAACAAAATGAGATTCTGCCTTGTTTCCATCAGTTACGACACAATCCTGGCCAGCTAAGAACATTTTCTATTCTTAAATCCCATTACAAAATGTTTTTCACAAGTGGTCACTACTTCATTTTCTACACAGTTGGCTTGAGACCAGAGTTTAATTTCAGATACAATAAGTATTCATCTACAACAGAGTCCAACAGGCTCTTTGCTTACAACAACACTGCAGAATGCTAAATATTACATAAAATTGTATGCCTTACGTATCACTAACTAGGATCTCTGGGAAAACAATGAACTCTGAACTGTCAAACTCTTCCTTTAATCAGATAAGGAATATTGAAGAACTGTACTATGTTTGTCAAGCAGTCACACACTTGTGGAATTTTCCTTATTTCTCACATACTTCAAGACCCTTGCCAGCTTCCACAAAAGAGGGTTTGAATGACACAACAAAACCAAGACATATATTGCAAACTGAACATCCTTGTACTAAGAGTGCAATCCACCCTGATCAGCAAGTGAAGGGTAAAAATAGTCTAAGATATCTCACACAAGTGTCAGATTACATTTGTGCATATAAACTCCAATTATACTATTATTACTCTTAAAGGGCTCTTATTTGCAGCATCAACATGCCAAAGACACTCTTTCCCTCATTTGTTTCTGAGAACAAGACATGCCTTCACAATGAATTTCACCATGAGCTCTATCTTTCAGATAGAGTTTTCCTTTCTTTTTTCACCTTTCCTAATCGCCTCAATTTCATTCAATCACTGACATTAGTTTCTCAGGCAAAGCCTGAACTCCATTCTACCTTGTCAAGTTAGGGATTGGACTACAGAAAGTAGATTGCATAGGTTATTCTCACTGACTTCCTAAAGGTGCTGCAACTCTTCAGGTTGTTGAGAAATGAAGCTGTATGATCACACCCCCACTGCTGTCAAAGCAATCCTCACTCAAGTAGCCTGACTATCGCTTGGAATTCAGATGCAGAGAAATTCAGCAGAGGAAACACAGAACACCCTGAAGATAGCATAAGCTCCTCTTTTACTGTACACCACCTGTCAACATAGTTACAGGTTCAAAACAAAGTCCTTTTCAAAGGTCTCTAACAACCGTTGACTTGCAGTCAATCATTACATAGCTGAGGATACATTTTCCACACCCAAGCCATAATTTAAGGGCAAATAATGCAACAGACACTTCATTGTGTGTCCAAGCTTGTGCTATCAATTATGTCACAACTTTCCCCTGTGCGTTTTCTACTCATCTTTTACCCAAGGCACAGCAAGGTCATAATATGTTAAAAGGTGAACTTGCAGAGTAATGAAGCATGAGAGAGAGTATCAGATATGCTCTATCTGAACACATCAGGGAAAAGTCAGGAAAGAAATCTGTAGGGGAAATGAAGAGCAAACAATGACAGTGCTGCCTATACCAATGTACGTGACAACATACCAGTGTATGTGACGGATGCAAACAATCAATTTCTAGTTTGCATTTTAATGTTTTTTTCAGAATCATCCCTTTTTTTCCAGAGCTCGGGAAAGCACACCTGAAGCAAAAAAAACTAAAAATCCATAAATGAGGATACAAGACTGAATCCTCAAACACTCAACCCTGCTTACAACTATCTTTCATTTAAACTGAAGGTGCTGATGCAGCAGCAAGCAACTGCAAAACAGGTGATCCCAGCTACAGGACCCAGTAGTCTTTACTCTCATATAGGCCAGAACACCTGCTTTATACAGTATGTGCTGGGATCTACTCCACATCTCTCAGTGGATGCAGAGGACTCACAATAAGCATGCCACTTTCATTACAGAAACTTGTCAACAGCAAATAAAAAAATGTAACTTCTAAGCTGCATGTTATTTTGTGTTCACCTCTACCAGGCAAATCAGGTAGCTCAGTCAAAGAATTTACCAAGGGAGCACTTTCCCCCTCATCTTGTTCCTGCTCCCAAGTAAACATTGCTGCCCATAATTCCCTTCCTCCTTATTTCAGCCATAGTGCCGTAAGTTTGCATTTAAACCCCAGAAGTGTGCACCCACAGCCACAAAAGGAGACTTCAGATCCAGCCCTAAGAATCATGGTTTTCTGGAGGGCAAGTTCCATAAACAGTCTGGTGATAAGAGTAGTGCAAGCAGCTCAGTATCACAACAGCAGTGGCAATCACTAGGCTCATTCTCAGTTTATGCTGTTTGTCTTTAGATGTGTGAAACCAAGGCTACACTTTGGCAAGTTAAAAAGATTTGATCATATTGAATTCACCTACAAAGCCAAAAGGGTGATCCGTTGCCCCTCTCCTTGCTCAATTGCAGTTAACTAGTCAATACAAAATCTCTCCCTACCAGCCAGTGCAACTTTGACAAGTAATGTTGAAATTTTTTTATTTATATATAAATATTTATATATTTATATAGCAAGCATCTGAGGGGAAACATCACATCCAGTGGTTTCTTGGTTAATGGAAATCACAGCAGACTAACCATTAGTCTCTTCTACCCTGATTTCCCAAGTACTAAACAACAACATTAAAAAAAAGGTCAACAAGATAATTTTTGTCACACAGCAAGGAGTGCAGAGGGGCGTACAGGCAGCAAGCCATCTCGTGACTTTTAACAGTCACCTCAATATTAAACTGCAGATTTAAGGGAAGGGGACAGGTAAACAGATGGCAGATCAGACCTCCTATGCAAAGGCTCCTTTGCAAACAGTTTAATGCATTCAAAATCAAGGTTATTGGCCAGACCATCTTATACAATGGATTGATTATACAGCATTTAAAGGACAAACACATTGAAACCACTTTATCTAATACGGTTGTGCTGCATTATGAACAGGAGGTGAAGTCATCATTAATCTTTGTCTACTTTAGATTATCAAGGCCTGTGGGATAAGACAGAGCAGAAAGAAAGGGAATGGTCATCAAGGGTATTTTGCAAGTAAACACATAAGCACCTTTTTTTCTCTACTGATGAGAAGCCCGCTGTGCTGGAGTTCCCTTCCCAGAAGTATTTGTCATCAGCCGAGTTCCCCCAAACCTAAGGAAAGGGAGACCTGCTCTGTATTGCCTCACACAGACCCTAATAAAACCCTATAATCTCCATCAGTATTATTATTATCC
Organism: Aegotheles bennettii; assembly: GCA_013398125.1. Lineage (NCBI taxonomy): Eukaryota > Metazoa > Chordata > Aves > Caprimulgiformes > Aegothelidae > Aegotheles > Aegotheles bennettii. Next base: position 339,409 of record VZRW01001797.1, read on the forward strand.
AAAATTTTCCCCTAATGATATTTTTTTGTTAATTTCCGCAGAAGTGCAGCCTGGTTTTCGACACACACAGTAACAGGAAGCCACTGCCCAACACACTGGCTACGGAATGCCATCTCAAAGACAGTGCTACAAGTTGTCTTACCCGCCAGTGATAAAACCCAGTCTCTTTCCTCTCCTTCCTTTGGAAAAGCACGGCTGCCAGAAAAGGCAGCACTCTGGGAGGAAATGGGCCCCGCAGCACCTCATGGAACATGGGAAAAACGTCCTGTTGTCTCCACACAAAACCTGACAGGGAAACGCAGAAAACAAGAGTCCCCGGACGCCTGGCTGTGAAGGGCTGCTTGCTACAGGCTCAGTTTGAAGTTTTGCGCAGGACTGGGCTGCACTCCAGCTGTAAGAAGCAGAGGTGTGGCCTGCACTTGCCAAACAGCCCAGTTCAAAACCTCACTGGCAGGTTTTTCAAATCCTGGTGAAAGATAAGGACAGCAAAGCAGCACCGAACAGGAAAGTTGTGAATAGAGAGAAGCACTGTTCTGTGATTCAGCCACAACCTCAGAACCTCCAGTCCAGATTTTCTTTGGCAGTTCCAGCAACCTTGTTCTATGACTTCAGCACTTTTAAACCATTTTAGGGTATGCTGAAACTCTGAAAGAATATTTTTAAATAGAAATAAATTCCCATCTTACAAGCCTGAATTAAAGCTGAATTTGTCACTGACTGCAGCTGTTCACAGAAGTTTCAGGGAGGCCTGAGCGGAGACACCCAATCTAGTCTGCATTAGGATGCCTGAGAGAGCACTGATTCACCACCAGGTCTAACCTCTCGCTATGCGAGCAGCCTGCGCAAGTCAGTTTTTATTTTATTTTATTTATTTATGACTTTATTATCAGTTCCATGGAGCAGTCTTGATTCTTCCACCAAAGAAAAATTGTACAACATATTTTTTTATGTCTATTGTGCCTTAAAAAACCCCATTTAAGTAGTAAAGGAAATTGTTTACTGAAGTAATTAGTTTATTAACAGCTGCTGACAGTTGGCTTGCCTGGAGTTTTTTATTAAAGAGCTTAAACTGAAGCAGCAGACCAAAAAACAAACTTAAGTGTTTCAACAATTAGAAAGTGACATAGAACGTATGAAAGCCAGTAATGCCACATGTCACCAGCTTCATACAAACATGAGAATGTGACACATTCTCAGCCAGGTCCTATTCATTAATCATTTCCTGTCATTAGTGTCAGTCACTAGATCAGAATTTAAGAGTTAATAAAAGCACAGGCACTAACATTTACAAAAACAAGTCAGTGCTAGCTAGTGAATTCAGACTTAGGAGTCAATGCACCGGCAAAAAGCAAACATAGTTATCATTGAAAAACAGCCAGCAACTGGTGGAAAGCTCTCATATGGTTCTAAATGGTATGGTAAAGATAGATAGTGGGCTGAAAAAGCAGTTTCTTTGCATTTCTACATACCACTGCATTAAAAATGAAGGACTGTCGTATTAGGTTTTATTTATCTTTGAAAAATTGCAGAACCATAAGTGTGATTTATTTATATTTAATCTAATATAGCTCGACTATAAATTACAGGAAAATTGAAGCGGCCTCACACAGTAAGCTAACATGGAAAAATCCCATTTATTCTGAACAGTTTATTACAGGCAGTATATAAAGCCTGCATTTTATCTTTTGAATGCCCAACTGCATTTCAAATCAGGCTTACCTGGCTTCTCCTGAACTTCTCTCTCCTCTTCCAATGAAATCTCAGCGCAGGGATCTCATGTTTATAGAATTTCTCTCTCAAGAAAAACTGAAAGCTCTTTAGAACATATGCTTCGGAATTGTTTCATAGTCAACAGATCATCCGTTAGCAAACATTGTTTGCGTGCAGTTTCAGCTATCTACAGACACTGCTGACAGTCAAATACCCAAAGAGAAGCTACTTGTTTTTGTCATTTTCTAGCAGACCAAGAAAAAAAGCAAAATGGCATCAAAGCATGAAGCAACAAAGATGGCCTCACATCTAGTAACTTTACTTCTGCTTGGATTAGCATCCCCATAGTGGTAAAGGCAGATGTGTATCTACATTTCATTCAGTTATTTTTTTGTCAGCAAGCATGAACAAATGACACCATCACCAACTATACTATATAGTATTTAAAATACACATAGATATCACAAGGGACCACTTTAGCTCCCATTAGCAGCACTAACAGGAGAGCTGAGATGCAGTGCATAATTACAAGCAATGAAGATCACAAAGGGTGTTATCAAGGTTTCCATTTGGGAGATTTTTTAGTGGGTTGGTCTTCTCCAGAAATACCAATATACTCAGTTGTCCAACACGGAGACAATAGACACTCCTTCAGTGCCAATACCTCCCACTTCTATAGAATGGGAAAACTGAAGATCTGTATTTTACTTTTAACACTAGACTAGTCCATGACCTATAACCCAAGTAGCTGCAAGTCTGTGAATCCAAACATTTCCTCATTTGGTCACACAGAGCTCAACATCCCTCCCCACCCCAAAATAGCATACCATCACTCAAAAAAAATTGTCAGTAATTTTAGTGTTCTCCAGTAAGTACATATTTAATGGTATAAGACTTTCAAAAACATTATTCAAAGAGAGAATACAAAAGTGGTTTTAGTAGGGTTTTGAGAACATTCACAAGCATATTATAAACTTGTAAATTTAAAAAACAAAGTTGATAAGTGAAGACAGCTCTCATATGACATGGCCTCGTTTGAATCACACATATTAAAGCAGGAGTGATACGGGGAGCACCTGGCACTGGGACTGACTTCCAGGAGAAAGTGAGGACTAATACATTAAAAAAAAAATTTTAAAAAAAAATCTACAGCAGCTCAGAGAACTGTAACTGCACAATGACTGAAACACACACTGGTTCACAATATTTATTACAATCTATTGCTTTTGATAAACCTGCTGTACGGCTAGCAAACCCAAACCACATTATAAAAACCAACAAAAAAGTTACAGCACAAACCACATCTCTGTAAAAGGTATGCAATGGAGGTGAACAGAGGCACAACCTTAACCGTGTAAGTAAGAGCCCAATGAAGATCCTTTCATGTGAATACAGCTCTCCTGGTAGCAGATAATGAAGGTAAATAAAAATGAGACTAAGTACTAAAGGTAAGAGCAATACTGTTATCTCTGTATACAAAGAATACAAGGCCTTTTTAAATACCCTTCTTTTATTCTCAATGACCTGTAAACACAACTCTCCCAAACCATCTTCCCTCTGTACCTGAACTAGTATATAAAGATCTATACAGAATGTGCAAATCCAATATAAGTACTTTTAGGCTCTCTTCTTCTAATAGAAGAAATGCAAGGTTAAAAACATTAACACCACAGATTCCCTCTACCCAACCTCTGCAAAAAGACATCAGTAGCAATACTGCCCAAGACATCCAAATAGAGCAAAGCACTGGATCAAGAAATCCATATGAATGCATGGCATATGAACAATAAATACAAACACCTGTGGAAAGGAAAACAAACAGTTATCAAAGGAAACTATTAACACTGACAAATGAAAGTGAATCAGGACTCAGTCTACAGAATATCTGTTCCTAAAAAAACACACATAACAATGGCTTAAGTAAACCTATGATGTTAATCAAGATCCAGTTACACCTTAGGCAGACAGGCTTTATACATCTACTTGTTCATTAATAGGTGGTATCTGGTAGTTACATGTCATGCTCCATATTATTTAATAATTACATATTTATAAGTATTGCTAGACCAGGATGTTGGGAGTCAAATAGCCACTCTATTGGTTTATTTGTTACTGCTGTCTCTTCATTACCACTGCACAGATTCTTTCTGCACAGACCAAACATTTTAATATCCCCCAGACCAATCTGCTATAAAGTTTGTGGAAAAATAAGTTAGACAAAAATATTACAGCCTACAAGGAGTATGGTATGATCTAGTTCTTGTAGTTCTGACTTCTGGCCCAAGACTAACTTAAGAACAGTACCAGCCTGAGCAGAACACAGTTCTAGAGCACTTAAAATAGAGATGTTGAAATAGTCTTGATTTTACTTCAATTCTGGAAAGTGAACTATAGACCAAAAAGTTTACATACACAAATCTAAAGTGTAGTCTAGAAGCTCAAGCAATAACTGCAGTTCACTCCCTTCAGAAGTTGCTTTACAAGGGTGTTCTTTGCTTTTTTGTATGAGTACAGACATGAGCTTCGTAAAATAGTCTCTCAGCTTTCACTCATGCTAAGAGTGAACACATTCAGTGCAAACAACACAAGTTAATTCCATTTACAGTTCTCAAGCTAAAGTAAGAAAAAATGCTCACTAATGGTATCTACTGTTTCTCTGCCTATCACCTGCAGAACTTCTTATCAGAAGGTCAGGTGATAACACTGAATATTAATACAAAGATTCCTTTGGCTAGCATTTATACATTCCCATTACTGAGATGAAAGTAAAATTGTATTTTCTACATCTAGAAATAGGCACAGAAGCTTTCTCTATGCCAAATACATGGTGATCTCCATGCAACACTGATGCAGCTGCAAAGTTTTTAAAGGAATTTTCTTTTTTTGAAGAACTATTTACATACAAGGCCAAATCACAATATTGTCACTCTACAGAGGAAGGTTTTATAGTAAAACTTGACTTGTGGTGAACACCCAACAGTTGTCTAACAACTCATTTGCAACGTTGGAGTGCAATACAAAACTCACTACAAAAATCAGTTTCTATTCTTCATCTGAGTACTGAGAGGTTCAGCATAGTTGTCAGCATTATAACAACATGGTTAAAGTCATTTTCTAGTAAATCAATATTGCCAGATAGGTACAGTCAGTCCACACATACAAATGACCTCTAGCCAATGTAAGAGAACCTAGCAACAATCTCAAAAATCTCAGAGGCACCAACTTCTTAAGTCGTCACTTCTGAATTTCATATGAGTGTTGAGATTATTTAGCATGAGAAGGTCAGGTGTCCAATGTGTTGACTTCTTTGGAGCAGAAATAATGCACAACTATTGCATTAGGGTATCGAGCAAATGCACTGCAAAGAGACAGAATACAAAAATCAACTGTCAATACAAAAAGTTTTCCTCATTCAAAGAAGAACATCCAAGTTGTGCAGAATCAGAAACAGGTGCATACACGAAAGTGACACTTTCTTGTCTAAATTATAGCCTAAACATTTTCTTGAGAAAACCAGACAAAAGTATTCTATGGATTTTGTAAGAGTTTTGTTTAAAAAAAAAATTTAAAAAATTATCTTAATTTCTGTAGGCACACCTGGAAGTCACTAGTAAAAAGGTGAAGACTCGGTGACATGCTGAGATGCTTAACCTTCAAAACCTTTTTGAACTTAACAGCATTAGAAAAATCCTAGCCAACCAAAACACTGCATATGCAAATTTATATTCTGACATTACACGCTACACACTAACAGCAAAAAATTTAATATGCACAGCAGTAAGTATATTTAGACCTATGTTCTTTAAAATGTTTTGGAAAAAGAACCTTTCCCTATCATTGTGAACACGACTGGTATCTCAGAAGGATTCACATCAACAAGAGAAACAATGAATAAGCTAGTCATGTGGCATTTCACTGGAGTTCAAAGAGGAAAAAGAAACAGTGCAAATAAAATTTGCATTCTATATTAACCCATAATTACCTACTAGGAATGGTAGAAAAGTTATTGGCATCTGGGTATCAAGTGAATTAGTTCTACTTTTAGATGTCCTAGGATACTTAGGCTACAAAATGTAAATCAGTCAAGGAACCACAGATACATCAGATACAGAAAACACATGTATCTAAGTTTGATTGAGATTCCTTGTATCATTCTTCTTAATTCTAGTTAAGAAGGTAGTAGGCAGCGTTCTTAGAAAATTTTCCAAATTCAGTATGAGAAGCAATTTTCTAGAGTTGTTAAGAAAGAAGTCTTCAGAGTTTCTGAAGGGATTTTATTTTCCTTTGCTGAAAACAAAGGATTAAACTCTTGCAGTAAACTTCACTGACTAAAGCTTTGATGTTTTCCCAATCACCCAGTTAAGTGATGTAATCTGTAATTCACTCTTCAAAAGCCTTCCTCATACTGCTGTTCTCTCTGTGTATACACACATTGAGTTTTGCAACATTCTTAGTTTAAGTGTACCAGATTAATATTTGAATAATTTTCCCAAGCTTTGAGGTATATGTTCTCTCACCTGTTACCTATCTTCTTTTTACATACAGTGCACACCTTCTCCTCTGTAATAATGCACTTCACCTGCTGATGTAAGATCCGCTCTTCCTGGACCTAGAGAGAAATTATAAAAAACAACTTGCTTAAAAATCAACGCTGCACCACAGCTCCCTTCTAGTCTGGTGAAACTGAAAACTGTCACAACATTTACTTTTCAGTGGCTATACCTACATTAGCAAGCCATACAGCACAAACGCAGGTCTGTAGAGCAGACCCAACTCCCACATTGTATGAATTGCAGGATTTTACTTTCAACTACCCTGGCCCACAAACTAAGGCATTCTAACCACTAAGGGGTGTCCAGGTAAACTACTGAACAGCATCATCTGGTTTAGTTTATTTGAAAGAAATTCAGTCCATGCCCTCCAGGACCATCCTGCAATGCACACCAGAGCACAGTGTGTCCAGAGACTCACAGCAAAGACACACCTCATCCAAATTAAAATGAATATACTCGCCATCTCCTGAAAAAGGGACATTCAATCTACTTGATGCACATCTACAAATTTCAGGTGCACTACAGCACCATCTAGAGGACACATATTCTACATAAGGAACAGTTAATTTAAATATTGAACATCTGTTTTTAAAACACCATTCCAGTAAATAACAGGTGCTGGGTACTTACCCTCAGAAACTCTGCATGGAGAAGATTTTTGAGTACTTGATTAAATCTTTTTTTCTGAGCATTTTCTTCAAGGACTTTCTCTAAGAAGATTCTAATCTCACTAATCTGTGTATTTGCTGGGAGTAGGTTTATCGCCTGGAAAAAAAAAACCCCACACTTACTTAGGAAAAATTAAAAAAGAATAGAGAACAAAATAGAACAGAAACTCAAACATTTAGCTTGACACTGTTACCATCTGTTTGCCTGCCTACTCCAGTACCTTCTGTCACCTTCTGCCAACAACACAAACTGAGTACTTACAAGTCATTCTTACCTTGGTGGTATCCAGTTTGCTGTGATGTAGTTCCAAAACCTGCAGAGCAGCCTGCAGATTGGCTTGAGGCTCCAGCACTTCCATCTTGATCGGTCCCAGACAATGAACACTAGGTGGGGAGAGATACATCCGGAGCAGTGACAAATAGACCTGTTGCACACAAAAGGAAAGTTCTGAAACCACTGCGCACATCCACAATTGACAGTGCTGGTAGAACCCATCGATGGTACTAGTACACGCCATTCAAAATTCTGAAGCACTCATTCAAACATCCAGTGATGTTCAATGACTTACATTCTACATTCAAGCTTTCCCAGAAAAGTAGTTTCAATCATGCCTCCCTCATTTATCTTGCATAACTCATTTATAACCTTTAGAAATCAGCACTTCATTATTTTAACCATTAACTTTTCTGTAGACATATGCAGAATATGCACACAGTATTCTGTCTTCTGAATTCCATCAGAACTTTGGCAACAAAACACATGCTCAACTCCAGCAATACAGTAACATTCTCAATAAAAAACAAATTAAAAAAAACCCAAACAATAAAACACCCCCAATCATCCAGTAAATCCTAAATTCCAAGAGCTTATACATAGGTTCCTGACCACCTACATAAACCCTGATAATGTCTATACAGAGCAAACACTTTAAAGTCCCTAACATAGTATGAATATCTAATACATCCTTACTGAAAAGGAAGACTGCAAAGATGAAGCTACTTACATCTTTGTTGCCATCTTTATTTTTGTCATAATGTTTATGGCAGTAGCTGGAACAGAGAAGAATCAAGTGAAATACAGGGACAGTTTTGGAACCCAGAAAATCAGTCCATAAAAATTAACATTTGCATGTTTTAATTACTGAAGCCATCTAAGTTAGACGATTGTACACCTGATTCTGACCATTAATCAAGTTGCACAATGAAACTACACTGTTTACTCTGCATTACAATGCAGAGATAAGGGAGGTTTTGTGCAAGTCTCCCACTTCCGATTAACTTTACAAGTTTTAATGTAGAAACTAAATTTAATCCAGCTGTGTAAAAAAAGCAGACAAAAAGATGTCTCCAATCAACACACATAACAGCACACAAAATGCGTAGATATATTTAGTTACTGTATCTGAATAACAAAGAGGTGCTAATTAGTGTATACTGCATACCAGGGTTGAATGTTCTCTGACAGGCATTTGCTGAAACTAGCTTTAAAAGAAGTGACGCTGAACAGGCCCCAGCGTTCAGATATACCTGCCAGTATCAGTTAATTCTTTATTTTCACTTAGTACTTTAGATTCACTCAGAAGGTTCCCTGACACAATACATCTAGCAAAATGCTGTATCTTTACTAGAGAGCATTCTGCTAACTGAAGGAGCTTAACTTTGAGTCTGGGCTAGTGCATGTCTCTCCAAAGAGAAAGGAAGCGAAACAACACACAGTTCACAAGCTAAGGAGAGGTGGAAACAAACAACTCAAATGACAGTCATATTGCACTCAAGTGCAATGACAGAAGAGCATGAAAAGGTAAACCTCAAGGGGACGGCATCATCATCTGTAATGAACAGATCCCTGGAAGAACCAAAAAGTCAAGAAAACATGGACACCCAGAAGATCCTGAAGGCTTACAGCATTCACACTCCACATACAGCAACATTTCACTATACATCCTATCCACAGGGCAGTGAGCAAACCGAGTCTTTCCAAAAAAACAAAACAAACAAAAAAACTAAACCCTTACTTTTCAGCCATGTTGGTGTCCTTCAATATATGAACATAAATAAACAGAGCTTGTTCATGCTTCCCCATACGACCCAAGAGCAAAGCACGTTCTTCTAGGAGACCTAGTGATAGCATGTAGGATTAGTCAATAGCTACGCAGAAAATGTTGACAACACAAGCTCCATTAGTGATCAGACTAACGGAAGGAACTGAGCACAGGTTAAAGTCACACTGAGACTCTACATCTACTTTACACTAGTCTCGGTAAAATTTTATGAGTTCTAAAGTAACTTTAAGAAACAAGAAGCTTCAGATTGGTGAGCAATTCAGGCTCACCAAAAAGTTAAGCTAAATATTTAAGTAACGGGAGACCCCACAAGGCCAACAGTTACAGGAATCTCTCAAGAGACTGGTAAACACAATTGTGCCAGCAAAAACAGAGTTAGTATTCACTAGTATACACACCAGTGTATGGAAACTGAACTCACCATCAAAGGGGAAGTCACTAATTAGTCGACCAGGTTCATACCAACTAGACTTCTCCAGAAAAAGTAGAAGCTTCTTCCGGTAATCCCCCAAGTCTCCTCCTTCCTCTCCAGCAGGCACTGGAGTTTTATCTATATGGACAAAAACAACATAAGCTACAGTATTGCAATAATAAGTATTTACAACTACTACACTAGTACACAAAAGAAGATAAACAATCAAATCATTACGAGGAGGAACCAAACATTGACGAAGCTCTTATATGGGCTGGGATTCTGGTGCACCTGTCAAATAACTTCAGCTCCTTAAAAAACTTCAAGCGACTGGTTAAACAACAGACTCAGTTATTCAAGACCCTTCCCTACTCTTGACTTGCAGAATTCAAGAAGCGGTAGCTGCCATTCCACTTAATAACGAACAAAGTGTCATTGGTCCCTTAAGATCTCTAGGGAGGCAATAAACTAAACTTCCTACAAACCCACAACTTTTGTTGTTCCCGTTCCTTCATCACTTAGGATATCTTCTTCTGGATGTGAAAGGGGAAGGCTTAAAGCAATACACTGTGAAGACTCCCCTGTGTTGTCCCACACCCCCGTTCTTCCCACCAGAAAAGGGTAAACATACCTGCAGGGAAAGAACTGAGATATTCTTTCATTAAGCCCTGCACCTTCTCACAGTACAGCTGGATCAGACAGTTGTGAAAGTCTGCACCAGTTTCTTCCCAGACATGAATGATGTGTTCCTGTAAATACATGTTCAGGTTCAGTTATAGAGACTTCCTCTGGAAAGTAATTTGTTATAAGCAGCAGTTCCATGCTTGCCTTTACCATGCTTGAATTCAGGATTTCATATATTTTGTTTTCTTTGCACAACTTACGGCAAAGCCAGCACTCTCTGAAACAGCATCAGGCTCCAATGCCTGGAGAACTAAAGCATTACTTACAATATGTCGTACTGAATGTAATGCACTAGTAGATATCAAGTTCTTACCAGATAAGGAATAGTCAAGCTTTTAAAATTTTCTATCAAGAAACTGAGCACTTTGTCTCGTGGCAAAGCTTCCACTTCAGGGAGGTCTTCTGTAAATATCTGTTAAAGAAAATTTTATTCACAGAAATTGAAAAAAGAAAGTCACTATTAACTGTCACGGCATATTTTCTCTGAAGCACTGAAGCCCAGCATATCTTCACATATGTCCAAAGAGTAAGCACAAGAAGTATGAAAGAAAATCTGAGCAGCTTATTCAGGCACTCAGAAGCTATCTGGCATCTGAAAGGATTAATAAACATCTTCACTTCTGCCTTAGTTAACACTCTTCTTTTACAGCACCCAACACCTCCCAAATACAGGGAGTCAACTCTTTATCGAAGAGGAAGTGGAAAATAAGAAAAGTAAATTAACATTTGACACTTAAATACTCAATCAGGCTCTTGTGCAAAAAGCATGACCTGAACAACATTAAATGTTGTATTTAAGGTTCCTAGTTACTTATTACAAGATAAGGTATTCCAAGAATGGAAAAGTAAGAAAAACAGGCTGTCCTGCTGTATCTACTGCTAATTCCACCACATTACTGAACATACAAAATATACATTATATATTTAATTGGATTTAGCATTAATACATGGCTTCTTACATTGAGCTCTCCCAATTCCATACACTGCACTAAAAATCTCAATGGCAAGGTGCCTGTTTCAACCACACTTACCTTCAGACCATCTTCAGGAAAATCTCTTAGCACCCAGACAGAGTAGGAGAATACCAAATGCAAGTTCTCTGTGCCTGAAATACAAAAAGCAGCCGTGCTCAATGTTAAAATTGTAAACATCTTCAAGATCTGTCTACTCACAACACAAAAAGATACTATCAGAGCCAGCCTAATTTACAGGAAGAATCCAATTTGTTTTTTTCCCCGCCCAAGTCAAGCAAATCACACATTCCATACTAAAGCCACAACCTCATTACTTTACAAACACGATTTTAAACAGAAACAAGTAACTCAAATACTAAGTGCCACCAAATGTAAATAATGCAGACCAAACCCAAGCTCAGCTGTCTTTGTCACATCCCAGAAGTCTTCCCTTACAATTTGTTTTTATTAGGGTAGAAAAAGCACTGTACTTTTCACTTGTGTAATTTCCTTCAGTCCATTTCCAGTCTGCCAGTCTAATGACTTCTATAGCAAATGGTCAAATACTTCATAACAAGTAGTAAAGCACCACAGTACTGAAGGAACTGGCACAGAAACTACATGACAGGTAATAACCTTTCAGCTTTTAAGAAAGTTTGTGACCTGCCTCTTTAAAAGAACACTTTCATTTGGACAATTTGGTTCACAAAGTTTATAAAACACATTAGGAAAACATGACTTTCTCCTCACCCTCCTGATCAGAATCACTGAGGCATTCACTGCCCAAACAACCCAACAACACAGAAGAAACCTACGCAGAAACCTACATCAACTGTATAAAAATGCAGCCATTGTTTGCTTTTCCTCATCCCACAATACCATGAGTAAGCTACTTTTTAAATATTTAGAACAAGCTATATCTTCATAGTAGCGGTATTTTAAAAAACAGATGATGAGGACTATGAAGTAAAACAATTGAAATAGCCCCCAGAAGAGTCAATTTCAAAGTTTCAGAAACCAAACATTGACTTGGCAAATGGCACTAAGGTTGTGTGTCTGAATTTTGCTGAACTTCAATCAACTTTCTGAATTAACAGGGTATTGTATGGTACTGGGCTTGCTAACCTCATTGAGAAAATTTAAATCAAGTCCAGGACAAGTCATTGGAATAAGTTCTGAGGGGGGGAAAGCGGGGGGAGGGGTAAAGTCTAACTCCTGATAAACAAGTATGGGCCATGGTCTAATGGTCAGGAATATGATGGGATAAAGGTTGGACTTGATGACCCTGGAGGTCCCTTCCAACCATAATGATTCTATGATTAATTAGAATTGCTCCTTTCCAAACCACTGATCAAGTTGCCTTTGCTGAAATGACAACCAAATAAAACATGAAGTTACAACCTACTCAAAACACTCAAGATGGCAGAAAAACAGAAACTCATCACCTAACTACCAAAGCTTATAGATCAGAATACTAAAAGACCAGTATTGTGTCACACCACAAAACAAAACAACTGGCTCCCTCAGCACATAACACTCAGCTGCATGGGGATTTACACTGAAGGTCACCAGCAAGGATGTTTTGTGCTGCTAGAATTAAAGCAGACATTTTATTTTTAAAACTTTCTCAGCAACAAATCCCTAATTTAAATAAGAGCTGTAACAGGAAGAAGTTCTGCATAACACTATTTTAACAGATAAAGAATGATGTAGAGCAGAAAACTATCTACCATCCAATCAACAATCAACCTCTGCACATATAAAGTGTATTTCTGATGCACATGGCCAATCACAGAATTAATAATAAGTGCTTTGAGGCACTAAACAGTAAGTGCTTACTCTGTTGACACATAGCAAGTATCAAATCCAAACCAGTAATAGATACACAATGACTTAAAAGACCACAGCTACAAGCCTAGAGGAAATTTTCTCCAATTACCTGAGAACTATTTAAGAACATTTCATTAAATGCCCAAAAACGTAGACAAGAAATGACTAAAGAAGAGTTTGTACTTCACTCAGAATGTAAGTGGAAGCAACTAAAAACAGATCCTGCATAATTAAAAATTTCAAAAATAATTTAAAAAAAAATCAATTACTATTTAGGTTAGAAGCTCCTAACTACAGAAGGCTCACCAGATGGGGGACAGAGGGAAAAATCTGTAGAAACTTTGTAGTCTGAAATGCTTTTATCACTATTTAAGGGACTCCCAGAAATTACACTTATCAATTAATCAAAGCAGGATGGACAGTGCAGTTAAAAAACCCCACACGTACAGGGTGTTACATTTCTGCTGTTTAAGTGGAGGGGAAATCTGCAAGTGACACTAGTGTAAAACATTTGACTTACTAGCAACAGCTAACTTTCTAGGTTGTTGCCACTGTATTTCATTGCTTTGAAATGAACAGACCCAAATATCCTTTATCAGTTTTAAAGAGCTGAGCAAGAAGCATACAGGAGAACTGATTTTCAGGAGGTCCTGAAACAGAGCAGCTCCAGAAATCCAAAATAAATTTATCAACCTGCCAAGATTTTACAAAAGTATTCCAGACAACTTGGATAATTATAGGTCTTAAGCATCATCATTCTCAGATAAAAAAAAATTAACAGCTAACACAGGTCAATTAAGGTGAATTTATGAAAGTAACAGAATTATTTTTTAAATAAGATTAGAAGCTTGTTTTGCAAAGCTGTATGCTGAATATAATATACATACAATTCTCTAAGACAAGTGACGCTATCAAAGACACCAATGAGTAAGAAATGTAAGAGAGAGACATGGCACAAACAGGAAAGGTCTCAATGTAAGTAATGTATTATTATTGAATAAATATTTCAGTAATAGAAGCCAGCAGTTCTTGAAAGAAGTAAATACAGAATACCAAACTTTGCCAATATTGTAAAACTATGATGAACAAAGGTATTTCCCTCATTAACTACTCACTCCCAAACTAGCAGTGTGATACTTTTAGAGAGTTGTGCATTTAGAAATAAATAGTATTACTGGATGGGAGGAGACCATTTCAGAAGTAGCAAAACCAAAAAAAGACTTGGGAGTTCACAATGAATAGTCAATCAAGCAAGTTCATACCATGATGCTGACCTAACAATTACAACTGTCAGGTCATTATCTAGACCTACCTAAACACAGAAAATAAGAACATCATGTAGGATTCCTCATCTCAGGAAAGATACTACAAGCCCCAGCAAATGGAAGTTAGACTTTCAGCTGGAAAGCCTAACCCTGAAGTTAAGACTTTCCTTCTGTCAGTGATGATAAATCATCACTGGAATAAAATTCAAACTATGGCACATTTTGTACCAAAGGAAGTTTTGTTCAGAAATAAGGAATGTTTTCTGATAAGATAAGATCTGATAAGATCTGATAAGCTAAGATCTTTCTGATAAGATATCCAAGTTTCAACAACTCATGAACAAGCTCATGAGCTAACACTTGACATTTGTATCATGCAAGAAACCAGACGACAGGGATACCCTTGAGCTTGATAGTCTCTAGAAAGTTGCTGAACAGTAGAATAACTGCTAAGCCAAATAAAAGTAACACCTTCACAAAACCAATACACTCCTTCACACTCACCCAAATGCTGCAGATATTGCACTGTCCTCTCATGACCCTTCAAAGGTGAGTTGGCTTTCTTTGATTGATCCACCAGTACCTGTAATGCTTGCAGAACAACAAAAAGGTTCAGTCCTTTGTAACCACAAGTATCATTCAAACTTGAATCACAAAAAAAGTGCTTTTTTCCTGTTCTAGTACCAAAGACAAACCAATTTTTGTTTTAAACACACAGATCAAATGGGTAGCAGGAACAAAGACCAATTTAACCACGAGACAGACCCAGAAACGAAGTCTTTCAGAATACTGCCTGCTCACTGAAGACAAGTTAAAACTCAATACTAGAAATAACATGTTCCTCTCCATTCTTGTCTCACCACATCAATCTCATACCTACCTTTCTCATGCAGACCTTTCTTCTCATACAGTATTATCAGCTCACTATATTTGTGTGCCTTCTTCAGTACATGTTCACTCTCCTCAATATGGCAGTGATTGTTCTCCAGGCGTAGCAATGGTGCCACCAGTGCTACATTTGTCTGTAAGCAAAAAAGGGAGCAACTAAGCATACTTCTAATGTGCATCTCCTAATCTTGCAGTAGAAAACATGAGTTGGAAGACAGAAAAACCCCAAAAGACATCTTATAGCGTAAGAAATGGCAGCTTAACATCTTACAGAAAGGCTCACCTTCTTTCTATCCCACAAATTATGGAAATGAAAACAATACATCAGAGGTATTCCCCTTCAAGAACTGAGGTCAGCCTTGCAAAACATTGCTGACAGCAAAGATTGTACCCTCCTGCATTTAACAGTACAAGTCAACACAAGAAGCATTGATTAGAACTTCAAATGCACAGGCACACCCATGACAGAGGCAGTGACCAGAAACAGACATAGCTGCTTCACTCCATTAAACTACTTCCTGACCAGGAAGCAAATTAGCTAACACCAAAGTTTCACAGATCATTTCTAGACTAAAGATAAGACTGCTGTGTGAGAATTTCTGAAATAGCTCTTTATCTTCCTTCTTAAATGTTTCAGCCTGAAATCCCAACAGAGCTTGCATGGTAAAGAAAAGGCTCCTAGCTCAGGCAGAAACTCACATGGAGGTAGCATTTTAACAGGGTGGTATCAATGATTTGTAGCAGCTTCTTTTTGGATTTGATGGTGGGTGTTCCTTCCATGAGAGGTGATGTGCTGGATTGATGGTCAGAATCATTTAGCTTCTTAACCAGCTGACTTCTTTTCTGCATGACATCAAATGAAATTTTAACAGGAAAAAGCCATGGAACTCTCCATCATAACTCAGCAAATACAACCCATCAAGTAAAAAAACTAAATTAAACCATTTAATGACTCATTTTAATAAATTGTTTCCTAAAGAATTTTTATTGTTACTAATCATTCAACACATCACCTTTTCAAACACATTCAGGTGTATACATTTGTTTTGCAAATTTATGGTTTTGTAACGTGTCCAGAGTCTTGAGAAAAGAGTCAGAAGAAAACTGTTAACCTGAACAGAGACGTTTTAGAGAATTCAGGAGACATTTAAAACACTTGAAAAATAATTTAGGTTTTGAATTACTAGGCACAAAAACTATCCTCCCTCAGACACAAGCTTCCTTTCAGTCTACTAAGAATGGCAACAGAACAATTGAGGTACCAGTTACAACAAAATCAAAAGGCCAAGAAGTTGCAGTACCCACTACCTCCTGTTCCACTTTTTAATGCATGCTTTTGACCTGTCTCCTGGATAGTGTGTCCTCCACAAGTCACCAAACAAAAACAAAGGATCAAGAGCTCTAGTCCCCTTCAGAAGGCTCCTAGAAATAAAATACTGGACTCTTATTCCTATCTGGTCCATAAGTAAATTTTGTCCTACCCTCACAAAAGTCCCATGTGATGTCTTCCACATATCTGCGGGGCAACTGGCATCTTCCAGTGACCCTGCTTTCTCAAGAGCTACTGTCATAGTTTCCAAACACGAAGACAGCCCATTAAGGCTAGCATGACAGAGCTGGAGTAGGTGTACTGCTTCTTGCACATGAGTTAACCAACAAAGTATGCTGAAGTGAAGAACCCTGCTCTACAAACAGACATAGGAGCACTCACTTGAGTTAGGTAGTCTATCAGAGCTAAATGTGCCTTCTCCAGCTCTGCCCCAGAGAGCCCTGGCAGGGGGTTGGGATACTGTAGCTGTTTCCTATAATCTGTGGGTAGGAGGTCAGGATACAAACCCATCACATGAGTGGGATCTAAGCAAAAAATAATTAGTATTAGTAACCATTCATAACATTACATTTGCAAACTCTTAAATGTATGTAACCTTTGAGCAAGCTTAACTTTCCGACAGAGCTGCTTGTAGTCAACCTGTATGTCCACAAGGTTCTAGATAACAGAATTTGCTTATTACTGAAAAAAAGCTAAAACAAGGGAAAAGAAGCAAGAGAAAGACTGTTTCAAAGTCCAAGCAGAAGTTCCAACCTGCGTGCTTGGCACACCTAGAGGACAAGCCATTATTATAATCCTCTTACTGCTCTTCTTGCAGAATCCAAGCATTAACAACTCACAGTAAGACAGCTTTTTTAGGAGCAAACAACATTTCAAGAGAAGATTCTCTGTGCTTTTCAAACAAGAACTGAATAGCACCATCTGTAACTAATGAGCACCTATTTTCAGAGTTTAAGCAAATTCAAAATTACTGCCCTCTAATTTAAGTTCTAAGTATTTTGAGTTCTCAGCCTTTTTCTTTCTTTGTAGTTTTCCAAATAAAAACAATGTTAAGTGTCATCAAAACAAGTAAAAGTTCCAAGTTTAAATGCATGAGGGATGTGCCAATAAAAGAACTTCAGTTTGAAGCACTATTCTATGGTACAGTCCAGTCTCCAGGTGTTTTTAAAATAATCCTAGTATGAACCAGAGGAACAGAATCAGAGACTATTTTGACTACCCAAATCATATAAAAGTTTCCTGGCTTCAGCAGGTCTGTTAAACAGGAAACAGAGTTAAGGATCCCCAGTTTGGTCTGAGATTTAGCAGATCTACAGATGTTCCTTATTTTTTCATTTGAAGCTACAAGTAGAGTTTTGGCAGCTGCTGAAACCCTCAACTTTAAAGGTACATGCTATGCATACTGTAAAACAGCCTACAACACAAATACATTACGCACAAAGGGCAAATTCATGATTTAACTTAACTTACTGACAGAAGTTAATTAGGTACTATGATCAGTTTCACAAATAAAGCTAAGTAGCTGCCTAGGCTATTTGCCATTCATAGGGGGACTGGGCTGCACAAGACAACTGTTTTAAAACAAAAACAAAACAGAAAACAACAACAACAAAAAAGAACACACAATAGTCTATAAGCTTCATTTCATTCCTCCTAACCTAAGTATCTCAATGCCAACACAAGTATTTACCTGTACCAAGCTTGGCAAAAACTTGCATGGATTCATCAAAGCGCTTCTGGCAGAAGAGGTTGAAGGCAAAGAGGTTCTTTATGTGGTGAATTTGTTGTCGCTTCTCACTATCTGAATCATCCTTCATTTCCTACACACATACAAATTAACAAATGTTAAAAACCCTTGAGCCTCGTAAACGAGAAGGAAACACTCTACAGAAACAACAGAAGTATCAACCACAGGAGAGAGTAAGAAGAAAAAGCATTATCTTCCAAGTGAACACTTCTGATGGCAATTCTCAGATGCTATGCTTATTGTGTCACTGAGATAACCTGGAAGGTTTGAAAAGTACCTCTGGTTATATACTCGCTATATCAAAGCGACTATCTCTTCACTCACTTGCCTTTTTGACTTATTTTTTTTTCAATTTAGCAATACAAAATGCAATTAATTCATTTTAATATAGTTTCAGGGAAGTTTCTGGAAACCAGAACATCCTATAACAGTAAGAGCAATATAATTAAACACACTGTTTCAGCATCTCTAAGAAATTATTATGTTTTAGGAGTAATGTGTAGGGTCATTATAAAAACTGGTCATCTGACAAAACAAAACACACAATTCTCCAAGCAAAACTGTTTACAAGCAGCCCAACTGACTTCAAAGTCTAAAAGAAGGTAACTGATTAAACAGGTAAGAGAAAATCTTTCACATACAAGATGACAACTCAAAATCCAAACCATAATACAGAAATAAGCAGCACAAAACTAAAACTGAAGTCAAAAGAGGCTGAAGTTTACCAGTTTGTGCAAAGTAGACAGTAGGGAGGTTAATCTCTCCAGACTATCTACAGTCAAGCAGAAGGCAAACATCCTTTTGTGTACTTTTGCACAAGTGCATCCACTGCAAACCCAAAGGTTTTTGAGTACTTACTGCCAACTGCAAAGCTAACTCAAACTGCTTGTCCTGCAGGAGCTGCTGGATCTGTGTGGCTATAGACACTGGAATGAGCCGCCAAACAAAGTGATTACTTGCCACATATATAATATTTGTGCTGCAAACAAGACAAAGAGGTCACTTACTAAGTGCCAGTACTGAGAAAGAAGAATTCCCTATGTGAAAAAAACAATCATGGTTAATATACATGTGGATCAGCCATATACAAGGGCAACTTGGGCAATATTGCAAAGCAGAAAGGAGGAGAATGTGTCTTCAGTGATCAGAAATTCCCAAAGACACTCAACTCTATCATTTACTCCTCAAGGCACCACCTCCACCCATCTGCTGATAAAAACCAGACTGCTTCAACCCTACTTCTTAAGCTGAGGGAGCTAGAAAAGTTCTTCCTCCCAGTTTTTATAAGTGCTACCACACACCCAGGCATCCCAACGAATGTAATAATCTGTTATACTTGATACCCTCCAGAGGTGATAAAGCGTGGTCTCTGCAGCTCGATACTCTGCACCAGCAGCCGGGGTTCAAAAGTGCGGATCTCCACATACCTTGGCAGAACAGCAATGATGTAGGGAGGCTGGTGTTCTATTAGTGAAAAAAGTGAAAAACATACCTTGATTGTTCTCAAGTATTCCTTGAAACGAGCCACAACTTAAAGTAAGGCTTCTCTTCATTTTTTTTTCCCATTGAAATGTGTCCCTTCTTTCTGCTTATTAAAAACAAAACTCAATGCCCAATACTGACCACAATTTGTTAACAGACCACTACCAGACTTTTCGTTCATCTTTCAAGGAATTTCCCAGAAGAACTACAGTGCTTTAACACACTACCTTCCACTTCAAATCTTGTCCCTTTATAAAAGCTATGCAATATGCCTATTTTCTAAGGAGACAGGCATACAGACTACAAACAAAGGAGAAGAAGAAACAAAAATAAACACATGAAACCTTCACATTCAAAGTACAACTTGAAAGACTTTAGAAACTGACACACTCCAAATCCAGCTAGTTTCTAAATACTGGGAACACAACGATTTTATCATATACAAAGGATTAGAGAAGGAATTTTTTTAAAATTACTGTTAATTCTCACCCATGGCTATAGGAATATCTGTCCAATTCAAGGCACATTTCTGAGTACAGATCCCTTCTTCATTGAGCACAACTGTTAGATCATCTTGGCCAACTGCAACTTTTCCATCTGCCACAGGAGCTACCAATGGCTCCAGCTGCTTCCCTGTGGGAAACAGTTCTTTGATGGATCCTTTTCCATCCACCTAGGATTATAAAGAAAATAAAAACCCTGGTTTTCAAAATAACCTTTATTTCAAAGCTGCATAAGACCAAAGCTAAAACCCCCCTAGAGAGATTTACCCAGACTAATCACTAACAGGACAAGTGCAATTTTAAAGAGTAGCAATAAAATTTTCTGCATATCACCATTTATCTTGCTTATACATCATTTGCAAACAATTATTTAATATTTCTGTGTCTAAGATGATGCTTTCCTGTTACTGTAACACTAGCTGAGCACATAGTCCATGCAGGTTTAGAAAATGCATAGCACAGTAGCAACATCAGGTAAAGTGTCTAAACACTTCCTGGTGTAAACAGAGGATTTCATTTAGGCCAAAACTTTAATACTGTTTTATTCAGGCACAAGTGAGCACTGTCACATGAAAAACAATCTAAAAACCCAATAACCTGCCTAGACTTTTTCCCCTGCCCTAGCCACCCATTCTTGTGGCCACATGCTGACCAGGGAACTAAACCCACCCAAAAAAAAAAGAAAAAAGAGCTGTTTCAGGAGCTGATCTGACAACTCACTGCCACCCAAATGGATCAGGAGCTGATCTAACAACTCCCTGCCACCAAAATGGATCAGGAGCTGATCTAACAACTCACTGCCACCAAAATGGATGATCTTTCTCCTTCAACTCCAGCTACATTTTCCTGCTGCTTCTCTTGCATTACAGCTGAAGCATTCTTATAAATGAACACCTAGCCAGCAGAAAACAGTATCATTAAAACATGTATATTTTCTGCTTATTCAGTTAAATGAAGCCCTTCAAGGACGGGTTGATCAAGCACCAGAGCCAAACCAAAGCTGACACTTGAACAGCAAGTATCCACTCTGCTTGTCAAGCAGCTACACAACTACTCATATCTCTAGAATGGCAGGAATCAACATCTAGGAGAGGGCTGCAGAAAGGCATCACTTCTTTTGTGAGCAGTATCAGTTGGAAATGACTGAAAAAATTACTGTGCAGTTTTCCTGTCAACCACAGATCAATGTTGCCACTCATGTACACACATACGTATGCACGTGGTGCACCGCATCTTCATCTCATTCTCCTATGGTACCAACAGAAATCAGTTGTAAAGACAGAAAAGAGAATAAAATATAGCTGTCAAATGAAGTGGAAACTGTAATACTAAATTAACGTCAGTAAGTTTAAAGATTTTCAAACTGGAACAACTACAATTCAGAAAGAACTAAAAAAAGGAAAAATGGTTAAGCTCCACTATCTGTCAGATAAGAAGATATTCTTGGTAATTTTTCCCTTTAGAGCTATTTCCATTCTTAATACATGTAATAAAATGCAAACTGAGCATACACAGACTGCTGCCAGACCAAACTATATCTTTTCTGATGCCTATTTTTGTGCAAGAACTTCAAACACTGGTTTCAACAGCAATAAACAGAAGATCAGTTCCTGGCAAAACTTCAGTTTGAAAGGACTGACTTTGACTGCCCTTTGAAAATCACATATAGCAAGAGTACCAAATGCTGTCTTTCATAAACATCTGCCAGCTAAATTCCTGAGCACAGGAGCAGCTTACATAGTGTCTACCTCTACCCAAATCTTCTTAAACACTGTATTCCAAACCCCAGTCCTACCCGTATCAGGTAATAGTCCCTCTTGAAGCCTACACAGATGGAGTTTTCACACCAGGCCATAGACTTTGGTACATCAGGTACACTGAAGTCCCCCTGAGAAAAACAGGGAAAATAGGTTAAAATGGCTGTTCCAAGAGAAAAGCAGAAGTGAAATCTGGCAACACAGACTGCAACAGGCAGCACTGCTGCTGAAACCACACTCCCCCACCACACATGTATGACTTCTGTTGGTCATGGAATGGTAGTATTCAACTAAAAAGCTAGATTCATGCACAGTAAAGAGGTGTGCTCCGAGTTAGCTGGTAACTTTCCAGAAGAGATGCATAGCTGAAAAATTCTCTTCCCATTTCCA
The DNA here is from genome assembly GCA_013398125.1 of Aegotheles bennettii. Lineage (NCBI taxonomy): Eukaryota > Metazoa > Chordata > Aves > Caprimulgiformes > Aegothelidae > Aegotheles > Aegotheles bennettii. The sequence goes on from VZRW01001797.1 coordinate 361,644, forward strand.
TTGCTTATTTTTATCATTCTGGTATTCACAAGTACAGTTCTCTATGGTTGTTTTCAGTAACTACCTTCTGACTTAATGACATACCTGGAAAACTTTGCACAAAAGTGGACCCACTTCCATAGTGCTATTGTTAGGTATGCATTTATAGAGGCTGCACACTAATACATTTCACTGACTTACAAGTGTACTACAACAAAAATCTTAAAATACAGAATACAGCTTTTGATTTAATTTATGAAACGGTATTAGTGCCATTAATTGTGATTTCAGCCATGTATTTTCACTTTTATTTGCTGCTTCATTGTTAAATCACCGCAGAACCAACCAGAATCAATGCTCTGAAAGTCAGCAGTGCCTCTGCTGACTGCACAGCCAACAGTATAAAGAGCAATCGCATTCCCTGCTGAGGCATGCTAGACTACAGAAACAACACAACTCACCTGTAATTCATGAAACTCTCTATCCTTCCAAAAATAAAGTTGTAGCTTCTTCCGCACTGCCACGCACATTCGCAACACCTCTTCCCCTGTATCTGATTGCTGTGAAAACAGACAGACCTAACTCACAAGCACTCATAAGCTAAGAGGCAAGATAATACAAGGCCAAAAGAATACTCAGCCTGAAGCAAAGCTGTCTGCTGAAGAGCAGCTTTGTTCATCCATGCCAGAAGGGCATTTCCCAAACAGAGAGAATTGTAGCAGAATACTTAAAAATTAACTTTGGCAGGGACTGTGACACCGAGGAAATAAAAAAAATAAAAGAGAACCAACGACATACACACACACAAACAGAGGTAAGTAGAGAGCTATGAGCCCAGCCCTGAAGACTACAATAAACAGCTTGAACAGTATAGAAGGGAGGAAACAGAACAATGCAAAGAATGTGTTATCCTCTTGGATAAAAACATTAATAGCTGTTTAATATTCTAGTCTATTGGAAAAGAGTTTCATGACAAGAAATACTAGCAAAGCTAAGCCTGTACACACAAACAATAAAGCACTTTGGAATGATCAGGTTTAAAGGTGCTTTGAAAGACATCACTAGTTTTAAGACCTAGAAAACCCTACTTATTTATTAGAAAATACATAACACTAAGATCCCACAGGGCAAAGAGATGAAAGTACTGATGAAGAACACTAAGGCATCTTTTCTGGTTATGAATAAGGCTTCTGAATGACACAGATAGGCTGAGAAACTCACTTGGATAGAAATGAGTCACTTAATAAACCACAGCATATGAATAGAGGATTGCTATACCTTATGGAGCCATCTTATGGCCTGAACCAACCACAGCTGCCCTGGGACTCCTTGGGCCAATACAGTTCAACAGAAACAAAAATGTAACAGTGATGCATGGTGTAAAGGGAACCACTATAAGCTAGTACACTGGCAATTTAAGGGAAGGGAAAGGCTTTTATACTGAAGACAATCTTTCAAAAAAAGATGAGTCAAAGCTACTACAGGATAAAACTACCTTAAGTTTTGCATCAGGAGGTTAAAGGCTACAATCACAACAGGCATCAGAACATATTTTATGAAGCACAGGAAGAAAAACAACGTGGCTACATTAAAAACTGTTGCCTTAAGCAAAGCTTCAACATCCAGTAGGTACTGATTTTAAAAAGCATCAGTACCCAAGCAAATTGCATATAACACAAAATTAACAAACCTAATCTATACAGCAACATAAAAAATTTAACCTTATTACAAACAGTAAGGACATCTGTGCCATAGTGTTCTTCCTCTTACCTGAAGATCACAAGTGAAGAGAGAGGCACCTTTTGCCTTGGAAACCGTGGTGATTTGTTGAAATGTCAACAGGTCATGGACATAAATGTTATTTTCTGGTTTCAAGAAAATTCTAATTATTATTCAGTATTTTATACATGGAGAGATCATTGCTAATTCAAGTAAGTTATCACATTTTATGTTTACATAAAAGGAAGTACTTGTGAAACTAAGGGCTACAAGAAAGAAAAAATGAAAGTTTTCCCAAAAGCTGAAAAGTGCATGCTAAGGCATATACAAATACAAGAAAATAAATGCAGAAAAGAAGACTAACACCAGTGCTGGCAAAACTGCCTAGAGGAACTGAGAATAGCTGCTAACCAAGCAGAGGAAGTGGGAGCAGAAGGAATAGCAAGCAGGTCAGAGCAGAGCTAGTTCATGATGGAAAATTGTATGAACAAAGACCATTTTGAACTGGCTCCTGAAATTAGCAGAAAGTGAACAGTTGCAAATGGAGGGTGCTGTGGTGAAGTTTTTGTACGCACGAGGACGCAGGCAGCAGAAATCTACACATGCTGGAGTTGGAAGAGCCGGGACTTGGAAATCATAAAGAAGGGAATAGCAACATAAACAAAAAAAGATACAGGAAGATCATAAGGTTAAATAAATATAGCCAGAGACAAGCAAACTTAGATCTTCCACAAGATGGTAAAAGATCACCATCTGTGTATAAACCCAATAAACACATCAACATACATCAAACCACTTTGGACATAAGTTTCAGCCTCTGTCATGTGGTGCATAAACACACACATGGCAGGTATGTATATATGTGTATACACACATGCCAGTAAAGACAAAACATATATATACACATGTATATACACATACACTTCAGCACACATCTGTATTTTTATGTTTTCATTTTTAATCACAAAACTTAGCATTAATACTTTGTTCTCCAAGCTGACTTACAACAAGCAAAGCTGCTTCTCAGTCTTTACTGCATAATGATTCCTCTGCTAAAAAGCAAAAAAAGCCTAAATCCTACACAATGATTTTTCAACTGGAATACTACGCAGGTATGTGAAAAGGGTGCCACATTCAACCAAGTAACTGCAACAAGGAGAGCTCACTAAATATTTAAATATTTTCTTCACTTACCCAATAGACTGACCAGAATTTTAAACTGAGAAACAACATGAATCTGAAAGAAAGAATTCTATTAGTGACTCCATTCATAAACTAACCTCTGAACAAGGCCTGATTACAGATAAGTCTAAGAAAACACATCTTAGATACTCTCAAAATAATTAAAACAGCAAAGCAGCTATCTATGCACAACCTTCTTCTGGCTATTGCAACTCCTTTCACTTACACTCAGTTTTTACAAGCTAGCACATAAAGCTTGCAACCTAAGCTGGTAAAAAAATGTATAAATGGTATGTTACTAGTACAGAAGTACTTCTAAAGGATATGTGCTACTGAAATAGTCTGCATACTCTCTGAGGCAAGTATTTTCTTAAGTATCAAAGTTCTGTTTCTTTTTTTTTTTTTGAGTAGTAAAACTACCAGTAGATTATCAGTTACTTTAGTTCTAAATTCCCAATAAGAGGAATTACATTCACATTCCTATAGCATGTTATCCAAGAGTCAAATTATATACTATAGTCTGTTGGTGTATTACCATCATTTCTACAAATATTCTCAGTCAGAGCAGCTGAAGATTTACTGTGAACAACAGCATTTCCACAAAAGCCAAAAATAAACCTGTAAGTTCCAATTCCTTGCTTTCTGCTTTTGCAACCAAACCAAGCTTATTCCTGTTATGGGAAGAGTGGACAAAAAACACTAGGCTGTGCCGCCTCTAGGAGAGCCCACAGTTTGGGGAAAAATGTTTGTTAAGCTCAGCAAAGATTCCAGAATTACATTTGATATTTTGTTTCTTGGCTGAAAACACTGGAAAACTGTCCCCATGTCAAGAAGATGGAATTTCCTACCTGCTGAATCTTTTTTGAGAAGTTCTTGTTGGATTTCTCTAGTGTCACTTCAAACCTATTGCAACCTACCAAAAAGATTTGAGAGAGCAGGTAAAGTGAAGTTGCCCTTTAATTTATGACTGAATATATCTACACTAAATACATTATGAAGAATTATGAAAGCAAACTTGGCCACTTAACAGCAGAAGAATGACTCTTCCAACATATCTATGCTATCTTTTACTTAATAGCTAAATGCATCAGAAGATCTTCTACATAGTCAGGTGAAAACTTAAATTACACTTCTTGCACCCAGCCAAAGACCTCATCAATAGTTACATTTTCACCTTGCTGGAATTTTAGATTACAAGAATTATATTTAAGTATTTTGAAACCCAGCAATACAACGATACCCATAAAGACTTCATCCACACCAACCAAATACCAGCAATTTAACTTGCTAGGGAGCACATCACTGAAAAGTAGACAAGGAATAAACACTACACCACAAGGGTTTAAAAGAAGTTTTAGGGATAAAGACTTACAGACACTTTCTGATGACATAGCCTCTCCTGGCATTGATGCAAAAAAGGGGGAGAAATTTACCACGTGAGATAAGACACTAGCAACTCGGGACTAGCATGTTCTGACTGCAATAGACTGCCTACAAGTTTCAGAAAAAGCAAGCTGAATTCAGTCTCTAGAATCCAAGTAGCTACAAATGAACAACTTTCAAAGAGCTGACGAACCTGGAAATAGATGTTTGTCTCTTCTTTCCTGTCCCACATTACATTTCTGCATTCAATAACATCAGTTTCTATGTAATATCAGATAATGCAAAATACAAATCTGTTTAGTGAAAATCGATTTTAGCTTAACCAAAACCAGAACAGTTCTCTTTGTGGCATCTCCAGAACAGACTAGGAACACATGTAACTGTCAAAAAGTCAGGGAGAAGAGTAAGTACATAACAGAACTGATTAGGAGGGATCCCTCTTCCCCATCCTTTGATGCTCTCAGACCCACTGAATACAGCTGCTCTTTCACTAATCCAGTCCTTCATTAGCAGAAGGCAAACGTCAAACCTCTGGCAACTAGCACACTGTACTGCATGTATTTATGCACTGTACTCAAAAAATTACACTAACTTACTATAAATTCAAACATATGGAGACCTGACATAAAACAGTGTAAAACAGGAAAAAAGGTTGGTACTACTTGCTATCTTTCTTGCACATCTGGTAAATGCTATGTACACTTTCATTAATCCCACACTAATATTCATCAAATTCTAGGTAGGAAAAAATCAACAATTAAAAATATGTGCAGTAATATCACTACAACCTCTTAAAGTGCAGGAAATAACACAATCAACTTTTTGTGCCATTCTTAAAATCAACTCACCTATGTCTTTCTTGATCCTGTAAAGAAGAAGATGTCCTTGTTTGGTACCAACAAGGAGCCATTCCTCTACAAAGATGGGGGAGAAAGAGTCTTATTAGTTTCAACAAAGACTGCCCTTCCCAGCCAAGTCACATTTATCAGAACATTTGGAAACTTGTTTTGAATGCCAAAGAGGACTTTCTGTGGCAACTACACAGAGAGGTGATACCTCTCTGGTGGAAGTGCTCAGAAGTAGCTTGCATTCTCAGGAGAGGATGGCCAAAGATCAAGCAGTAAAACAGAGAGTAAAACCTAGACATCACCCCCCACTTGTTTATACAAAGGTAAAGGAGCGAAACAGTTGCATCTTTTGTGCAATCAAAAGAGGCAATAAACTATTCTTCAGACATTACAATCTCCCAGAGAGGAACAGTGCTACTAATGCACAGAACTGTCAGGAAGGAAACCAAAGAGTTCCACCTGGGTTTGTTTGGGTTTTTTTAAAACAGTCAAGTTTTCATAAGAACTCTCTGAACTAGTCAGCTGTGCCTGGAAGGAGAGCAGCAGCTTTGCTTTAACAGCATTTGAATTGCTTGGACTATCATCTAAAATTTACTACAGAAAACCTTTTCATACACAAACGCTGTGGCAGAGTCTCAGACTCTTCCTATTTACAGCGTTTATAGCACACAAAAAGCACAGAATCTCTACTGGGTCATGAAATATGACTGACATTCTTCCTCCTTGCTGAAGATCACACGCGAGAGAAGCATACACAAATATTGCTTTCTACATCTAGTAATCCCTTGCTATCAAAGATACTTTTTGATAGCGAGGGATTACTAGATGTAGAAAGCAATATTTGTGTATGCTTCTCTCATGTGTGATCTTTTAATAAATTCTTAGTTTCCTGCGAGACCTTTCTTCCACTATTTGGTAGAAAAGTTGTACAGACAGAATTGCACCTCTTGTTACACAGCCATACTGCCACATACCTCTGCATTCAGGCTTTTTTCTACCTCAGCAAAACAAATGCTTTCAAAGAGATAAAAGATAAAGGCCTCGATGTAAGAATAAAAGAATAAACCATCTTTACATCTTCTCTACTACACAGTTCTACCATAACAACCCACGCCTAAACACGGCACTACTGTTCAGGTTATAATTTTGTTAAGATGGATTAAAGGGGTCGCAATCCCACAGTGTCTGGAGTTTTTTAATCACCGGTTTTGAGCTATGGGGGTACCTCTGATGGACACTGCCCAAGCCGTTCGTGAAGCCTTACCGAGCCTTACCGCTATGCCAGGCCCTGACCGAAATGCTGGCGGGGAAGCGTGCCCAGAGCCACCACCCACCTCTGCATCCCACGGACACTAAACCGAACACCGGCCTCCCAATGAAGTTTTAGTCAAACCAGAGGGAACGCTCTTTAGCAAGAGAGCGGCCGACCCCGGGCTACAGCACTGGCGGCCACCGGGCGGGCAGGGCGGAGCCCGGCTCCGGCCCCCCCCGCT